>JBBGZY010000335.1:3625000-4095000 GCA_037952925.1 Lithobates clamitans
TAGTGGATATTTTATCTATACTTTACAAATCAAAATAAAGATTGGATAAAATAGCTGAGTGCCAATGATTTAGGCTAGTCTTGTGGATTTATAGGTAAAGTGAAATAGCAACTAGACAACAAATGAGAAATTGAATAGGTTTGTATTCTGCCTATTTAAATATAAATTAACTTACATATGCCTTTATTGGTTAATTAGCTCAGGGCACGTGTATACCTTGTCAGCCATAATTTCCCATTACATATACTATAAACTGATAATCATAGTTCATCCAATAGACATTTTCATACAATGGACAGTGAATGAAAGCGGACCTTGCACTAACAAACAAGGCCCATTTAACCTTGTGGTTCCTCCCTCATGAGAAATGACTGAATTAAAGGAAAAAAAGAAAAACTGTGGCATAAAAGTAAATATACTCACTGTACCCCCAGCTTCTGCACTGCAGGGGGTGCCCTCATACTCCTTCCTTTAAGATCCCTGAAAATGCTGAGTAATCCACATTTAGCAAGAAAAGGCTCCAGTATGGTGCAAAAGCAAGACTGCAAAATTTAAGATTATTTTGCATACCCATGATCTCACCATAAGAAGCATGACGGCATCGTTGCCTAGACTCTACATGCAGAAGTCAGGGATAAGGTAAGTATGGTTCACTTTCCCAAAACATTTTTTCAGCAGGGAGGGCTAAGCTGTGTGTCTACTTCACTGTAAATCATAAGGTGTAGCTCCAGACATTTTTTTCTTTTAATTGTGATAGAGCAAGGAGGGGTCTGTTTTGGGTTTTTATTGCTGTCTTAGACCACATTGTGGAGATTTGCCTATGTTTCTTGTCCAGCTGATACTATTGTCAGTAGAACAGAAAGTGAAAGAAAATGTCTGCTAATAAAATGTTTTTATTGCAGCTTTGTCCCCAGAGAAGAGATAATCTTTTTTATTTTCTGTTTTGGTAATAATGTGAAGAGAAATATCCCTGATGGGGAAAAAGCAACAAAAACCCTGACAGAAGTTCTAACCCTTCCCAACTCTACCTCAAAGTTTTACACTTTAGAGTTACACTTTAATACCTCAAAAAGAGTATTTAGTAAAAATATGAGTATTTTCTTTAAGGATATGTAAATAATCACTGTTTCTATGCTTGGCATAGATTCTAGAGTCTTTGATATTGAGTTACTAAAGGAGTTACTAAGGAGGAGTCAAACCTTACTGAAAAAAGGTGAGCTTTGTTCAGTTTGAATATCCACTCGTGTCCTTGTGAATTAAAAAAAAAAAGGATTTCTCCTTGCATATATTTAAATGGCTGATGGAATTACAGCTTCACTTTGCTTAGAGAACTTTTGCTTTACCTTTAGTAAAAGAACCCCAGTATTTTCACTCACCAGGTTTTAAAGATGCGGAGATCCAAGCCCTTTCTTGGAACCCTTCTAGGAACTGATTCTTCCGGTAGTACATACACCTTATACCAGCTTTAGATCGATTGGGAGATGTGCTGCGGAGCAAGCTGGTTGTGTTGCTCCCACCTATAAGTCCCAAATACAAGATAACAACATTAGAAATACTCAAAGGGTAGTCATAGTGCCTAGATTACAATGCTGAGGGCTTGCATCTAAAAATTCCATTTGACATAAACAGACAAACTTCTTTCATTTAGTAAAGAGTACAAGGAGCATAGTGCAAATTTTTAAGCTCAGCAACTAGTCTTACTTTAGCAAGGGAATTATGATTGGTCACTATAGGTTACAGTGCTTACGAATTAAAACGCTGGTATTTTATTGAATAAGGCCAAAATAGGTCAGTGCTTATAATGTAACAACACAGTCTTAGTTTTAAATATATTTACGTATGATTTATACATTCCTAATGCCTTAAACTTGTAATGGAATGATGGATAATTAGGAGCAAAGGGACCAGCAAATAAATACAAATGAGTAAGGAACATAAAACAAAAATGGGGAATTGAAAGGCAAATCAATTGAAAGAAAAGAGAAGAAAATAGGAAATTGCAAGGAACAACAAAGGAAAGAAAAGGGAACGAGAATAAATATGGAGAATGGAGAATGGAAAGTGCAAAAAAAAAAAAAAAAACAAGGAAGAAGGGGTAAAGAGAAGAACAATGAAGTTGGAAAGGAGAAAGTATAGCAATGGAAAAAAGGAGAAGAGAAGAAAGATGGGGAATGAAAAGTGTAAGAGCTAGGAAGAAAGGGCAAAGAGAAGAACAACAAGGAATGGAAAGAAGGGACAGCAATGTAAAGAAAAAGGAAACAAAAGAAGGAGGGAGAATGGGGCAGGGGCGGAAAGGAATGTCAGGAAAGGGCGAAGGGAAGAACAATGGGGAATAAGAAGGCAAATGAAGTGGAAAGGTGTACCAAAATGGAAGATAGAAAGGGAGGTTGAAAGTAAAGAGATGTGAATGTAAAGAAGGAGAAGGGACATAGATGCAAAATGGACAGGAAAGATGGGAAATGAAAGCAAAAGGTGAGGAAAGTAGCTTTTTTTGGCAAAAAAAAAGAAAATCTAAATTACTCCAAAGGGATACTTCCTTTCTTCATCATAATTAGTAAGATTTAATGGCCCCATTATTAACTATAATATTAATCCCAAGATTAATGTGAACATAAATGTTTAATCCTATGTTTTCAACCAACATTTATATATGCTGCATTTCCATTTACAAATGTAAATCATAATTCTAGTGAAAGTTTATAGTTGTCCAAAGTAATAATCACATTCAGTTTCATTTTAAAACTTTGGTACTAAAAATTACATTGGGCGTGCTTTCCGTACCTGCTTTTGTTGTTCTGAACCGGAAATCAGAGATCCCTTGTCTATATAAGCAAGGACAAGAGAGCAAGCTTGAATTCCATGATGATGGCGATGGCTCAGTATTGTACCAGTTCAGGCAATTCATACGGCTGTTATCCAGACGTGTACTGTTCAGCAAATATAATTTGAGACCTTGCAAATCTGCAAATAGAAATAGAACATTTTTATACTGAAGAAAAACAGACATGTAATGCTTATAAATATAACAAATAGGCACTACATTAGTAGATAATTAATTGTTACAATGGACAGATGAACATTTACTGAAAGCAAGTCCCCAGTATAAAATGCTTGTTATGGAACTGAATAAGGGAATGCTGGTATATACGATGGGGTTGCATGATGGAGTTGCAATATCCTTGCAGCAGACTCCACTCTTTAGTATCTTACAGATGTAGCAGGCATGTTTTTGGGGGGAAGAAGAGACCTACCAACATAACTGTGCCTTCTAGCATTTTTTTCAGTTCTGTTTTAACTAAGCTTCAACTCAAAAGTAAGGAATATGTTTTATAAAATGAAAAACTGCAGCACAACTGTCTTTTTCTATTTCTCTTTTTAAATGACTAATTGCATATCGATTTCTATAAGCTTTAGATGATTAGGTATATTTTGTATATTATGACAAAATTGCGTCTATTATGACAATCTGTTGTTTGAATTACATCGTATATATCAAGTCAGTGGGATTGATTTACTTTAAGATTAGAGAATGTTTAGTTAGGAAAGTGAAACTATATTTACTTTGGATATCAATGTCATGTACAGAGAAATACAAAAACAGAACTTTTGCCTTGCACATATGATTCAGTACAGCTTCACTTCTTTTGTCTGACAAGTTGGTGGGACAAGTTAGTGGGAACACATGTTTCTAAATGACCAATAAAGCCAGCTTTGAAGAAAATAAAACAGCCAGGTTCAGTGACCTCAATTTTTTACAATGTAGATAAGCAAAATAACCAAGCCAAGCCTGTGATTGAACAATGAAGAAGCAGCAACACATTGAAGATACAGTGATCTTCTATTTTGTAAGCATGCTTCTCTTGTTAGGTAAATATACTGTATGGCAGCAATGGGCAGTGCAGTAGAGCCTGATTTGCATGCATTGCTGCCCATTTCTCTTCTATCCTCAGTGCAGGCAATTTAAAAAGGCCTTTATTAACTGGTTGCCGACCGGCTCACGCTGATATACGTTGGCAGAAGGGCACGTACAGGCATATTAACGTACCTGTGCGTTGCCTTTTAAGAAGCGGTTTGCGGGCGCGCGCGCACTGCCGCAAGCTTCGTGAGTGTGATCACGGGTCCCGTGGACTCGATGTCAGCGGGGATACCTGCAATCCTCTCATGGAGAGGAAGAACAGGGAAATGCTGATGTAAACAAGCATCTCCCCGTTCTGCCTAGTGACAGGACACTGATCACAGCTCCCTGTAATCAGGAGCGATGATCAGTGTCGTGTCACACATAGCCCCTCCCCTCCACAGTTAGAATCATTCCCTAGGACACACTTAACCCTTACAGTGCCACCTAGTGGTTAACCCCTTCACTGCCAGTCACATTTACACAGTAATCAATGCAATTTGAATCACAATGATCGCTGTATAAATGTGAATGGTCCCAAAATAGTGCCAAAAGTGTCTGATCTGTCTGCCATAATGGCGCGGTCACGATAAAAATTGCTGATCGCCGCCATTACTAGTAAAAAAAAAATTATTAATAAAAATGCCATAAAACTATTGCCTATTTTGTAGATGCTATAACTTTTGCGCAAACCAATTAATAAACCCTTATTGCATTTTTTTTTACCAAAAACATGTAGAAGAATACGTATCGGCCTAAACTGAGGAAAAAAATGGTTTTATATATTTTTAGGGGATATTTATTATAGCAAAAAGTAAAAAACAATGCATTTTTTTTCAAAATTGTCGCTATTTTTTTTGTTTATAGCACAAAAAATAAAAACCGCAGAGGTGATCAAATACCACCAAAAGAAAGCTCTATTCGTGGGGAAAAAAGGACGTCAATTTTGTTTCACACGACCACGCAATTGTCAGTTAACGGGACGCAGTGTCGAATCGCAAAAAGTGCTCTGGTCTTTTGCCAGCCAAATGATCCAGGGCTTAAGTGGTTAATAATATGTAACCAGGTTAAATTGGAGTTATCCAAAATTAAACTTACAAAAACATTTCTTAAGGTGGCCATGACTTGCAGACAAACTGATTTTTAATGGTTCATACCTGCTTTGCTATTTATAAAGGTGCTACTGAAAAATGAATCCCCATTGCCACTAGAAAAAGAAAAGGAAAATTAATATCAAGTTCAGTTTTGTTAGATATCTGAGTAAAACTGATAATATTTATAATCTAATCAGTTTTGTTTTTATGTAGAGTTTATAGGTATATATAGTCTACTATATGCATTAATTAGAAGTCATTTTTTCTCATTACATACTCAAGCCCTGATTCATGGTGAATGAGACTAATGCTGGCCATACACTATACCAAAAATCGGCCGAAAAATCGTTCATATAGACACTTCGTTCATTTTTCGGCAAGTTAAAGGGCACAAATCGATAATCGTTTGTGACGTTTTTGTGGAAAAAAAACGAACGGCAAGTTTGGAAAATTTCTGCCGAACGTACGATAAATTGCAAGGTTAATGTGTTTACCGTCCGAACTGTCTGCACTAGGTATATGTAAAAAAACGAACAAAAAAATATTTATTTATGTCCACTGAATGATTTATCGGTCATTACATGATGGAGCGATCGTTTGCGGTCACAGCCGAACGTTCGTTTTTCAAAAATGTGTTCGGCCGATTTTTCGGATAGTGTATGGCCAGCATTAGTCAAATACAAAGTTCCCTCCAGTTATTCATTTCCATAGCTCTGTATTTAATACAACAACAAAATTTTGAAGCATTTAAAAATGTAACCATTTCATAAATTAGTTTAGGCCTGACACTGCAATAATAGCTCAAAATATGAACCAACTCCAAATATCCTACAATGTACCTTTATGTAACTTCTGGAAATTCAGACCTTATTTTTAAATCAGAAGCATTTAGCATCATGATTTGAAGTTACAAAGTAGCAGCAATCAAACCTTACCTACAATAGCCCATCAATGGTTTTGGGAAGCATGTAGTTAGATCCCAGTTCATGCCACCATCTTTATATAACATCAGCACATAGGAGACAAATCCATTCGTGGTCAGTACAGCCTGGTATGTGCTAGTCTATAAATGTACAATATGACAGAATGTCACTTTCAGAAGTAAAGCCATTGCTATTATGCTGTAAGATTTATTATATGCAATTTACCTTGACATCATTTCCAGTTGCTGAATAAGCAGTAACATTCTCCCAGGTAATCTTCAATGTCCACTGAGCAGCGTATGATGTTTGTGTATAATTCTTAATAAAGCCTTCAACTCTTTGAACTACAGTGTTAATTCCTGAATCATATTCCTGTTATTTAGAAAATATGTGTGAGTTTCAAATACTATCGAGCTTTTTTGCACAATATCCTCATCCTTTTACATTTTCTATGGCTGTAGTTATTGAATTTTATGGTAACAAAGGACACATGTATATATAATTAAGGCTTAAAAATCCTATTCAAAGAATGAAAGCATTAATGAAATCTAGTAAGACTCACTTTGTAATAGGTAGTTCCCACATTTTTGGAAAAATCTGCATCATTCCAAAACACAGCTATGGATGCGGGGGTGCAACCTTTACTGAATCCATTGACTGGAGGATTTGAGTAAGAGAAGATATTATTTCTGGATGATGGAAAGATGATTTGCCCATTGTCTGTGTACTAAAGAGAAAATAAACTAATACAATTGTTGTTCTAAAGCAATATATACACATTGAAATTATAATCAAACTAAGCAATAAGAACTCACATAAAGGAAATTCCTTATTTGGTTTCCAAAGGGGAATCCCATCAATGGCTGGAACAAGGGGGAGGTAAAATCTATGCTTCTTGATACATAGGCAGTATCACCAACACTTGTTCCATAATCAAAAAGGTCTACAGCTGTAACAATACAATATGTTTATATGCAAAATCATATTAATATTCATAAGTATGTTAACTGTGATGAAAGATGTGTAATAAAAGAGACAGATGTGCACCTTACATTGCCAAAATCTTCATTTGTATAGTTTGTATGTTAAAGCTGAAATGTATTCTGCTTATTGTTTGCCTTCTCTGGTTCCTTCCTTTACCCCCTCATTAAAATGCTAATGATGTTTGCATTACATACCTAATTCTAGTGATGTCAACACTGGATCTCTGTGCTTCTCTATGCAAAATAGGCAGATCGTGGCTGGTGGGAAGGGTCAACAGGAATAAATTATAGGAATAACCCAATTGCCTGGGTTCAATTTGTGGAAAATTCATCAAACTGTGCTGAAGTTCTGAGCATAATGGAAGACAACCGGAGCTGGATCTTTAATATCAGTTCCAGACATTTTCAAAATGTATAGGCAAGGGATTGTCAAACAAATGACATGGAGGACTGGAAATTGCCCAGGGGGGATATGTACTACTGGACGTGGTCACATTTGATCAATGATGTCAGTCCCTATCTCTTCCCCTTTGTTTACATACACATGTCAGCCGGGAATCCCCAGATGACAGCTGGATGGGCCAGGTGAGGTTGCTAGGATGTCAGCGGCCACTGGTTTCCCAAACACCAGCCTGAATGGGAAGCTATAAGATTTAGCAGCAGTAGCAATATCACTGCTAAATGTAACTGGAAAATTGGCCCAGGAGGAATACGAACAGCCCATTACGTTCACTGTTCCCCAAACATGAAACAGGCAAAATTCAGACAAGAATTCTAGTTCAGTCTGAACCCGAAGCTCATCCCTAATAGCTTAATGAAAACATCATAGCACCCTGCCCTGGTACTCTTCTCAAGAGTCCTTAGCCTGGATGCAAGCAATGATCTGGCTCTTGGGAGGAGTTATGCAAATATCAAAATGCCTTGGTGAGTGTAGGCCAATCTTGAGGAGTAGAAGTTCCTAGGCAGACTGCATTTGCATGTGGACCACCCTAGGTAACACATACATGTGGTACTGATTGAAATAACAGAATTTCAATGAATAAAAGGGAACATTGACTGTAAGGTGGGGCAGTAAAGGACAAGATGATGCTAAAAAGTTCTGTAAAGTAAGCCATTTCAGTACATGACAGAAGTCTGTACAACTGTACAAGACTGAAGTTAAGGCCAGAGTTCAGCTACTAGCATTTCTTTTACCTGCAGGTGCACTTCCACTCGTGGTAGACACATTAGTTGTGGCTGCTGTTCTTGCTGTAGTTGTAATAGTAGATGATGCTGTTTGAGTTGATGTAGCAGTAGTAGCTTTAGCTGTTGTTGTTGTTGTTGATCCAGTTGTAGAGATCACAGATGTGCTGTTAGTAGACAGTGGTGTAACTGATGTGACTGTGGTCTGGTTTATATTTGTGGTTGAACTTGGACTTTGAACAGCTGCAGTGGTGGCTGTAGTCTGTTTTGTAGGTACTGTTGTGCCCTGGACTGTTACATTTACAGATGTAACTGAAGTTGTATTTGTTTCAGGTACTAAAGTGGTAATTTTGGTCTGTGTTGTTGGCAGTATTGTGGTGCTTTGGGTCAGGACAGTATTAGGGGTGTTTGTGACTGGTGCTGCAGTGGTGGGTGTTGTCTGGCTAGTAGGAATGATTGGACTTGTTACATTTACAGTAGATGTAACCAAAGTAGTATTTGCTTCAGGTACTGGGGTGGTAACTGTGGTCTGGTTTGTTGGTAGCGTTGTTGTACTTTGGCTCTGAACAGTTGAATTGATATAAGGGGTGCTTATATGTGTGACTGGAGCTTCAGTGGTGATGACAGTCTGGCTTGTAGGTCCTGTTGGACTTGTTACATATACACTAGATGTGACTAAAGTAGTATTTGCTTCAGGTACTGGGGTGTTAACTATGGTCTGGTTTGTTGGTAGCACTGTTGTACTTTGGCTCTGAACAGTTGAATTGATATCAGGGGTGCTTATATGTGTGACTGGAGCTTCAGTGGTGATCACAGTCTGGCTTGTAGGTCCTGTTGGACTTGTTACATTTACAGTAGATGTGACTAAAGTAGTATTTGCTTCAGGCACCGGGGTGGTAACTGTGGTCTGGTTTGTTGGTAGCACTGTTGTACTTTGGCTCTGAACAGTTGAATTGATATCAGGGGTGCTTATATGTGTGACTGGAGCTTCAGTGGTGATCACAGTCTGGTTTGTAGGTCCTGTTGGACTTGTTCCCTGACCTGTTACATTTACATCTGGGGTGACAAGAGTTGTGTTTGTCGTAGGCACTGGAGTCATTGTTGTGGTCTGGTTTACAGGTGATGTTGGGCTCGGGCTCTGAATAGTTTCATTTACACCAGTTGTGACACTGCTGGCATTAGTGACAGGAACTAGGGTGGTGACAGAGGACTCATTTCCTGAGGGTGTGCCTGTATATCCCGCTGTTGTATTGTTAAGATGAGGAGTAGTTGGAGCTTCAGTTGTCATATTTATGGCTACAAAAATGAAAAAATGTAATTGTCATGATGTGCCTCTTAAGTTTCTTAGGACCCTGAATACAAAGACTATAATAAAAAAAAAACCTATGCACCTATTAATAATGCATACGAGATTATAAATGACCGAACATTGATTTTACTGACATACAGTTAGAAGGAAAACTCTAATTTAATATAAGGTTCATGACTGTTATACTAGCTATTTTGTATAATTTACAAAACAGAAGTAGTTAAGGGTCTCTATCAATGCCTGAAACAGTTCTTGCTGTGTATATGGTTCACCCGAAGGGTAGTGTTTTCATCACAAAACTGAAGTACTACTTTAAACTAAATTCCAATTTCATCCAACTTAGTTTGTATTAGAAATACTAAGTTCTCAAATGGATTTGCAGGAAGGTAGAAATACTCTGCATTTCTAGGTGGAAAGGATACACCTCTTTAACACCAATGAATTCATTCATTATAAATGAATTAATGTATTCTGTGTAGCAAGTGGACAACTGCACTTACACTGAAAGTGTTCATGATATGTAATATCCCAGGATAAACCAATTTACAACTGGACTGTCATAAATAAATACACAGGAAGAACCTATCCATTTACTACAATGTTTTCAAGCAATCAAGTTTAAAACTAATATGAACTGTGCCATAATATCTTGGCTAAGAAAATATATAAAACCCGAATTAAATGGAAACCCACATGGTTAATCTAATGCCGCGTACACGCGAGCGGACTTTCCAGCAGACTTGGTCCGGCGGTCTATCTGACTGATCACACCAAAGTCCCACGGATTCGTACGTGATGACGTACGACCGGACTAAAATAAGGAAGTTGATAGCCAGTAGCCAATAGCTGCCCTAGCGTCGGTTTTAGTCAGTCGGACTAGCATACAGAGGAGCAGATTTTTCGACCGGACTCGAGTCCATCGGAAAGATTTGAAACATGTTTTATTTCTAGGCTCGTCTGACTTTTGGGGAAAAAAAAGTCCGCTGGAGCCCACACACGATCGAATTGTCCGGCGGAGTCCGGTCCGACGGAGTCCGGTCCGACGGACCAAGTCTGCCGGAAAGTCCACTCGTGTGTACGCGGCATAGATGTTTCTACACTGGAGAAAACCAAAACATCTTTAAAGGTGGCAAGGAGGTGGCTAATTGCTGTTGTTTTTCTATTTATCTATTTTGTCAAACAGCATTTATTGTGAAAAGTGCAGACACAGACATTTGGCTTACCAGTACACTGTAGATAGCCATCACCTTCGTATCCTGGCATACAATGGCAGGTGTAGTTTCCTGGTAAGTTAGTGCAATTGGCGTTCACAGCACATGGAGAAGTAGCATTGGCGCACTCATCAATATCTAAAAATGGATACAGTGTACAGATATCATACACTGCTCTTATGTTTACCTATATTAACATAAACATATACTGTACAGTTATATAGGAGATCACTGTAGGGAAATTACATAAAAAAGATAACCATTAGAGGGGAGTAGAGACTGGTCACTTTCCATATTCCAAAACCATACCACCACATTAACTGACTGCCATCAAAGTTGGTAGAGTGTTATGTGTCTGTATATCTGTGTTAGAGACATTACATTGCCAGCTATCCTGCACTCTTGTAATTGTCTCTCTGTATAGAAAGAGTTGTATAATATACTGGCATACATATAAATGCATAAAACGAATAACGATTAACTTAAAATAGATTAAACACATACAACCACATATGTTTGTATGTATGGAGACAGATTATGTTTTCTACATTATTGTGATTTTTTTTTTACCAAGGTTGCCGAAGTAATTCAGCATAAGGGTGTTTACTAAACAAGAATGAGATTTGGAACAACCCGTTTCTAATTTACAGAGTATACACTTATATAAAGCAACTCCAAACATCCCTTTCCAGAATAAGAGTTCCTACTAGCAGACAATGGAGATAAGTGAAAACACAAATGCCATTACCATCACATTTAGAGCTATTGAGGACATTCACTTTGTAGCCATCCTTGCAGCTGCAAATGTGTCCACCAAGAAAGCTGGTACAGTTATGTTCACAATGTGTTGTGTTTAGAAGGCATTCATCTAAAACTAAATTAGAAAAAAATATAGTATGGTAAAAGTATATTAACATATGTAACTTTGGACGCACATTAAAGACTGCACAAAAAAAAACACAAAAAGATAGCTTGTCTTTCTTAATTAACAGAAGAAGAAACATATATGCTTTATTTATGTGATAAGTTATGCTAAAGGCTTTTGTAAGAAGAGTGATGATGTTAAGAAAGAATGTGATTATGTTGTTCCATCTATATAGATGACCTACTTTGTATTTTCAGTCTTGCAGTTATGCAGCATATGTATTTAATACTTATTAATACACTTATTACTTATTATATACAAGGAGCCCATTACTATCACATCTGATGAGATAATTAAGCCAATATTGCACATGATTATATCATCATCACTATATAAATGTTTTCATAATCAAAATGTAAGGTTTTCCTGAAATTTGACAACTTTCCACATGTAAAGTGAACAAATCCTGCGGCTAATTTTGTGTGTTTAAAACAGAGATTAAATCAGTTTACCCATTGCACCTTGCATGATGTAAATATATCACACAACCCTGGCTTAACATGAAAATATGTGACTTCCATAATTCATAGAAAGTATTCCCAATATCAGCACAGATTAGAAGTGGTCCCGGTCCAATAACCAACAGAACTTTGGATCTAGACAGAAATTTCTGGACAGACGTTTCTCCATTTTTTACCTACTTAAAAATGTACATTATCTGAAATAAATACTATTATTGTAACTTACCTGTGCAAATAACGCCATTGCCTGTGTAGTTTACCATACATTCACACAAGAAAGATCCAGCCACATTGGTGCAGATGGCATGCTCAGAACAGTTGTTAAGCCCAGAAGAAAGACATTCATTAATATCTGTCAAAACATCAGATATTTTATAATATAATTTGCAGCATACAGTAACTTTAATAATGTAATTAAACCGTATTTATCAGGTTATTATTATACAGGATTTATACAGTATAATACAGTACAGTATAATGTATACAGATGCCAACAGTTTATTCAGCGCTTTACAATTTAAAAGGGAGACAGTACAGCTACAACACAATAAAATACAAGAGAGTTAAGAAGGCCCTGCTCATGAGCGCTTACAATCTAAGAGGGTGGGGCAAGTGGTTCAAAAGGTTATAATTGTGGGGGATGAGGTGATGGAAGTAATTAAAAGATTAGATTAGAGGCATGACAGGCTTCCCTGAAGAGATGAGTTTTCAGGTGTCGCCTGAAGGCAGCCAGAGTAGGAGATAGCCAGACAGACAGAGATAGAGAGTTCCGGAGAATGGGAGAGGCTCTGGAGAAGTTCTGGAGATGAGCATAGGAAGAGGAGACAAGAGAGCTTGAGAGCTGGAGGATTTGAGAGGAGCGTAGAGGATGCTTTGGGTGATATTTGGAGACAAGATTGGTGATGTAGCATTGTGAATGGCTTTGTATGCTGTAGTTGGTATTTTGAATTTAATTCGCTGGGCAAATGGAAACCAGTGTAGGGATTGGTGGAGAGGGGTTGCAGACACTCAGCGCTTGGTAAGGTAAATTAGTCTGGTAGCAACATTCACGATAGACTGAAGAGGGGATAGCCTATGGAGAGGTAAGCCTATGAGAAGGGAGTTGCAATAGTCAAGGCGAGAGATAATAAGGGAGTGAATGAGTAGCTTGATGGTTTCATTAGTTAAAAGGGGCGAATTTTAGAGATGTTAGCTACAAGCTTTTGACAATGATTGGATCAGATGTTTTAATATACTGTATGTAGTCTGAGTATTTGAGCATTAATCTTTACATCAAGCACATTTATATAACGATTTAACTTTGTTATTTAGCTAATAAACTACTGTTAATAAATTTTCTTTTCATCCTTTAAAATTTAGTCCAACCTTTTCCAGACATGCATATTTAACAGGTTCTACTTACAGTTGGTACCAATGCATTTACATTCTTACCCTTCTAATTTACTACAGTTTTCATACAAATTTTACATTAACCCAATTCGTTCTGTTTCTTGCAACTGCACAGATAATTTTAGTTTAAAAAATCTGAAACAATTTGTTCATAGTATTACTTAGGCATCCAAGTTTATACTCTGCTGTACTAAACCCCGTGGTATCTGACAATGACAGATGACACAAAAATAAGTCTATTTTACCATCTATTTTCCAAGTCTATTTTTTTTTTACAGAAATCATTGGCTTTTCAGTGTCCCAACTACATGAAGGGTGAGTAACCTAAATGCTACATGTCCATTTCTTTGGAAAACCCTATAATATCTGTATACTCTGCACAGTATATTCACCATGAGTGAAATTTCTACTACACAACTGGTATCTCTGTTGCTATTTTCATGATAACCTTAAATAGTCAGTTTCAACTTATGATATTTGACTTTGTAACATCTTTATTAACAGTAAGAATACATACCTGTGCAGCTCTGATTGAATGATTGGTAACCTTGCTGACAACTGCAATTATAGCTCCCTTCTGTGTTTATACAACTTCTTCCTGCACCTTTACAATATTCTGGAGAGGAGCATTCATCAACATCTTCAACACAAAAAAAACTGTATGTTAAGCATTGAATGACAGTCAATAAACTTCAACATCTACTAAAGATTATATTAAGGGGAGGGGGGATTAATTCAGTTTTGGCCACCATTCTTTTTTCTCTTGCATGCTTCTAGGTAGTTAAAAAAAATGAAAGAAAATGTTTATTGGTTGGTATGGACAACAGAAACAAGCAAAGTTTACCTTGTTCATCATAATGTAAGGAGCAAATAGCATTTATACAGTTGCAGTCCCTAACTGGTGAGCCACTATTTTGTTATTGCTTGCTCAGAATGCTCCTAATGAAGTCCCTTCTCTTACTTTATTATCTAGAAAAGTACTTCTCCATTTCAGGTGCAATTCTTTTACTATAAGTAGCTTCCTCAAATTCACAATTTGGTCATTCCCAGGCCCACCTGCCTATATTTAACTATTTAGTGAGAGAGCTTTTTATGGCCACCAAAGCACATTTAGTGAATAATGGGATGACCATGCTCAGAATCCAAAAACAAATAAGTCAAGCCTGTTGTCACAGAGTTAGGGTGCACAGACAAGATTTTAAATCTTTTGTCTCCATGTGACCAGAAGACTTTATCAAATAATTCATGTACAATTCAGCACATTCAAGTAAACACCACCCAAGGCTTTAAAAATAAAAAGGCACATTCTTCAACTTCATGTTTGCTACTCGGACTTGGAAAAAGTTGACAGGTGGATATCCAAAACCATCTAAACAATACATACCTTTACAAGTTCCATTCACCAAGGTAAATCCATCATCGCAGTGGCATTCATAGCTGCCAAGTGTATTGTTACAAGAGGCATGTGCTCCACAAATAGAAGCATTTGTTTGGCACTCATTAATATCTGAAAAATGATATAGAATTTAAAATATAATGCAAATAGAAATATAACTGGAGATGACAAAAGAGGTGTTTATAAGAGGACAACAAGGTCAGTAGTAAGGCAATAAATGAAAACAATCATTGTAAGCAATTATGATTAGTGCTTTGAAAACCTTCATATTCTTGTGTAAGTGGCTGTTAAGTAAATCCTGTTATGTTTCATTAGCCGTAATGGGAGGGTCCAAGTTTGAAGACTTACCTTCGCATACCACTCCATCACCAGTGTATCCTGTCCTACAGATGCAGTTATAGGATCCTACAGTGTTCACACAGTCTGCCCAACTACAGTTGTATGTTCCAAGAGTGCATTCATCAATATCTGTGCAGTTTTCTCCACCAAAACCGACTTTACACGTACAGACGAAAGAGCCAATAGTATTGTTACAGTTTGCATTTAGGGGACAGATCGTGGAATTTGCCAAACATTCATTTATATCTGTAACATATAAATACATAAAAAGAGTTTTAATTTTCGATGCTTCTTAGACTATATCCTCTTCCACATTCTCCCTCTGACCTAACCCCAGAACTTCCAAGGGGAAAAACCTTGGTGGACATGCTACATAGCAAAAAACATATTGCACGGTCATCCAAAATGCTTACAATTTGCTCCTTACACCTATTTCTTTTTTTATTATTTTAGTCCACTCTACTAAACACACTTGAATGTGGTAATAAAACCAGATTTTACCATAAACAAGAGTGTTATGTGGGCAATGGGTGTTGCAAAAATAAATCCACTGAAAACACATTAAATCATTTTGCTCTTAGCTTGTCTCAGACTCAAGGCTAAATATTACTTACCAGAGCAATTGGCTCCATCAAATCCTGGCAGACAGTCACATTGATAGGATCCATTAGTGTTAATGCATAGAGATTGATCGGGGCACACAGTCTCATTCATGGAACACTCGTTGATATCTGCAAAGATTGGAATTATGTAATTTTTTCCAACTGAAGAAAATAAAGATGACTAGTCAAAAATTATATATGTTTATCTATACATCTCTGCATCTCTGCTCTGCTTTTGAGTAATTATTGTAATTTTCACAATAATGGGGTCTATTTATGAATTGTACAAGATTCACAAAACGTTTGCCCAGGATTTATGATTTTATCCAATTTAGTCCAACTAGAAAACTGTTTAAATCTTGGCTGAAATCTCTGTGAGTTTTTGGTGAAAACATTTATTAATAGACCCTCAAGTGTTTTAGAATAATGATCACATTTTACACACACACAGGAGGATTCTACCTCTAGTGTTATTTATACTTCCCTGCAGTCATTCAGACCTCTCTGATAAAAATCTGATATAATCTAGGCTACACAGAGACTTTAAATAGTTGAGCCAGTTGCATTGAAATGGTAAATATACAATGAGAAAGATGAACAGTACAGCCTGTGTGTATACTGAGCAAATATGAAAGCCCTTATGTATATACATTGCAATCCAAATATAGAAACCAGGAAGTTTTTAAATATACTAACATAGATTGATAGAAGTTAATTTAAGCTGATCTTTTTTAAATGTAGGTCAAAAAACATTAACAAATCTACTCCCCTGTCTGTAATGGTATCTATGTTTCAGAAAATAGCTGTGTAGAACCCTGAACCAGGGTCTTATGCTAACTTTTGGCAAGGAGGTTTAAGACCAGATTTCTTCAGATTTTAAATGTATTTCTTTGCAGGAGAGCATGTTAGTTATCTAATATTTCCATGAGTTTATCAATGCAAGTTGTTGGTTTTATAGGACAGGGGAACTGTTATACTAACCTACACACAGCCAAGTTGGATCACCTTCATAACCAGGCAAACACGCACAGGAGTAGTTTCCAGGTACATTTGTACAGTTGGCATTTATACCACATGGAGATGTGATGTTGGCACATTCATCAATGTCTGAAAGGAAGAGCGCAAAGCTTACATTTCATAAGATATTCTTTTAACCAAGGTAATATGTCATCTCTATAGTATTCAAATGATCTGACTTTACATGAATTAATGCCAATAAAGTTTCACCTTCTTATGATGTAACAGTATTTATTATGAAGCATGGTTTTATAATCCTGGACTCACCATCACACAAGGAGCTGTTCAGTGAGTTCACTTTATAACCTTCCTCACAACTACAGTTGTATCCATCCACATTATTGTTACAGATTTGCTGACAAGTTGAAATATTTAGAAAACATTCATTAATAGCTACAAAAAAAGAGAAATATTTAAGATTAGTTCTTTAACATTTATGATGTCAGCTTCTTGGACAATTGACCTTTTCCTTATAAAAAATCCGCTAATGCACAGAGATTCTAAAATACTTCCTAAAGACCTATTCATTGCAGCACAGGCCCAAAGGAGGAGTTTCTGGCTGAAGAGGTGTCCATAGGAGGAGGCTCCATAACTGATATTATGGCCAACCGGGAAAAGGTTATCTTAAGACTAGGAGGGAGGAAGAGCCTACAAATTAAGTGTAATTGCACTGAATCTTTTTACTTGACTGTTAAAACCTATTTCTAAGCTTACAATAACTAGGACCGGAAGGATTTGCCTCCTTAATGATCAGGCCATTTTTTGCAATACGGTACTGCGTCAATTTAACTGACAATTGCGCGATCGTGCGACGTTGTACCCAAACAAAATTTGTGTCCTTTTTTCCCACAAATAGAGCTTTCCTTTGGTGGTATTTGATCACCTCTGCGGTTTTTATTTTTTGCGCTATAAAAAAAAGGAGTGACAATTTTGAAAAAAACAATATTTTTTCTTTTTGCTATAATAAATATCCAATAAAGAAAAATGTCTCCCTCAGTTTAGGCCGATATGTATTCTTCTACATATTTTGGGTAAAAAAAATTGCAATAAGCATATATTGATCGGTTTGCGCAAAAGTTATAGTGTCTACAAAATAGGGGAAAGATTTAGGCATTTTTTTATTCATTTTTTTTAACTAGAAATGGCGGTGATCAGTGATTTTTAGCGGGACTGCGACATTGTTGCAGACAGATCAGACACTTTTGACACTTTTTTGGGACCATTGACATTTATATAGCGATCAGAGCTAAAAATAGCCGCTGATTACTGTATAAATGTCATTGGCAGGGAAGGGGTTAACACTTGGGGGTGTTTAAGGGGTTACATGTGTGTCCAAGGGAGTGTTTCTAACTCTGGGGGAATGGGACTGTCTGGAGGAGGAGACCGATCGCTGGTCATAACCAGTATGAACCGCAAATCTGTCTCCTCACTCCTGACAGAATGGAGATCTGTCTATTTACATTGACAGATCTCCGTTCTGTCTCTCTCAGGAGCGAGCAGTACCAGCAGACATCACGGGCACCGGGCACACGCATCGGCTCCGTCGTTGCGCTGCGGGCACGCACGCGCCCCCTAGTGCTCTTAAAGCAGCAGACGCACAGCTACAGCGATTCGCCCAGGGGAGTCAACCTGCCACAGTGTAACTGCGGCAGCTGTTCCTTAACTGGTTAAACACAATAACATTGTATTAAAAATGTTAATGTTATTTGTTTGACTACAATAAATGTTAGTAGCACCGAGCCAGGGAAATATTGTGTGTGTCTTGTTCTCTTCCACTTGCCCAGCAAGCAAATTCTCATTGTTAAAAATACAATGTAAACATGGCTACAGAATGTCACAAAATGTAGAGATTAGTTTCCCTACCAGTACAGGTTATTCCATCTCCTGTTAAACTAGGAGGACATGGTCCGCACGTAAATCCTGTATCTGGAGCTTTTTTGTCTTTACAAGTGGTGTTATCAAAACATTGGTTCTGTTTACAAGCATCAAAATCCTCCTCACAGTACACCCCTGTCCATGCAGCAGAACAGTTACATCCTGCAACCTGCAAAAAAGAAAAAAAATATTTGTGATTTAAAACATATCCTGTATACATACAACAGTGCTTTGAACGTTGCCCATTGTAGCTTATATTACATCTTTTTTTTTTTTTTTTACTTTGACAAAATAATGTTTTTACTGCTTACCATGAATGTTGTGGTTTCATTCCCCAAACTTAATTGACTGTCATACAGACAACTGCCATTGTTGGTACAGTTGCAGAGAACCAACGTCAGGACAATTGAAGTAGCGGTTTTGGAATTATTAGCTATTACAGAGACATTAACGGGAGATGAACTGGTGGGAAGCCATACCAGCATTCCATTCTCTGTGTGACAGAAAGGACACATAATTAGTGAGGCATCAGAAGGTGAACTGCTAGTCATGGAAATAAATCTTGGCATTGGAAAGTAATGTATTCACCTGTTATATTGATATCAGAGGAGTCTTTCTGCAGGGAAAAGACCACTGTGTCATTGTTGTTATCGGTGGCTGTATAGAACACTGTCACAGATTCAAAGAGTTTGGTCTGAAGGGTGGTTGGTCCGGTCACATTTGGTGGAAAACTATCTGTAGTGGAAAACATTGTTTAGGCAAAAATCTTACCTGTATTTAGGGGTAACATGTAACATGTTGCCAAGCATCCCAAGCCTCATCCAACCCCACTGAGTTATTCATTTACAGAGATATGTGAAAGAATAAACTTCTACCATGGCATACAGACTTGTTGTTTCAAAGGACTACAAGTGTAGTATTCAGCACACTTGTAGTCCATTAAATCTTCCTCTAGCTTTCTCACTCAAAGCCTGTACAGAGGTATGAGCCGAAAGCTGGAGGAAGAGTCTGCAGTGCTGTATAAATTGATGTTGCTGTATAAATGTCTGCAATAAATTAACTGGATATTCAAAGTCATTATTCACCATTTTTTGAGTGAAAATTTTCACCTCCTTCAGTAAATCCCCAATACCCAAGTAATACCCAAGAGCTACCATCTGCAAGTTTCAGCACTTTCTAGTAGATATGAAGGCTGGCCTGCCATCATAGCACCAGTGTATTCGGAGCGGGAGCTGCAGTAGCAGACATTTGGACCTGTGACAGAAGCAGGGTACCTGGAAGCCCGAGCCGGGTGTCCAGAAACTGGGAGCTAGGAGCCGGGAACTGGACGCAGGGAGCAAAACAGTAGGAGAGAGACGGTGAGTGTCCTCTCTAGACTTTTTGACCAGGAGCAGCGGTATGTGTCAGCCCTGGTGGGTGCTTTTGGCTGGGGGCCCCACTGGTTTCTGTACTATATATGCTATATATATGCTTCCTATAGTATATAAAGCCAGAATATAGCTCCTGAAGCTTGGAAGCGTGAAAGATCTCATAGTGGCCCCTGAGGAAGTTTCTTTAGCTCATATAGCTTATATATCTCCTCTAGCTCCACCAGAATAGCAAAGTAAAGCATTGAATAGCGGGTTGTCCATAAAATTTAGGAACACTGCCTGGGATAATGACCCATCAAAAAAAGAAGGAGCAGAAGCAGGAGAAGGCAGTGTGCAGAGTGGAGGGCTCTCAACATAAGGACTCTCATCAAAAGGATGTTGATAGTGTGTCTCAAACACAGGCACAGTGTGAGTCCAGGAAGGGATCTAGGGATGTCATGGGCAAACATGGAACGGAAGCCAATAATATACCCAGGGCTACACCCAGGTCTGACCCCAGGGGCACTAGGCATACTCCGGAGAGTACTCACGAGGACTCCAATACACTGCAGATGCCCAGGGACTCTCGGGAGATGGATGTAATGGGTACAGTTGATGCAGTTTCAGCTCCAATCTCAGACAAGCTGGCTGCATGGAGAGTTGTGGGCCCATGTTGGGTGGACAGTGTGTAGGGAAAAAATCAATTACCAGGAAGATCAAATATGCAGGAAACAGGAATTGTTATTGTAACAACACCTGAACCTATACTGAGTGATGTTTTTACCGCTGTGCAAGCATGTAACAACTCTCTATTATCTTTAACGAATCAATTGCTGGAATTAGGGTGACACTGCTGTTATGAGGCAAGAGAATAAAAACATTTCCAAACATACTACGGTAGTGGAGGATACCCTGCCCTTGTTTTTGTTTTTTCTCTTTCTATCTCCTGATTGGTCATATTTTTTGTATTTTGTGCAGCACCAGCACACCAGTGTTTTGTAGGGCATTTTGGAAGATTTTGAATGGGCAGGTATGAATCTAATAAGGCCATTAGATAGCGGAAAGAGATGGGTAGTAAAACCAAGGTGATATCGTGGAATGTAAGAGGACTGGGACATGGGAAAAATGTCCTCACATCATTGCATTGTATATAAATATTGGTACTGGCTGCAGAGGGCTGCAGATGTGTTGAAAAATAATATAATGTACATCATTTCCACACAATTCATTTCAATCTTCAGCCAGTCATACTATTGTCATTTCTTAGCAATAAGAACACAATTTTGCAATGTAAAATTATTGCAATGTATATAGTTCACCTGGACATTTTTTCTTTCTTTCTTACTTTTCACTTTACAGTCTTAATGCCAACAGAAACATTGTTTTAAAATACTTTTCCTTTCTAAGTTTGCCTATTTTGTTTCATTTGCCATAATTAGTTAGTTAAACAATAAATTCATAATTTGATAGATATGATCATGTCTTACTCATTGTGCTGCTCTGTTCTTGGGCAGCAGCCACACTGCCCAGTGTGCTCTCTCCCACCTCAAAACTTTTAGTACTCAGAATGTCAAAAATACATTCATCATTTCCTTTGCATGTTTCATTTGCTTGGTTGATAAGGCTGAGGTTACTAGTCAGTAGCAACTGATCATAAAACAATGGCACAAAGCTGTTATTATTGTAGGTGTACCAGGATTCTCCTTCAGTCACATTGTAATTAAAAATACTGCTTAAGGGAGTTGTTTTCCCTGCAAAGAAAAAAAATATAGATTTATAGCTTTATACAAAGAAAAGGTATCTACAAGTTTTTTTTTTTTTATTGCACTCAAATTTTATAAATGAACACCAGTGTGGTATGTCTGGGCTGAATATCAGGTATAAAGCTTCTGGCATAGTTTAGTTGTTGTTAAAAAAGACACTAAATAACACTAGGTGATAATAGACATAGACATAACAAATTTATATATGCAATGTAATGCATACGCATGCACTGACTCTTATTAGAGAGAGTTATTGAAATTTTGTGAGTAGGAATTGTCTGCGTAGTTTACTTGACAAGGAAGCAATACAGTATTCACCAATGGTTTTAAATATGCTTTACTACAATCAAAAGAACAGTCTAGTATGAATGATCTCTTATGCCCTGTACACACGAGCTGACTTTTCGACCGAACTTGTCCGACAGACCAAATCCGAGTGTGGGCTTCATCGGTTCGACGGACTTTAGATTTGAAACATGCTTCAAATCTTTCCTCCGGAACTTCGCCGGATCCAGTTCCTATAGGGAAGCCCGTTCGCCTGTATGCTGGTCCGACGGACCAAATAAGACGCAAGGGCAGCTACAGCACCTGCCCACGAGAATGTTTCCAGAGCGATCCTATTGCGCTGATTCTTAGCAACAGGGTACTATGCATCTCGCGCTCGCTGCAATAGGAAAAACACATTTTCCTATTGCAGCGAGCGCGAGAGGGAGGCGACAATGTCCCTTAGGTCTGGTATGGATTTTAAGGGGAACCCCCTACGCCGAAAAAAAACGGCGTGGGGGTCCCCCCAGAGTCCATACCAGACCCCTATCTGGTAGACCCCCGGCCGGTCAGTAAAGGGGGTGGGGACATGCGAGCGCCCCCGCTCCTGAACCATATCAGGCCGCATGCCCTCAACATGGGGGGTGCTTTGGAGAAGGGGGGAGCCCTGCGCCCCCCCACCCCAAAGCACCTTGTCCCCATGTTGATGAGGACAAGGGCCTCTTCCCGACAACCCTGGCCATTGGTTGTCGGGGTCTGCGGGCGGGGGCTTATCGGAATCTGGTAGCCCCCTTTAATAAGGGGGCCCCCAGATCCCAGCCCCCCGCCCTATGTGAATGATTATGGGGTGCATCCTACCCCTACCCATTCACCCGGGGAAAAAAGTGTCAATAAAAAACCACTATACAGGTTTTTAAAGTAATTTATTAGGCAGCTCCGGGGGTCTTCTTCCAACTTCTCCGCTCTCTCTGGCCTCTTCTCCCGGCGTCTGGTTCTTCTCCCGCTCTCCGGCCTCTTCTCCGCTTCTTCTCCTGCTCTCCGGTTCTTCTGCCGGGTTCCTCCACTATCTTCTGCTCTTTTTCCGCTCTCTTGCTAGTGGGGGCCCGGTCTTCTCCATCGTCTTCTTCCCTCTTCTCTTCTTCTGATGTTGACATGTCGCTCTCTCCCACTATAATGCTGTGTTCACAATGCGCAATGACTTATATAGGCATGAGGCGTGGTCACCTGGTGGTGACCCCGCCACTTATGACGTCACAGTCCCGGGGCATGCTATGACTGTGCCGTCATAAGGGGCGGGGTCACCGTGAACACAGCATTACAGTGGGAGAGAGCGTCGTGTCAACATCGGAAGAAGAGAAGAGGGAAGAAGACGATGGAGAATTACAGGCCATTGCTAGCAAGAGAGCGGAAGATAGCGGAGGAGCCCAGCAGAAGAACTGGAGAGCGAGAGAAGAAGTGCAGAAGAGGCCGGAGAGCGGGAGAAGAACCAGACACCGGGAGAAGAGGCTAGAGAGAGCGGGGAAGTCGGAAGAAGACCCCCAGAGCTGCCTAATATATTACTTTAAAGGCCGGAGAGCGGGAGAAGAACCAGACACCGGGAGAAGAGGCCAGATAGAGCGGAGAAGTCGGAAGAAGACCCCCGGAGCTGCCTAATAAATTACTTTAAAAACCTGTATAGTGTGTTTTTTTTTATTGACACTTTTTTCCCCGGCCGGAGAGCAGGAGAAGAACCAGACACTGGGAGAAGAGGCTGGAGAGAACGGAGAAGTTGGAAGAGACCCCCGAAGTCGGAAGAAGACCCCCGGAGCTGCCTAATAAATTACTTTAAAAACCTGTGTAGTGTGTTTTTTTATTGACACTTTTTTCCCCATGTACCCCATACTCATTCACATAGGGCAGGGGGGCAGGATCTGGGGGCCCCACAGACCCCGACAACCAACGGCCAGGGTTGTCGGTAAGAGAGACCCTTGTCCTCATCAACATGGGGACTAGATGCTTTGGGGTGGGGGGCCGCAGGGCGCACCCCTTCCCCAAAGCACCCCCCATGTTGAGGGCATGCAGCCTGGCATGGTTCAGGAGGGGGGCACTCACTCGTCCCCACCCCCTTTCCTGACCAGCTGGGCTGCGTGGTCGGATAAGGGTCTGGTATGGATTTTGGGGGGGACCCCCACGCCGTTTTTTCAGCGTAGGGGGTTCCCCTTAAAATCCATACCAGACCTGAGGGCCTGGTATGCTCTGCGACGGGACTCACGGGACGATGAAAGCGGCGAGATTGACTTCCTTTTCTAGTCCCGTCGTACTTCATCACATTCAAAATGAACATGTGTAGGCAAGTCCGTAAGTCCGCCGTAACTCCGTCGAAAGTCGGTCGGGAAGACTGACGGACTTATTCTGCCGGAAAGTCTGGTCGTGTGCGCGCAAGTCCGTTCATTTGGAAAGTCCGTCGGAAGTCCGCCGAAAGTCCGTCGGATAGACCGTTGGACCAGAGTCCGGTCAAAAAGTCCGCTTGTGTGTACGTGGCATTATAGTCTAAAGTTGACAAAATACAATACAATTTGTCTACCTAGAAAACACTCAATTAGAATTAAATCAGGCAGCTCTTTGTACTACATGATCACAAGTGTGGGTGAATCTAAACGTATGGGTACAAACAGATTGTAACTAGGGATGGGTGAATGGTTCAGCCAAAGCATCAGTTTGGAAAGAACATTTGCCCGTTCGGCCGTTCATCAAACACCCGAATTTGCAGGGTGTTCGTCCCCACACAGTGCATTCTGCGCCCTGGGGGGCCGGGAAGTCATCAGTTGTCAATGGGTTTCCCCGCTGACAGCTAAACAATAAAAAAAAATGCTGTTTAAAAAAATAATGAAAAAAATTGCATGCCCCCCCCCTCTGTCCATACCAGGTCCCATGGGTCTGGTATGGATTTGAAGGGGAACTCCACACCAAAATTAAAGGAAAAAAAATGTGTGGGGCCTATTCCCGGAAACCCTGGGCTGTGGTTGTCTGGGTCTGCAGACAGGGGGCTTAGCGGAATCTGGAAGGGGGCCCCCAGATCCTGCCCCCCCCAATGTGAATGATTATCAGGTATGATTGGCTAACATCCACAGCTGCACCAGATTTTGCACTCTCCAGTTCTAGTAAATCAACTACAATGTATTAATGATTAGAGCTGCATTATTTTTTGTCTTTTATATCTGTCTAGCGCTCAATTTATTTTTCCACCAAATAGTATGCAAATGTTTTGAACATATACTTACATGTCATTCCAATTTCAAAAATAAGGGATTCATTGGGGAGCTTGACTCCATCAAATTTCAGTTTTGTTCCATTAAAAGCCATGAGATCATCAGTTTTATCATCATTAAACACACCTAAAACGACATATTACCATTTAGTTTTCACTTTCACTGCTGGACTTGCTATTATGATTAGTCAATCTCCATGAAGGAAGAGGTGTCACTTTTTCTTTTGCAGTCACAGTTATAAAATGTAACTCACCCAAAAGGCCTTCTGTCTTGTTCTTGTAAATAACATCTAGCATTGTGGTAAAGCTCAAAGCTCCCACCTTAGCAGACACGGTGACTGAGATCCCACCATCAAAGGTAGCCATTATTTCATTTTTCTCTGTCTTCTCCAGGGTCAAAGTATCCAACTGTGTAGAGTTACCTTTAAAAAAAGCAAATGATTGAAAATTAAACTATAGCCACATGACACAGCTAAAATTATCAAGTAATACATGTATAAGTTAATGAAAGTGATTACAGATTACAGAAATCGAACCCATTAACATACTTTACAAACATGTGACTAATAAATGTATATGAATCTTGTAGGTTTGGTTCAAGCAGGGTTCGAATGTTAACCCTAAGTCAACGGAGCCAAATCTGTCAAATCAAAAGTGCTCATTTTCTGGGCTAATAGGCAAAAGAGTTGTTAAAAAAAAAAAAAAAAACACACAGCAAGGGGGAGGGGGAGGGCAAGTTGGTGGTGGACACTGCCCTGGGGATCAATGAAAGAAAAAAAACATTTGGACGGCAGCAATGATTTTTTTTTAAAGTACTGACATTTACAGAGGAAAAAACAGTTTTAAATTGCTGCAAATGACAGCTCCCCGAGCTGTTATGAGCTATATACGAGAAGAGGCAGAGATAGTGGTGACATAGTTGTCATATGTTATTGCCCAAATTTTGCCTTGTAGCAATATTTAAGCAATGGTGTAACCCCTCCAATCCCTGTCCATGTGCTTATGTGGCCAGGTATTTCCAGCCATGTAAGTAATTGAGTGGGTTGATGTCAGTGGTTGATAAGGACCCAGCACCCATTGCTTCCTTAGCAACCATTGACAGCTGGAAGCTGTCTTGTTCATTCATGCAGAATGTCTTAAACTTACGTTGGGACCAAACACTGAGCTTATTCTTATTTAACACCCTATGTATTAATAAAAACTGAAGCTGTGTTACCTGGTAAGGTAAATGCGGTACCGTTAATCTTCACAATGGTTGTATTTTTGTCCTGCAGTAACCACTCCACCTAAAATAAATAACCAACAACCATCAGTTATGCAGTTTTTTTAGCTTTGGGCAGCACAAACAGACTTGTACCATGTGGAATTTATTTGTAATATCTGTTACCATATACAAGTACTATAAAGCACTATAAAGGCTCCACTACCTGATACATAAATCTTACCGTTGTTTTATTTTGAATCATTGCAGCCAGTCCAACAAAGTTAGTTGCCTGTGTGTCATTGCCAGCCTTGGCTGTGCGTCCTTGGAGTGTGAAGATAAGTGTGTTGTTCTCATCTCTAACATTGGCCAAGGTAAACTCCCCCAGTCCATTAAAAGTATACTGTACATCATCCAGTGTGTTGATGTGAGGGTCTCCAAACAGGAATCCTGAAAAAATAAATAAATAGATAAACTCATAATATTAAGGGTCTGTTTTAAAAGCATAAAAAGCTATTTTGTCAAATTTCCTAGTTTTTTGCTCCTTTGAGTTTTGCGCTATTTACAAAGCCTTGTTTAGCAATATACCACACTATTTTATTTTCACATGTTTATAAATAAGGTAAAAGGTGTTAAAAGTGTAAAAGGTGAAATTAAACAATGCAAATAACTACTTGATGCAGCGTTATACAACACTGCCTAGTGACAGGTTCACTTTAAAATATAAATATTCAGTTTGTTGTAATTCTTCTTTAAAATGTGCTTAGGAGTGTTTTATTAATAGCTTACCAAATCTTGGTGGAACATATCCAACACAGAAATCATAAGGTCTTCTTTGGCGGTATAAGGAACAGAGGTATGAAGAACCAGAGTATAAACAACAGTTGTTATAAGGATCCACTTCCTGTTCTGCAAGCACAAAAACAAAACATGTCAAAATTCTAATACACCAATACTAAAATTAGTCTATGCCAATTGTATAGACTTAGGTTAGTGTAGGATATAAAAAAAAATAGCACGTTATATGAGAATTTAGAAAATCAGATGTAAAAACACCTTCAATGAGTCCTACAAATGTTTATCTCAACCACTGCAAAAAGTATAGTCTAGGTTAGGAGTAGGCAACCCCCAGCATGGGTGCCACAAGCGTCACGCAAAGCCTCTTTTGCTGGCATGCGACTCCCTCCCCATCAGCAGAGCAGCGCAGGGAAGTGTTAGTGAGACACAGCTTCTGCTTCACTAATGCATTCCAATTTCAGAATTCCCCACACCACACCTACACAGAGGGGGAGACACTGTGCACCCACACATTGTAAAATCTGGGAAACATTGTTTGGTTCTCTAACTTTTCAGTAGCTGCGATTGTCAGCTTTTGGGATGGGGAAGAGATCGGGTGCAGTTCTGCTAGGGCGGCGGTCTCTGTTTCCAGGAGGAGGAGGACTGTCATTGGCTATTGCTAAAGCCAATCACAGGCCTGCTAGCCCCGCCCCCACCTACCATCTGGAGGAAGATGACTCACTTGGTTGCCACTACCAATCACAGAAAGAAGGGATTTCACTGTGATTGAGAAAACCACCATCAGGTGACAGTTTGTGGAACTACTTTTGAGCTGCAGGGGGGGTTCAGAGGTGGGACAGAAGAGCAGGAGGGTACAGTGGTGGGGCAGATGTGCAGGGGGGTACAGTGGAGAAAGAGATGAGAAGGGGGTTCAGCGGTGGGACAGAAGAGCAGGAGGTTCAGTGTTGGGCCAGATGAGAAGGGGTTACAGTGCTGGGACAGATGAGCAGGAGGTTTCAGCAAGGCCAGTGCTAGACTATTTTGCGCCCTAGGCGAGACCAGCTACTTGCGCTCCCCCTAAAAAAAGTCTAAACAAATTCAATACATTTTAGCACCAGAACTCCTAGTGGAGGGATGGAGCCAGGTGGACAGGAGAGGGGGTGCAGCCAGGTGGAGAGATGGAGCCAGGTGGACAGGAGAGGGGGTGCAGCCAGGTGGAGAGATGGAACCAGGTGGACAGGAGAGGGGGTGCAGCCAGGTGGGGGGGAGGATGGAACCAGGTGGACAGGAGAGGGAGATGCAGCCAGATGGACAGGAGAGGGGGATGCAGCCAGGTAGAGGGAGGATGGAGCCAGGTGGACAGGAGAGGGAGGTGCAGCCAGGTGGAGGGAGGATGGAGCCAGGTGGAGAGAAGAGGGAGGTGTATCCAGGTGGGGGAAGGATGGAGCCAGGTGGACAGGAGAGGGGGGTGCAGCCAGGTGGAGGGAGGATGGAGCCAGGGCGACAAAAGAGGGGGGTGCAGCCAGGTGGAGGGAGGATGGAGCCAAGTGAACAGGAGTGGGGGTGCAGTATGGGGGAGGGAGGATGGAGCCAGGTGGACAGGAGAGGGGGTGCAGCCAGGTGGGGGGAGGATGGAGCGAGGTGGACAGGATAGGGGTGCAACCAGGTGGACAGGATAGGGGGTGCAGCCAGGTGGAGGGAGGATGGAGCCAGGGCAACAGGAGAGGGGGGTGCAGCCAGGTGGAGGGAGGATAGAGCCAGGTGGACAGGAGAGGGGGGCAGCTAGGTGAGGGGAGGATGGAGCCAGGTGGACAGAAGAGGGGGGTGCAGTCAGGTGGAGGGAGGATGGAGCCAAGTGAACAGGAGAGGGGGTGCAGCATGGGGGAGGGAGGATGGAGCCAGGTGGACAGGAGAGGGAGTGCAGCCAGGCGGAGGGATGGAGCCAGGTGGACAAGAGAGGGGGTGCAGACAGGTGGAAAGAAGAGGAGGTGCAGCCAGGTGGAGGGATGATATATCCAGGTGGACAGGAGATGGGGGTGCAGCCAGATGGAGGGAGGATATAGTCAGGTGGACAGCAGAGGTGGGTGCAGCAAGGTGGAGGGAGGATATAGCCAGGTGGACAGCAGAGGGGGGTGTAGCCAGGTGGGGGGAGGATATAGCCAGGTGGACAGGAGAGGGGGTGCAGCCAGGTGGTGGGAGGATATAGTCAGGTGGACAGCAGAGGGGGGTGCAGCCAGGCAGAGGGAGGATATAGCCGGGTGGAAAGGAGAGGGGGTGCAGACAGATGGAGGGATGATATAGTCAGTTGGACAGGTGATGGGGGTGCAGCCAGGTGGAGGGAGGATATAGTCAGGTGTACAGGAGAGGGGGTGCAGCCAGGTGGAGGGGCCACCCACCAGTGAGAAGGTGTGGTCCCCCTATGGAAGCCTTCATCCCTAGTACTTCCCCCACCACCTGACAAGTTCTTACGTTGGGGCACTGGCACTTCTTTCCAGCTCCCTCCACATATCAGGCAGCGGATGGCAGTCGGTGTCACCAGTCCCAAGATCAGGAGATGGGGTCTCCTACAGGTTGTGAGTCAT
This sequence comes from Lithobates clamitans, assembly GCA_037952925.1. Classification (NCBI taxonomy): domain Eukaryota; kingdom Metazoa; phylum Chordata; class Amphibia; order Anura; family Ranidae; genus Lithobates; species Lithobates clamitans. The sequence continues at coordinate 3,654,785 of JBBGZY010000335.1, forward strand.
AGCTAACGCACAGGAGACCTCCTCCAGCTCTTCCCCATTAGATCAGCTGATCACTCGGTTCCCTCCAGGGCAAGTAGCCTGAAAATCTTGGCCCGGCGGCCTCGGCCCAGCATGTGTGCTCAGGCCAGTCCGGGATCCATCCCGGCTGTCTCTGTCCACAATGCCACCCGGCCTGCTCCTCCAGTGGTTGCACATCGCCCAGAGAGGGAGGGAGGCGGTCAGAGAGCTGACACGGCTGCTGGACATCGGCATGGTTGCTCCTTCTTCTCCCTGCCCAGCGACTCTGCACCAACAGCCAGCCAAATGGAGCTGCGGAAGGCATCTCCCGCTACACACTGCACCGCATAGCAAGGGGGAACCGATCCTCTGGAGGGGACCCAGCAGCTGTGGCTGCACCCCTAGGCAACAGTGTGCCCTAGGTGGCTGCCTAGTTTGCCTAGCAGGAGCACCAACCCTGGGTTTCAGTGTTGGGGCAGATGAGAAGGGGGTTCAGTGGTGGGACAGATGAGCAGGGGGTTACAGAGGTGGGGCAGATGTGCAGTGAGGTACAGTGGTGGGGCAGAGGAGAAAGGAGGTACATTGGTGGGACAGATGAGCAGGGTGAACAGAGGTGGGTCAGAAGAGCAGTGGGTAAAGTGGTGAAACAGATTTTCAAGGGGGTACAGGGATCTGACCTGTGAAGGTGCAGGAACTGGGGCTGATCTGAGCACTGGAGGTGCAGGAATTGGGGCTGATCTGAAGTGCGAGGGTGCAGGAATTGGGGCTGATCTTAGGAGTGAGAGTGCAGGATGTTAATTTGTCACTATTATCTAAGTAGTTACAGCATTTACTTTATAAAAAAAATCCTTTTCGTGATTGAGAGTGTGAAGTTGACATTTTTTTGTTATAAAATCGGCACGCTCAATTTCTTTGAAAACATTTTTTTGGCACTCTGTGCTCAAGAGGTTGCCCACTCCTGGTCTAGGTAATGCATAATGTAGAAAAGAGTCATTTGTTAAGTACTTTTTTTTGTTTTTCTTTGTGATATTAGTTACAGTACCTTGGTATTGCTGTCTGATCGTTTGCATCTGAGACAGGTAATAGCTATAATACCAATTGTAGTAATAGTACGGGTTATACCACCGAAGCCAGCTGTTCTCATATGTCCAAGGAGTTGGTAAATATCTCTCTTTCTCCCCATAGGTCAAACTACCCCAGGCACTGTAGTAGCACCTGGTTCCTCCTCCAAACCAGGTTGAAAATGCAGTCTGAAAAGTGTAGGACTGACTATACCAATCTGAAAGGGGGAAACAACAAGTAGTGAATACCATAGACACCACAGTTATGTATACATGTCTGAATAATAACATCACATCTATCAGATAGACATTTGAAATAATTAAAATTGTGAGTCAAAAACATAACAACAGCACTGTCTGAAATATATGATTTGGCGATAATTCAGCTTGACACTACAAGTGTTTCTGAATAAAAAAACTTGGAGCTGAAAATCAGTGTGAACATTGGAGTTGGTCTGTGTATTATTTTCTGTACTAAAGCACTCTCTAAAATTGAACCCATTCTTCACCTGAAAACTTACCCCTAACACTCACTCCTGCAGCAAGTCATTAACACTTTATCTCACCTCCTCCACAACCCTAAATTATAACATTATTAACACTTATGTCCCGTACACACGGTCAGATTTTCCGATGGAAAATGTGTGATAGGACCTTGTTGTCGGAAATTCCGACCGTGTGTGGGCTCCATCACACATTTTCCATCGGATTTTCCAACACACAATGTTTGAGAGCAGGCTATAAAATTTTCAGACAACAAAATCCGTTGTCAGAAATTCCGATCGTGTGTACACAATCCGAGGCACAAAGTGCGACGCATGCTCAGAATAAATAAAGAAATGAAAGCTATTGGCTACTGCCCCGTTTATAGTCCCAATGTACGTGTTTTACGTCACCGCGTGTAGAACGATCGGATTTTCCCACAGCTTTGTGTGACCGTGTGTATGCAAGACAAGTTTGAGCCAACATCTGTCCAAAAAAATCCTAGGATTTTGTTGTCGGAATGTCCGATCAATGTCCGATCGTGTGTACGGGGCATAAGAGCGAGCTTTTAATACATAAATTCTCCCTCAAAACATAACCCCTAAAAAGAACACTGAAAGCATATTTATGGTCAAAAAGTAAAATCCTATATTCATTTTCCACATTGTATTTCTATAATTTCTAGCCTACTCCTACAAATGTGAACAATCGTGAAGTTTGAAAACCTATCCTCTGAAGATTCCCACACATTTACTTCCGTGAATTTTGTGAAATGTATTCACTATACCCTGTAAGTAGGCACTGCCTGTGCCTACTTCTGAGCTACAGAGGTGCTCAGAGTAGGAGTTTCAGGAATCAGAAACAGGATCACAGGCAGCAAAGTACCATGGGATATGTAGTCCTTAGAATTTGAAATTAAGCAGCAGAGAAGAATCTTGAAAGCACGAAGGGAATCCAGGAAGTTGTGGAAAGAGATGGCCTGCAGACAGGTAGCATTCACATCATGAAAGGAGATTTTTCAAGTAATTTTATTACTATTAATTCAATTGTCAAAAATAACTTGTGTTTGTATTGTTAGTACAATGCGGATGTTATAAAAATGAAAAGGTATGCTATAACTAAATATTTAATTTAACTTTCCCGCAATCCTAACACCTAAACCAACCCCTAAACTGAGCATATTTTCCTCATCCAGCTTCAGGAGCCCAGGCACTGCTGATAACCAGTAGTCCTGCACAGAGAAAACAACAGCACTGAGATTGAAAGAAGAACCTGTTCTGTTGTTATTTGATTTTATTTGCTTCTGCAGACAAAAATATTCTGTGTAACATGCAAACTCTCATGTTACAGTGCATGTCACAGCATGAGTTCAGGCCATGGCTTGGGGGGGGGGGGGGGGGGTAGTGACCAGATCCCAGAACACTTTCACACCATATACAATAATGTTCTGATCAACATCTGGGCTGATTGAAATTTGTCATCAACTATACATGTGACTAATTGGTTCAAACTTCTTACTGCAGGTCATGAAAAAGAAATTCCATATTCAGTAAAGATTTGCAAAGTGTTAATGGAAAGCTCTCTAGAAGAACTCACAAAGATGGTATGTCACTACACTGTTGGATTCTCTATAGTGCAAAATTTAACACATTATAAGGGAGTCCAGATGCAAAAAAGTGTCACCTTTGCTACAAATTTATTGTAAACATCTGATGGGGAGGAGCACAGATGTAAATGACTGTGACCAGCATAAAGCTTCTAAAATATATACCTATACCTCCCAAATTTCTGAGATGGAAATGAGGGACACTTATCAGCAAAAGTATGCAGGCATAGGACACGCCGCTTGCCACACCCCCTTAAAGGAGGATTGTACAAAAAAAAAGTGCTTTTTTTACCACTGCTATTCCTTTATATTGGCTTTTGGAATTTACAAATGCAGCAACTTAGAAATCAGATGAAAGGTTTAGCACTGTAAAACACTTTTTGATTGATAAAAAGTGCATTTTATATACAACTATATAGATCAGACCAAAATGAGGGGGAATGAGGGACAGAGGGACATTGCACAGTGGCGCAGTGGGTAGCACTCTTGCCTAGCAGTGAAAAGGGTCGCTGGTTCGAATCCCAACCACGACACTACCTGCCTGGAGTTCGCATGTTCTCCCTGTGCCTGCGTGGGTTTCCTCCGGGTACTCGGTTTCCTCCCACACTCCAAAGACATGCTGGTAGGTTAATTGGCTTGTGTCCAAAATTGTCCCTAGTATATGAATGGGGACCTTGGATTGAGGGTAGGGACTGATGTGAGTGTGCGATGTACAGGGTTAAGGACAATTGTAGACACACACCCACAATCACTCAGGATGGACTGGTGTCTTTATTCAACCTTACTAACTATGTAACTATGTAACTATTGCACCGAATCAGGGACAGTCCCTCCAAATCAGGGACAGTTGGGAGCTAGGTATACCAGTGGCAGCATAAAATTAAGGCTGGGCTCACACTAGTGCGAATTGGATGCAGATTTCTCTGCATCGAATTTGCATGACAGGAGATTGTGACCGGCTCTCAATGGAGCCAGTTCACACATCTCTATGGCAGCTGCGGATTGCACAGGAGTCCTGTGTGTCTTTGGCTCAGTTTCAGGTCCGAATTCAGGCAGAAATATAGGCCTGATTTGTCCCTGATAGGAGAACAGAGACGTACCAGTCCCCTGCTGTGAGTCATGTCCGCACTAAGTTTGAACCCAGCCTAAAACCTCAGTCATGGTGTGGATTTTAACAATCCTCCCCAAATGAAATTGAAAAGTGCTAGTTAACTATTATTAACCTAAAGAACATTCCCTAATAGCCTGGCATGTCTTACATGCATTTTGTTTATATAAGCAAAATATATTGGTTCATGCAATGGTTGATTTGATGTTTTCGTCCTGAAATTAACCCCCTCCATTCCACCATAATTGTTACACGGATTATTTTACAGCTTTTATGAACATTAAACATTATGGAAGTAATATTTACTGAGGCAATAAAAGGTTATTTTTTTCCATGAACATGTTGTTAAATCAAACAGAAGAGCAAAGTACAGGGGAAGTGTAATAGGAGAAATACGAGGGACAGAAATAAACGCAGGCTGAGAGACATACATGCAGGGCGTGATGTCTTTGGCCTAGGGCTCTCAGATCCGGGGTTTTCTGCTCTGACATAAATGTGCTCTGCTCTCATTTCTAAAATGATGGTGAAAAAATAGACACAGACACAAAAAGACTGACCTGTGTATTTCTGAGGAATGCCATAGTATGGTAGAATATTTGCCTGTCTGTAGGAAGAATCGAACACGGCCTGTCTATATGTACATGGGCATGGGCGTGAATAATACATCCAGTAAGGGTAAGAGTTAATGTCATTATAGTACCAGTTCAAACATTGCTTTCTGTAATTTGCTGTGATTCCTGAGTTATATTCCAGCCTATATGCCCAGTACCCTTTTTTATCTGCAAAAAAAACCAAAACAATTAAAACATGCATTTATGTGAAAATATACAGTGTGTCGAATGCCTCGATTTCCTAACTGTTTTCTATGTAAGATGCACATTATCAGTAAAATGTTTCAGGTGAAATATAATTGCACTTACTTGTGTTTTGTCCTATGTACTGATCTGGAGTGTACCTTTTCTGGATACTAGTGCCATAACTTGTTTGTGGGTCATTGTATGCTGGGAAATTGGCAGTTGAACTGTAAGATGAAGATTCTCCACTACAAATAAAAAACAGTTATAAAAAACACAGTAAATATATAACACCAGTTACAGATTGAGAGAGTTAAGGATCACTAAACCCAATAATAAAAATATATTATTATATAGTCCTTGGATGTGATGGCTGAATTTGAACATTTTCAGCACATACAGAAAATCTTGATATTGCCATAAATGCCATGTCCATGTCACTTCCTGTAAGCTGCACCAAAGAATATCTACCTTCCTAGCTTTCTTCAATAATCTACCAATTGCCCTAACCCCCATTTCATGGCGATAAAAAGATACAGATATGTTTGTAGTCCATATCAGGAGAGCGGACTAGGGTGACAACCATTGCTCACCCCAAAGATACAGTAGAGGAGTGTGTGTAGCCACCCAGGGACAGAAAGTGTGTTATTTGCAGGATTTTCAGGTGAAAATAAAGCAAATGAAGCTTGGAAAAAGAAAATCAATGTAGCCACTGTGACAGACCTAGCCGGGACAGAGGCTTTTGGAGAGGACTGAATGCAAGCCTCTTGCCTTTTGATTATGGGCCCTGGATTTTCAAGGGAACAATACTCTTTGCGAGGTGAATGAGAAATCTGGTCTAATCTGTACTAATCGGACTCAATCTTGTATATATGTATATATTGTATGTTGTCTCATTTCGTTGTGGACTCTTTGCTGTGATCATTTGGGATGTGTATCTTTATGGGGGGGGATTCCTCCAGCAGCCCCCTGCTAAGACTGTCTACTGAGGAGAAGTTTGAACACACCTGACCTGTTTTTCCATTGTCTTTGGACAGTTTAACCCGCCCTCTTTTCCAAGGGTGGGGGGGGGGAGTCTCTGAGTTATTTTATCTGTTGTGTCCATATGTGATAATAAAACAGTCCATGTTAGCAGTGAAACAAGTCTCGTCTTGTTTTGTGCTTTGTGAGTGGTTGGAATATCTGATATCTATATCCAGACTGGGAGGAAGTGGTATACTGACGGAAGCACTCAAGCGGAGTGTGGGACGTTCCATCACAGCCACCACTAGAGATGGGCTGAACACCCCCCTGTTCGGTTTGCAGCAAAACTCCTGAACATGGGAAAAGTTCTGCACCGAACAACAAACTCGATTGAAGTCTATGGGAGTTGAACGTGACAAATCAAAAGTGTCCATTTTGAAGGCTTATATGCAAGTAATTGGCCATAAAAGGGGTATGGAGGTCCAGGTACTGCCCTGGGAAAAACTATAGCTTTTTCAAGATCAGTGATTTTAATGATGCTTAAAGTGCAATGATAAAATAAAAAAAAACCCTTTACAGTAATTATAGTGCCTGGGGGGTCCTAGCCAGTAAGGTGGTGCATCTGTAGCATAAATAGAACATGCTGCAGCAAAAAATGACATTTCTAAAGAAAAGACTCGCGGTTGCAAATGGCTCACACCAACATTTTTTATTAAAACGACATACGGTTCCCCCCAAAATCCATACCAGACCTTTATCCGAGCATGTAGCCTGGCAGGTCAGGAAAGGGGGTGGACGAGCAAGCGCCCCCCTCCTGAACCATACCAGGACACATGCCCTCAACTTGGGGGGGTGGGTGCTTTGGGGCAGGGGGGCTCTGCCCCCCACCCCAAAGCACCTTGTTCCCATGTTGATGGGGACAAGGATCTCTTCCCCTCAACCCTGGGCTGTGGTTGTGGAGATCTGTGGAGGGGGGCTTATTAGAATCTGGAATCCCCCTTTACCAAGCATGGCTGGCTTGTCATTTGACTGTTCTTATATAGGTAAGGGCGGAGCCACCTGGCAATGTCACTAGGTGGCACCGCCCCCTTGTGACCCAGCATGCACTGGTTGGTGACATCACAAGAGGGGCGGTGCCACCAGGTGACGTCACCATGTGGCCCCGCCATTACCTTTATAATAACTGGCAAAAGGCAAGCCAGCCATTTGGCGGTTTGCCTTCACGGCGGATGGAGCTATTTTTTTTGCTCTTTCTTGGGTGAGAGGTGTGGCTGGCATCGTGATTGACAATGGATTTACATCTGGGGATACTGTTTATTTTTTATTTTTTAATAAAGGAATCGTCAAAAACTGTCTCTGTGTTTTTATTACTTTTTAACACTTTTTTGGTGAATGGGTAGGGGTATTATGTACCCCATACTCATTCACATGGGGGGGCTGCAATCTGGGGGCCCCCTTGTCAAAGGGGGCTTCTAGATTCTGAAAGCCTTCTGTGCGCAGACCCCCACAACTACAGACCTGGGTTGTGGGGAAGAGACACTTGTCCTAATCAACATTTACATTTTGGTGTGGGGTTCCCCTTAAAATCCATACCAGACCTGAAGTGCCTGGTATGGATTGAGTATTGAAATTTTTTTTATTGTTCAGCTGTCAGCGGGGAAGCCCATTGACAGCTGATGACTTATTGGTTGTTAGGGATGCCACAGATGGTTTCCTGGCCCTGCTCCTTAACAACCAGGTTTCACTGCGCCCTGATTGGGCAAAGCAGCGCATTCCCCAAATGGGGCAAACAGCCAATGTTTAGCCCAAACTCATGCTCGGGCTGAACCATTCGCCAAACGCCAGCCACCACACCAAGGACTAGTAAGCTGCAATATGTTTAATTTATGGCTTGGGGTTTAGATAGACTTTAAGAAGCTTTGCTGCTCATAAAAACTTTACAATCATGCTGTAAACAAAGAAGAAAAAAGCTATTGCAATGTGTAGACCAAGTTTTACAATCTAATAACCTTCTATTATAGTTCTTTCAATAAAATTCAAGCTGTCATGGTTTGTGTCATAAAAAATTTGCATGGATTATGTAAACTAAATGACATGGTTTATATACTGGGCAACTAAATTTCATTTTCTCCAGTCAATCATCTGCCTCATATTTGAAAACTAGAGGGTAGGAAAGCTGAGCAAGATCTAAAGAGTCAGCAAAAATGTGCATTATTTAAAATGTGAAACTAAGGCACGTAGATTGGGTAAATTCAAATGACATTTTCAATCTAAACTCCTCATTTGTAGGGTGTCAGATGGACAGTGAAAGTGTGTGGCAGGAAGGATGTTCCAGGTGTTTCTTTGGATTCCATTTTGAATTACTGAAAAATTCAATGATGTGTTAAAATCAGACTGAGTCTCGCATAGGTAACATTTACCAAACCATAAATACCATAATTGTTACTGAACTCTGAATTTTCTAATGAAAAATAGGCGATCCAGGTTACTTAATTTTAAGCAGAACTAAACCCACCAATTCACCTGCCTCCCAAAACAGTTATATTCAAGGCATGCCATAAGCACCGGTTCACACAGGGGCGACATGTCAGGCGACTTAGCTGCCTGACAAGTCACGCTCCATGCATTGCAATGGAACCATTCTAATAGGAGCAACTCAAGTCACTCCGACTTAGAAAAAGGTTCCTGTACTACTTTGGGGCGACTTCGGAGCGCCTTGCATTGACTTCTATACAGAAGTCGTTTTGCAAGCCACACTGAAGTCATGCTGTACAGAGCGGCTTCAGAGTCGGACGACTTTGAAGCCGCCCCTGTGTGAACGACACTAAATGATGACTATCACAGTTGCTGTCACCCAAACTGCCAAGCCATCAAACTGCTGGTGTCATAACTGATCACATATACAGCTTAATGGCTACTGCAAATCAAAAAAGTGGCAAAGATGACAGCTTCCTTGGATGTAAAGGATAAGAGGGTTTTGTTCCACTAAGCATGTTGAATGTACAAAATTATAAGCATTTTGCCACTGAACATGAACATCCATTGACATACAGATGTGTTCCTAAGACCATAACCAGTTCTTTACCTTACTTTGAAGAAAAAACATTAATTAATTGACATTTCCATACTCAGTTGTTAGACGTATTTACTTAAAGAGAGAATTACCTAAAGTAGCCCATCTTGGGTAAGTAATTTGAAGGAATTGATAAATAATTCCAATTCATTCCTCCATCTGCAAAATACATCAAGCAGAACGAGTAAATGCCATCTGTGACAAGTACAGCTTGATAGGTGCTTGCCTGAAAAGGAACACATGAAAGCAAATCATGAAAACAGGCTAGGAATGCAGCATAGTCTATATCACAAACTAAGGGGACAATAGGGTGACTGAAATGTTATGCTAGCCAAACAAACTTGTAAACTCCTACCTGCTGCAACCTCCAAAAGTGTGCATTAGAGAGGAAGTAAAGTTGAATCATTATTTGTTTAGCTGTACGAGTAAAATAGATCAACCTTTACATTACATACATTACACAGTCAGGTTCTGCTTTCTGTTCTGCTATGCTCCTCAATTGTTGCACTTTACAAGTGTATCGGGGGAAGAGGGTTTAGTTTAAAAGGCTGTTATGTAAAAAGCATGTCCCTTTAATATTTCAGAGCTTTTGTATAAGACTTGTATATATTTAATGATGTACATGTGTATAAATAACATATTGGTGCACCTGCACTCTGGTAACAGATATCAACCAAAGAGAACTATGAATGAAATGAAAGCTCTGTAGTAGATTGAAGTAGTTCATTAACCATACCATCAGTGAGTCATTCAGAAGTCATTGCTCCAAGCCTCCATCTCAGCATCTCAGCTGCTTTTATGGCATATGCGTAATAGTAAAAATTGATCAAAACGCGCAAAGTCATCAGCGTGCGACTTTTCTAGACCACTGCCCTGTCAGGCCTCAGAAATGTGCCCCAGCTGTGTCTCAGTGAGTGACTGTGAACCAGTAGGGAACATATATTTATAGCTTGCTGGCAGTATTTGTGTGAAGAGATCTGGAGGCAGCTGTCCTGAAGTAAGAGGGAAAGTCAATCCCTCCCATTGCTGCATCACAGAACTACATAGGTTAAAGTGAATTAAAATCAGATGGTGCTTAGCTAAAATTAAGGCCAGGCATTACTTGGAGGTCAGGGACAAACAACTAACTTCTCTCATACAATAATGGACAAGTGCATACTTAAAATGCACTGAGCAAGAGCTCAGAAAATGGAAGTTCAAAGCTGATGAGTACATGAGAGGCAGAATAGCTTTGTTGTAATGTAACTGGTAGAAAGAACTTCATGCTGACTGTTGTTTCTTCAAGCAGTAAGCAATCTTGTAAATTTAAATTGGAAATAAACTGAAGATTAGAGGACCATAAAAAATGTACCTTCAGTCTGGAATTCCACCTGCTGCACGAGGGTGCCTAGGCATGCCTGTTCCCATGGCCTCATAACAGTATATCGGTAGTGTGAGATGAAGGCAAAGTGCCTGCTGGATGCTAGTCTCAGGAGATTTGTAGTAAGGTTTGGTGACACAACTACTGTACTGTTCACTTTTTTGTCTGCTAAAGGCTATGACATGAGGAAACAGTACCTTGAAGGGACAGCAGTCAGCAGAAAATTCAAGCAAGAAAAACACAACACACCTTCTTGTTGGATAAATATTGGCCTCTGCCTTTTTTATTATTGTCTTTAAATAATAACTTAAAATATTTAAATCACTGTACTTTAAAACATACCATCAGCTCAGCCACTACGGCTCCAGCTGGAATATTTAAAAGAGAGTAGTACCCCCGAGGGCTTTCACACTGGAGCAGTGCGCTAGCAGGACGGTAAAAAAAGTCCTGCTAGCAGCATCTTTGGAGCGGTAAAGGAGCGGTGTGTATACCGCTCCTTCACCGCTCCTGCCCATTGAAATCAATGGGGCACCGCGGCTATACTGCCGGCAGGGTTTTTAACCCTTTCTTGGATGCTAGTGGGGGGGTAAAACCGCCCCTGCTAGTGGGCGAATACCGACGGTAAAGTGTCACTAACAATAGCGGCACTTTACCGCCGATGCCGCCCCCCGTCCCAGTGTGAAAGAGGCCTAAACCTAACAGCTTTGTGCACTTTTTGAAAACACCAATGAATTGGAATTTGCTCAGAGATGTTCCATTAGAATGTACAAGAAGATGACATTTAATATTTGGCCTCACCTTGAGATAAGATTTTAGCAAAGCTACTGGGCATACTGGCAGCTGCTTACAGGCATTTAATACAATCCAAGACCCTTTCCCTATCTGATCAGTTTTAGACTGTCTAATATAAATTTTTATATCTGTGTCATTAACCAATAAGTCTTCCATCTTGAGACCACCTGTTGCTGTTTAGTGAGCGAATTCAGAGATCCTGAGGGTGGAACCAATTCGGAGATCCTGAGGGTGGAAAAAAGGCCACTGAAAATGCTGCGTTGAATAACGTTGCCTTGAACGCCGACCAGCATACTGACTATGTGGCCTTACAACGACTATCCAAAATCCCCGGAGTGATTGGCTTTCTAGCATCTTTAAACTTTTTAACTTTCCTATACCCTTTAAGAATTTGCCTCACTGTGAAAAAACTAAATAGAGAAGGGACATTGTTCAATTTAAGAAAAAAGAGATACCTGAGACAATTTTATTAATGTGTGACCATGAATATCCCTGGATAAACAGAGAATCTAAAAAAAAAAAGGATCAAGCCTTCAGAAACCAAATTAAATTCAACTCCATAAGGATTCAGAAATGAAATCCATAACCACCAGGCTGACTGATATCCTGCCATGGTGGAGGGGGCAATCAAATTTTGCACATTGTCCAAAACTTGTTTCAAATGAGCCTCCATAATTTTCTGGGCAGGTTAACCCCACTGGATCTGCGTTGGCAACAGGCAGGTGAAACACTTCATCTGAAAATGAGAAAACGCCAAGTCATTTGTTTTCCTGGGTATATACCTAGCCTTGATCCAGTTGTTTAAACACAGGCATTTAAAAATTAAATACCTCAGCAAAACAATGACTGGCGGAGACTTTGAAGTTAGTTTGTAGCGTACATCACTCCTTTATTATCTCACAGATGGGGTCCTCCAGCTGGTTCAATGTCCTCTTCCAGTGCCCCCTGTCTCCTGCAACAGGCTCTTCTCCTGGTGGATACAACCCCCGCCCTGCTGACAGTCGTACTATGCTTACGCTGAGGCAGACACCCAGCGCAGTTAGCAGAGACAGTGCGGGCAGCGAGGGGGAGTATCTCCTGCTCCTACAGTGCCACCTCTTCGCTGGCCCCCCGGCCGAATGAGAAGTGACACGCCAGACCTCCTGCTGACCCAGATCTTCCTTCTAGGGCAGAAGCTCCTCTTCCTCCAGTCTTCTAGATCCACCAGCAGAGAAGCCTCAATGAGGATGGAAGCAGCGGCGGTAGTGGTGGCGGTGGAAGTGGAGTTGATAGTAGTGATGTCGGCAGAGGAGGGGATGGTCACCCCAGAGGTGTTTTGCCGGCTCTTCCAACCAGGTCTTAGTACGCTGCCTTCAGAAGATCCAGGAATCTTGCATACAGTCTTCACTCGCTTCTTCCCCGGCTCTCTTGATCAGGCTCCTAAGGAAGGACAACTTAGCCTCGGTAAGCACTGTGCTCTGTGGAGATGAACACCCTGAACACCACAGCTTGTTGTTTACTGGGGCGACTGTACCTCAGGGGGCTCGGGGCCCTTTTTGTCTGAAATTTTCCCTACACTAGCCCTGAACTGCCTAGATTCAAAGGTCACCTTTGAGGTCACTGCCTAGATTCAAAGGTCATCCCTGGGGTCAGGTAACCAATAGGGAGCTTTCCCTCATTTTTTAAACTAAGGGGATACTTGAAACCCTGCTGCCGCAGTCCCATGAGGGAAGGGGGGATTAGAAACAGTTGCCCCCCCTATTCCATTCATTCTCTACCTAGATTGCCACCTTCTCACAGAGACACAGTGCAGAATATGTAATAGGGAAAGGGTCAGCTGCAGAGATACAAAAGGCTATACTGGGGACTAGTCCTTTGCCCTATGAATGCCTTTTTTTGGTCACAGCTTCCAGAGTTCAATTCTTCTTTAAGTGAAAACCCCTCCAAAGCTTTCATTAAAGCATTAGTTCACCTTTACCAAAAGCTGCCTATGCAGGTAAGGGGCGTCTGTAAATAAAATCAAACTGTGCAACTCTGACTAAAGTTGAAAAATGCCCTTGCTATACGTGTGGACCATTATTTACCTGCTAAAGCCTGACTGAAATACTCCCAGGACCTTGCTAGGATGTTGCTAAGAGCAGCTTAGTCATTACTGCTCACCTCCACCACCACAGGAGTGATCTTTCTCTGATTCTTCAAATACACTTGTATTCTCTTTTTCTCTATTTATACAGCATCTCTGAGCTCAGCTTTTGAGAGCTCACTTCTGTGATGGTAAAAGGTAAAGATGGACACTTCAGAGAGACCTCTCTTAGCCATGTCCTAGCAACATCCAGGGAATATTCCAGTTAGATTTCAGACAGTATATACAGTGCCTTGATAAAGTATTTATACCCCTTGAAATTTTCCACATTTTGTCATTGTCATTTTGTTACAACCAAAAATGTAGATGTATTTATTTTATTGGGATTTTATGTGATAGACCAACACAAAGTGGCACATAATTGTGAAGTGAAAGGAAAATGATAAATGGTTTTCACATTTTTTTACAAATAAATATTTGAAAAGTGTGGCATGCATTTGTATTTGTACTCTGATACGCCTAACTAAAATCTAGTGGAACCAATTGCCTAAGTCACCTAAAGAGTCCATCTGTGTCTAATTTAATCTCAGGATAAATACAGCTGTTCTGTGAAGGCCTCGGAGGTTTGTTAAAGGACCATTGTGAACAAACAGCATTATGAAGGCCAAGGAACACACCAGACAGGTCAGGAATAAAGTTGTGGAGAAGTTTAAAGCAGGGTTAGGTTATCAAAAAATATCCCAAGCTTTGAACGTCTCACAGAGCACTGTTCAATACATCATTTGAAAATTGAAAATGGTTACAAATTTTTTATGTCACACAGTATTTGCGCAGCGGTTTTTAAAATGCAAATTTTTGGAAGAAAGACTGAATTAAAAAAAAAAAAAAAACCATGGAGTTTGCCCAATTTTTTTGTATAATGTGAAAGATGATGTTAAGTAAATAGATACCGAACATGTCATGATTTGAAATTGTGCACACTTGTGGAATGGCGACAAACTACAGTACTTAAAAATCTCCATAGGCGACATTTTAAACATTTCTACAGGTTACCAGTTTAGAGTTATAGAGGAGGTCCTGTGCTAGAATTATTATATACCAAAATTAGCATTTTGGAATACTATTTTTTTTTAAAATCGGCGCCATTGGCAGCCAAGTAAACCGAAAGTGATGTCATGACATCGCTTCTGGGTTACTAGATCGGATACCTGAACTAGTGACACAAAGTATTGACTATTATTGGGGGCTGAATACAAATGCATGCCAAACTTTTCACATATTTATTTGGAAAAAATTTGGAAAACCATTTATCATTTTCCTTCACTTTCACAATTATGTGCCACTTTGTGTTGGTCTATCACACAAAATCTCTATAAAATATATGTAAGTTTTTGGTTGTAACATGACAAAATTAGAAAATTTCAAGGGGTTTAAATAATTGTTCAAGGCATTGTATATAGCCTACACCTACAGCAAGGGCAATATTCAACTTTTTTTTTTTAACAGAAAGTTGCAATATTCAACTTTAATCAAAGATGCACAGTTTGTGTTTTATCTATAGACGTATCTGCAAAGACATTTTTTGGGGAACTAACCCTTTAAGCAGAGGTTACTTATTAATGAAATAAATCTGCACCATTAGACCACTAATAAATCTCTGTCAGCTGTTAGCATTAAAGTGATCCATAAACACTTAATATGATAAATATATAAAACTGTAAGGCCCCTTTCACACACATGCGGACAGTTTAGGTCCTCCTGTCAGTTTTTTAGGCGGACCTGAACAGACGCTCTATACAGGTCTATGGAGGGACGGATGTCAGCGGTGACATGTCCGCTGACATCTGACCTGCTCTGATCCGCTAAAGTGTAAAGGAGGGAAACCCTATTTTTCCATCCGTCTGGCGGATCGGATCGGATGAAAACAGACTCTACGCTCCATCTTCATCCAATCCCCCATAGAGGAGAGCGGCGCTCTGACAGGTTGGTCCCTGCACAGTGTGCAGAGATAGACCTCTCATCTGCCTGCTCAGCGGGGATCGACGGAGCGATCCCTGCTGAGCAAAGCGGAGCCCGTACACGGACACGTCCGTGTGAAAGTAACGGTGTTAGTTACTTATTGCATCCTCAGTTACAACATCTACCCTGTTACATTGTCATAAAAGATTTACTATAGTAAATGAATGTTCTATTAGTAAAAAATATATAAAACTACCTGCATACACTTTGATTTTATCTTAAAGTGTTTGTTAAGTCTAAATGATAAATTACTACCAGCCCCTCTATTAGAGCCTGGCATACCACACTATGCAAGTCATTTATAAAAATGAGCGTTGTAAATACCTATTTAGAGCTATCTTCAGGCTGGTCACATGACTCATGGCCACTTTACAGCTTCGAGACAGGGCTTCTGCAGGAGAGGCCTAGATCTTCCTTTGATGTCAGCCAGGGAGATCAAGTGGCCTCCTGCAGAAGCCCTGTCTCGGAGCTGTAAAGCGGCTGCTTGAAGCTCTAAATAGGTATTTACAACACTCATATTTAGAAATTACATAGTAGGGTTTGCCAGGCAGTGACCATTGTAGGTTTTTTATTTGTAATAATAGTGGTGGGGGGGGGCAGAGACAGAGAAGGAGCTGACAGGCAAGGAGGAGGGGGTGAGGGGGAGAGAGGAGAGCAGAGAGGAAAGCTGCATATGACAAAGGGACGCACCCTGACAATGGTGGTCAGGGCTCAGCAGCCCTGATTTTCATGGTCAATACAGAGAAAGGATTCAGGAAGTGGCAGGTTCAGGGAGGTTTTTTTTTACAGTTTAGAGGGGGGCAAATTAGACAGCACAAGCACTCTGTTGTTTAATCTGCTTTAAGGGACAAACACTTTAACTATAATCTGTCAGGTCCATAAAATGTATCAACAGTCAAAGGCCTGGCTAAACAATATCTTCAGATTATCCAAGGAGACAGATTCTCGTGATATAAAGTTGTTGGCAAATGTTTTTGCATCAACGTATAAAATCTGAAACAAAATCTGTGGTCATCATAAAACATATTAATGACATGCAAGCATTTCAGTATAATTGTACCTGTGTAGAACTGAAGAAATATGCAGGATACGGTAAAACTTGAAACCAAGTTATCTTTAACGCCCAGAGAGCCTTAAAATTTGAAAAAGTAGGGGAGAAATTCAATTGTATTTGCGATTCCAATTTTGTTTTAAAATCTGTATTTTGGTGTGGATTGCCCTGGAAGTCATAAACCTGGAAAAAAAATATGTTTGCTATAAACAATTTCTCAGTGCTTACTGCCAAAACATTCAACGACTTATATGCACCAATTCGATGACCCAATCAGAGGCACAGAACATTCTTATTAGCATTATGGGGAGTGAGGGTGAATGATATTTAAATGACTGATCACTGAAAACAGCAATTGGAAAAACAGGTGTTTACTAATTAAGTATCATAGAATCATTATACTAAAACTATCATCTCTAGATTAATGCTATATTATATACAGTATCTCACAAAAGTGATTACACCCATCACATTTTTGTAAATATTTTATTATATCTTTTCATGTGACAACACTGAAGAAATTACATTTTGCTACAATGTAGTGAGTGTATAGCTTGCACAACAGTGTATATTTGCTGTCCCCTCAAATTAACTCAACACACAGCCCTTAATGTTTAAACTGCTGGCAACAAAAGTGAGTACACCCCAAAGTGAAAATGTCCAAATTGGGCCCAATTAGCCATTTTCCATCCCCAAGTGACTCGTTAGTGTTACAAGGTCTCAGGTGTGAATGGGGAGCAGGTGTATTAAATTTGGTGTTATACAGTGGGGCAAAAAAGTATTTAGTCAGCCACCAATTGTGCAAGTTCTCCCACTTAAAAAGAAGAGAGAGGTCTGTAATTGTCATCACAGGTATACCTCAACTACCGTATGAGAGACAAAATGTGGAAACAAATCCAGACAAACACATTGTCTGATTTTTGAAAGAATTTATTTGCAAATTATGGTGGAAAATAAGTATTTGGTCACCTACAAACAAGCAAGATTTCTGGCTCTCACAGACCTATATCTTCTTTAAGAGGCTCCTCTGTCCTCCACTCATTACCTGTATTAATGGCACCTGTTTGAACTTGTTATCAGTATAAAAGACACCTGTCAAAAACCTCAAACAGTCACACTCCAAACTCCACTATGGTGAAGACCAAAGAGCTGTCGAAGGACACCAGAAACAAAATTGTAGACCTGCACCAGACTGGGAAGACTGAATCTGCAATAGGCAAGCAGCTTGGTGTGAAGAAATCAACTTTGGGAGCAATAATTAGAAAATGGAAGACATACCAGACCACTGATAACCTCCCTCGATCTGGGGCTCCACGCAAGATCTCTCCCCGTGGGGTCAAAATTTTCACAAGAACGGTGAGCAAAAATCCTAGAACCACACGGGGGGACCTAGTGAATGACCTGCAGAGAGCTGGAACCAACGTACCAAAGGCTACCATCAGTAACACATTACGCCACCAGGGACTCAGATCCTGCAGTGCCAGACGTATCCCCCTGCTTAAGCCAGTACATGTCCGGGCCCGTCTGAGATTTGCTAAAGAGCATTTGGATGATCCAGAAGAGGATTGGGATTATGTCAAATGGTCAGATAAAACCAAAGTAGAACTGTTTGGTAGAAACACAACTCGCCGTGTTTGGAGGAGAGAGAATGCTAAGTTGCAACCAAAGAACACCATACCTACTGTGAAGTATGAGGGTGGCAACATCATGCTTTGGGGCTGTTTCTTTGCAAAGGGAACAGGACGACTGATCTGTGTACATGAAAGAATGAATGGGGCCATGTATCGTGAGATTTTGAGTGCAAACCTCCTCCCATCAGCAAGGGCATTGGAGCCCTCCTCCCATCAGCAAGGGCATGAAACATGGCTGGGTCTTTCAGCATGACAATGATCACAAACACACAGCCCAGGCAATGAAGGAGTGGCTTTGTAAGAAGCATTTCAAGGTCCTGGAGTGGCCTAGCCAGTCTCCAGATTTCAACCCCATAGAAAACCTTTGGAGGGAGTTGAAAGTCCGTGTTGCCCAGTGACAGCCCCAAAACATCACTGCTCTAGAGGACATCTGCATGGAGGAATGGGCCAACATACCAGCAACAGTGTGTGACAACCTTGTGAAGACTTACAGAAAACGTTTGACCTCTGTCATTGCCAACAAAGGATATATAACAAAGTATTGAGATAAACTTTTGATATTGACCAAATACTTATTTTCCACCAGAATTTGCAAATAAATTATTTCAAAAATCAGACAATGTGATTGTCTGGATTTGTTTCCACATTTTGTCTCTCATAGTTGAGGTATACCTATGATGACAATTACAGGCCTCTCTCATCTTTTTAAGTGGGAGAACTTGCACAATTGGTGGCTGACTAAATACTTTTTTGCCCCACTGTAGCTCTCACTCTTTCATACTGGTCACTGGAAGTTCAACATGGCACCTCATGGCAAAGAACTCTGAAGATCTGAAAAAAGAATTGTTGCTCTACATTAAGATGCCCTAGGCTATAAGAAGATTGTCAAGACTGAAACTGAGCTGCAGCACGGTGGCCAAGACCATACAGCGGTTTAACAGGATAGGTTCCACTCAGAACAGGCCTCGCCATGGTTGACCAAAGAAGTTGAGTGCATGTGCTCAGCATCATATCCAGAGGTTGTCTTTGGGAAATAGATGTTTAAGTGCTGCCAGCATTGCTGCAAAGGTTTAAGGGGTGGGGGGTCAGCCTGTCAGTGCTCAGACCACACGCTGCACCCTGCATCAAATTGGTCTGCATGGCTGTCCTCCAAGAAGGAAGCCTCTTCTAAAAATGATGCACAAGAAAGCCCACAAACAGTTGAAGATAAGCAGACTAAGGACATGGATTACTGGAACCATGTCCTGCGATCTAATGAGACCAAGATAAACTTATTTGGTCCAGATGGTGTCAAGCTTGTGTGGCGGCAACCAGGTGAGGAGTACAGACAAGTGTGTCTTGCCTACAGTCAAGCATGGTGGTGGGAGTGTCATGATCTGGGGCTGCATGAGTGCTGCCGGCACTGAGGAGCTACAGTTCATTGAGGGAACCATGAATGTCAACATGTACTGTGACATACGGAAGCAGAGTATGATTCCCGCCCTTCAGAGACTGGGCTGCAGGGCAGTATTCCAACATGATAACGACTCCAAACACACCTCCAAGAAAACCACTGCCTTGCTAAAGAAGCTGAGGGTAAAGGTTATGGACTGACCAAGCATGTCTCCAGACCTAAACCCTATTAAGCAAACCCTTAAACGGAAGGTGGAGGAGCGCAAGGTCTCTAACATCCACCAGCACCGTGATGTCATCATGGAGAAGTGGAAAAGGACTCCAGTGGCAACCTGTGAAGCTCTGGTGAACTCCATGCCCAAGAGGGTTAAGGCCGTGCTGGAAAATAACGGTGGCCACACAAAATATTGACACTTTGGGCCCAATTTAGACATTTTCACTTAGGGGTGTACACACTTTTGTTGCCATCGACTTTTGTTGTCAGTGGTTTATATATTATTGGCTGTGTGTTGAGTTATTTTGAGGGGACAGCAAATTTACACTGTTATACAAGCTGTTCACTCACTACTTTACATTGTAGCAAAATGTAATTTCCTCATTGTTGTTACATGTAAAAATATAAAATATTTACAAAAATGTGAGGGGTGTACCCACTATATATTGTATTGCTGCCTGTGCTCTCACTGGGAGATTCATCCTCTCTATGTGATATCCTGAACATCACTGATGTTCTGAAAATCAAACATTTTGAGTTGTCAAAAGAAGAGGCAGAAAGGGGAATCTTTCAATGAGGACTGGTGACAACTGGGATTTGCTCTAACTACCTGTTGTGTCTAAAGGACAGGAAGGGAAATGAATTCCACCCAATGGGACACAGAAGTCAGAACAAGGAAAACTAGCAAAAAATAGGCAACATTCTTTTTAATGTATCATGCTGTAATACAATTTTATATACTATCTTAAGTATCTTTAAATATTAATTTGTCATACCTGGTAGTACAAATCCCCCATACGGGAGAAGTCAGCATCTGCCCAGAAAACAGCGATCATGGGTGGCGTGGAATAGTCATAGTTGTAGAAAGTGCTTAATGGGTAAGGCAGTGTGTAAATGGGGTCATACGAATTCCGACGAAATATGATAACACCATTGTCTGTGAACTGTGCAAAAGAAAAAAAAATCATATTGATCAGTTTAGGCAGAAGAAGATCTATAAATGGATAGTACAAAAGGATTGATGATGAGTTAGTATTTCAAATATTGCACAATTATTTGCAGCCAAGCATTTTTAGAATGGGTTACAAGATGGAATTGATTCTCCAGTTTTTCTTCATCCACGGTACAATATTAATCACAAAGTTAATGCAGAATTCCAAAACACTCTTTGTTCGATTAAAATAGTTAAGTGAAGAGAATCTTCATTTTAAAATTGGGTGAACAATTACTTCAGTTATCTAATCATATAATCAGATATTCAAAATTAGCAGGAATTTGTTTTTCACATGATTAAAGCGAATAATCGTAGTTTTTTGTGTGAAGATTTTCAACTTCTTTGGTACATAAACATGAATATTTCTAATACAGACAGCAATAAAAGTACTTATTAGTTGAATGGGAAAAAGTTCTTGTTGCTGCCTATGTCCTGTTGACAAAGTTTCCTTACTTACTGTTTTGTTACCATGATAGGAAGTGAACGGAAATCTTCCCAACGGGGACATGGATAACAATAAACTCCTGATAAAGATTCTAACCCTTTCTCACTCTATCCCCAAAAAAATGGTGGCAGTTCTACTCTACAGTTAAATGTATAATATTGTTAAACACCAATAAAGGTATTGTAGCTAATTATTGGTTTATACTATGTCATGTACTTTCAGTTAATTCATTTTTCCCTTTGTTTTAAACGAAAAAATAATAGACTATTAATCAAAAATTTATCACAGCATTTGCATACTGAAAGAGGAATTAAACTCCCGCCTTTTATTTATTTTTTGACCTAGGCCAGAATTATGTGTACCTGGTCCTGCAGCCTCCTGGAATACTTACATCACATCTCCCAGGAGGCTGCAGGCTCACCATGCAGAGAGGCCGTGGGAGGGAAGGTCCTGAGGGCGGGCAGGAGGTAAGGCAAGAACATTATCAAAATTGAAAAAAGTTGAGGATGGCAGATCCTCACGGTAACCTTCTATAGAGACACCAGGGTTAAAGGAAAAATAAATACTTTATTCAAAACAATATAGCAAAAAGTAACATTAAGAGAAAAATACCACACTACCACCAGTGCAAAAGATAAAATAGACAACGTTGTCAATGTGGATACATGGATCTGCTAGCAGCACACCTCAATCATCCATGTCTTTCATTCATACTACCAAGATATGGGGGGAAAAAAGAGGGTTGAATTTCAATAGAGCTGAACGCTGAAAAGCCGTGTGTAGGTTGCTGTTCATGGATCTGTCATTGTCACCCTAAGGACAGGAAGTGCCCATAGATCAAGGTGGGTATCACAGAAAGTTGAAGCCTTTATGGATCACTGCTGCAGGATCAGCAATGTAATTGTGCAATGAAAAGGCTGGAACTGCACTCTTGTAGACAACACAAACAATGAAATCCTCCCCAGAGAGGCTCAACCGCCTCCCGGATCATCAAAATTGGCTGCCTACACTCAGAAGAGGCAGCCAGTTAAAGAGGACCAAGATGGTAGCAACGGGACCCGCTGTGTGGCACCCGAATAGCAGGTTGCAGCAGGTGCATATGAGCTTTAAAGAATATTATAGCACTACAGGTAAGTGAGGAAAAATCATGGGGGGCGGGAGTTGACTACTACTTTAACTATTGTCTAGAATTTTGTGACCCTCTTGTACATGATTTGGAGACTCAGAAAACAATCTCTGACATTCAAAAACATTGAGCCAAATTTACAATCAATTCTGCACCATTTTTATCACTTCATTGAAAGATTTCTTGGATCTGATCACATGTACCATTTTAGTTAGTCCAATGCTACTGTATGTCTGAGCAGCAAGAAACTCACAAAATAACGTACAAGCTAATGGTAAATTTGTCTTGCACATTCCTGATGATTTCTTTTCTGTGTTCCTTTGCCTTCCAAATTATGATTTCTACTGATAATGATAAGCTGAATATGTACCATATGCAGCATTGGTTTCAATTATTTCACCCTGCTTCCTCACATATAGTTACATGGTAGGTGAGGTTGAAAAAAGACACAAGTCCATCATGTCCAACCTATGTGTGTGATTATATGTCAGTATTACATTGTATATCCCTGTATGTTGCGGTCGTTCAAGCGCTTATCTAATAGTGTTTTGAAACTATCAATGCTTCCCGCTGAGACCACCGCCTGTGGAAGGGAATTCCACATCCTTGCCGCTCTTACAGTAAAAAACCCTCTACCTAGTTTAACCACTTCGCATCCAGGCCAATTCTGACACTTCGTTCCTACATGTAAAAAAATCATCATTTCTTTGCTATAAAATTACATAGAACCCCCAAACATTATATATGTTTTTTTAGCAGAGACCCTAGAGAATACAATGGCGTTCATTGCAACTTTTTATCTCGCAAGGTATTTGTGCAGCAATTTTTCAAATGCTTTTTTTGAAAAAAAAAAGTTTCATGCTTTAAAGAAAAACAAAACAGTTAAGTTAGCCAAATTTTTTTGCATATTGTGAAAGATGAAGTTACGCTGAGTAAATACATACCTAACATGTCACGCTTCAAAATTGCACACGCTCGTGGAATGGCGCCAAACTTTGGTACTTAAAAATCCCCATAGGCAACGCTTTAACATTTTTTACTGGTTACATGTTTTGAGTTACAGAGGAGGTCTAGGGCTGGAATTATTGCTCTTGCTCTAACGTTCGCGGCAATACCTCACATGTGTGGTTTGAACACCGTTTTCATATGTGGGCGGGACTTACGTATGCGTTCGTTTCTGCGTGCGAGCACACGGGGACAGGGGCGCTTTAAAAAGAATTTCAGCCCCGGAAGATTTTACCCCCAAACAAGCTATCTGGTCCCGGTGATTTATTAATGTTAAGTTTCCCAAGTCTAATTTTAATTCTGTCCTCTGTTAACCATAGAGGTGCTTCCTGTGATGTGTCATGAGGATAAACACTTCAGTTTTGGTTACTGAAGCCCCCAATTCCCTCGTGAAGACTGAGGAGAAGAACAAATTCAATACCTTCGCCATCTCCCCATCCTTTGTAACCAGATGACCTTCATCATTCTTTTTGGGGCCAATATGGTCTGTCCTCCCTTTTTTACTGTTTACATACTTAAAGAATTTCTTGGGATTTTTTTTGCTTTCCTCCGCTATGTGTCTTTCGTGTTCTATCCTAGCTGCCCTAATTGCACCCTTACATTTCTTGTTGCATTCCTTATAAACTCTGAATGCTGATGATGATCCTTGTATTTTTTGAAGGCCTTCTCCTTTGCTTTATATGCATTTTTACATTGGAGTTAAGCCATCCAGGACTTTTGTTCGCTCTTTAAATTTATTACCCAATGGGATGCATTGGCTAATC
Organism: Lithobates clamitans; assembly: GCA_037952925.1. Classification (NCBI taxonomy): domain Eukaryota; kingdom Metazoa; phylum Chordata; class Amphibia; order Anura; family Ranidae; genus Lithobates; species Lithobates clamitans. The sequence continues at coordinate 3,678,725 of JBBGZY010000335.1, forward strand.
CCTTATTTAATATAAGAAAACCAATCTCTCCTCTGTGTTCTTTGTTCCTAAGATTTTATCCCAGTTTATGCCTTCTAGCAAGGTTCATAGTCCAGGGAAGTTGGCTCTTTTGAAATTCAGTGTCTTTGTATTCCCCCTTATATTTCCTATTTGTGTGATTTATACTGAAACCAATTGACCTGTGATCGCTGTTTAAATTGCCCTGTATTACCACATCCGTGATCAGGTCTGTATTGTAGGTAATCAGTAGATCCAGTAACGCTTTATTTTTAGTTGATGCGTCTACCATCTGAACCATGAAATTGTCCTGCAAGACATTTAGGAACTGGCGAGCCTTAGACGAATACGTGGTTCCCTCCGCCCAGTCTATGTCTGGATAACTAAAATCCCCCATTAGGATAACACTTCCCAGCCTTGCTGCTAATCCAAATTGTGATAGGAGATCTGTCTCCCCCTTCTCCCTCAGTTTAGGGGGCCTATAGCATACTCCCAGTATTATTTTCCCCTTAGCTTCATCCCTTTGGAGCTCTACCCATAAGGATTCCACCTCCTCCCTATCTCTCTTAGTGATGTCATCACATTTTCTTGTACATTATTCTTGATATATAGCCATACCCCTTCCCCTTTTTTACCCACTCTATCGCTGCGATAAAGGGTATACCCTTGAATGGTTGCCAGCCAATCATGAGAGCTGTTGAACCAGGTCTCTGAAATTCTCACAAAATTCAAATCCTCCTCGTACAACAGTATCTCTCATTCACCCATATTGTCTACCAGGCTCCTGGCATTGGTGAACATGCCTCATAGTTTAGACCGGTCGCATACTATCCTCTTATTGGGTGTTCGGAGACTGTAACTAGGACTTGTTACTATACTTACCTTGAGTTTATGTGCTTTAGTCAACCTACCACTAATACCCCCAATACTACCCTCTGGAATATGTTCCACGCTGACTATCTCTACCCATGGGCCCTCCCCCTGTCACCTAGTTTAAAAACCCTTCTAACTTTTTGGTCATCTTTACTCCCAGCACATCTGCGTTCCCTCATGCTTTAGGTGCAGTTCATCCCTTCTATAGTACTGGTGATCGACTGATTTCTTTTTAGAGTTAAAATACTTCAAGCTATAATGTTCTTTGTATATATTTCCTTTAGCTATTTATGTACAGGACAAAGCATTTAATAATATTTTAGTGTCATCAGATAAATATGGTATATTGCTTATTATATTTGTATATTCCAGCTAGCATGTAGAGCTTGAATTTACTCTTCTCATGTTCTCAGGCTAATCCTAACTACTGTAGTGAAAATATGTGTTGCGTATGGGGCTCAGTAGCTGTAGTTATTATTCAAGAACAGCTGAATTATTTTAAAAAAGTGATTAATAACTTCCCCTACTCTATAATTCTCTATAGAAACTTTTATTACTATGTGACACTAACAGGATGTGTTTAGAAGATTTAGTAAAGATTTATTTAAGCAGTAAACTAAAGTAAACACTTTAAACAATGGTTTAAAAGACTAATAAAAGTATTGTATTATAAAGATGGCTTTACGGCATTAACCAAAAAAAAATTATAGTTTTCTCTTAGCTTTTTCTTTTTGTCTTGCTTCATTATCTGCAAGTGTGTACATAGTGGGATTTTCTTCTGCTTTTGCAATAGTGCAATCATATAGTTTTTTTTCTGCTGTCAAAGATGTTAAAATCACTTGAACAGGGGCTGTATCTCACACACATCCACCCATGAACATGCAGTGGTGACCAAAATACTAGATGTACTAGATATAGGAGGCCTCATGTATGATCAGAGACATTACCAAAGAGCTGCCCATTATATTCCACATATACAATGCTACAGATTGTCAGAGACTGTGGACATGCAGCAGGAGATGGTCAGAAATGGGAACATTCAATATGAGACCGCTAAAAATCACTGCCCATACAGCTTCTTAATAAATGCTCCCATGTTTGTTCTCCCTACAAAACTCTTAGCAATCACAGCTGATATCCTTCATTTTGCCAGAATTGTAAGCCTGTCCCTGATGTTATAACTGTAGTTATAAATGTATGACTTACATATAATGAATTGTAAAAAGAGCCACCTAAAGGAAATCCCATGGGGACGTCGATTATAGGAGAGGCAAAATCCTTGTAGCGCTGGGTTACTCTGGACCCATCAGAATAATCAAACAGTCTGTTCTCTAGAAAGTAAATAAATATAAATCAGTCATTTATTTTGGCTACAAATGATACATACTATGTAATAACTGTGTTCCACTTTTCCCTAGCTGTATTGTTCACGTGGAACTATAACACCTGCATAAACTAAGGGGATGCTCAGACTAAAACATATCCTTCCTTTCACAGTGGATATGTGGTCACAGTCATGATATACAGTACTATACGCACATATTCAGAAGGTAAAATAATTAAATTATGTTTGAAGCCCTGGCTTAGAACTTGAGTGATATTTTGGCTTACCACAGCTAATAGAGGTAGAATAATGTGCAAAATCATCTGAAAATGAAAGTCATTTGCAGAGTCTGCAGCTCTAGATAATGGATCTGACTATTTAAGAAGAAGGCAGCAACTCTAAACTATTGGAAAAGATAACAAAGAAAAATGAAATGAGATGCAGTAGAATAGAAGAATAACAATATCCCTCTATGCCCTAAAGATCTGCCTATCTAGAAACAATTAAAAAAAAAATTACTTTACCTCTGCAGGTAAATCCATCCCCAATGTATCCAGACTGGCATGTACAATAATATGATCCAATTGTATTAGTACAGCTTGCATAAGGACTGCATCGGCTTTGCCCATTTGTACATTCATTAACATCTGAAACATAAAAGTGTTTATCAGCTCAATCATTTTGTTTCTTCATTAATAACGTTGCTCTATGAAAACAATAGCCAGAATAATAATAATACTAATAGTAGGCATATTATTACCATTGCTACACTCCTTCCCCTGCCAGTTAGATGGACAAAAGCATGTGAAATCATTTATCAGACTAACGCAGATGCCACCATTCTTGCATGTAGTGCTGGTGCAGAAATTAATACCTGAAATTACAAAAAAAGGACAAAAGATGCCAAATATGAGTTTAATGTATTTGTATACTGGCAGCAATATAAAGGCAGATTCATTATTGGTTTATTCAAAGTATCATCCATCCATCCAACCTCTGTCCATTCACACACAGCCATTCCCACAGTTGGACACGTCTCACCAGTTTTAGCTAAGCTCTGCCTATGTGGGGCCCAAAAATTAGTACTTTACCACCCAAATAAGTTCAACACAAATTTGAATATTGTATTACTTACTTAATTCACAGAACCTGCCAGTGAAACCTTGAGCACAGGTACAGGAGAAAGCATTGATGAGATCATTGCATGTGGCATGATTCATACAGGGATTGCTCGCACACTCATTAATATCTGTGGGTGTAAAAACAAATATTAGTGAAGTGCACAATAACTATAGCTAACATAAATAAAGAGATTACAGAGATGAAGTCTTGAATGCAAAGCAGGTAATATCTACCAATTCTGACTGGAAAGATTATATTGGCTCACTTACTAGTTTGACAGTTGACCCCAGTGAATCCAGGATTACAGGAACATACATAGCTTCCTATAGTGTTGTAACAAGTTCCATAACTGCCACATGGGTTAGAAAGGCACTCATTGATATCTAAAATGAATTAAATAAGATATATATGATTTTAAAAGATAGCTGCTGGCAATGAAGCAAAACGTTAAATAAAACAATCAAATGAGAATTATTCATAAATAATACAGTTAATGTAATAAAGTTCAAAATTTTACTTTGCAAAGTGCATGTTTACTTCGTAAAATATAGTTAATAAGGTGAAGTGGAGTTCACATCAATAATGCAAACATGTGCAAGTAAAAATCCTGTTATTTCTTGTTAAATTGGTAGCATATGATTGGATATTCTGAACGAACTATTCCTTTAACCACTTGACCACTGGGCACTTAAAGTGGAGTTCCACCCACTTTTACAACTCTTCAGCATCCCTCACTAAACTGTGCACTGTAAACAAATTGGATATTTAAAAAAAAAAAAATTCTCAGTACCTACTGTATATCTGCTGTATTCATTTTTCACTTCCTCCTCCCTGGCCGTGGCCCATCGCATCATTTCCTGTTTGCAATGCCTTCTGGGAAGGGGCAGCAACTTCCTCTGACACTGCTGTTGCTATGGAAACCTGACCTGAAACCTATTACACTGCTTGTGCTGCACTGAGCATGTGCGAGATCTGCAAGGATGAGGTCCAGGAAGAAATACAGTCTGGCTTCAGATGCCCATACTTAGGATGGCCACGGCCTGCTGTAATTTATAAAATAACAAACTACTGCTAAAAACTAACAAAATAGACCTTAGTTTACAGACTAACTTTACTAGAATACATTAAGCTTGTGTATTATAGGGGTATTTTTATTTAAAACGTATAATCTTCAGCTTTTGAGGTTCTCACACTTCGAATGACAATTACCCAGTCATACAACACTGTACCCATTTGAAATGTTTGTCCTTTTTTTCAAACAAATAGAACTTTCTTTTGGTGGTATTTAATCACCGCTGGGTTTTTATTTTTTGCGCTATAAATCAAAAAAGACTGAAAATTCAGTAAAAAAATAAAAAAAATTCTTTGTTTCTGTTAAAATTTATTGCAGAGTATTGGCGAGTATTGGCAGAGTATTGGCAAGTATTGGCAGAGTATTGCATAGTATTGCAGAGTTTTACATGGTATTGCAGAGTATTGCATAGTATTGCAGAGTATTGCATAGTATTGCAGAATATTGCATAGTATTGCAGAGTATTGCATAGTATTGCTTAGTATGGCAGAGTACTGGCAGAGTATGGGCACTGAGCAGGGCCGTGGGCTGAATCTGTAGTGCCCACAGAGCTGCAAACGATCTCTCCCTCTCTCCTCTCACACTGTACCTATTGGTACAGAGAGGGGAGGGAGGAACTGACGTCATGACATGATGCCGGTTTGTTTACAAGTGATGCTCAGTAATTTTACTGAGCGATCACATGGTAAACGGCCGCTGTCAGTGGCCATTTACTGTGATCCGTGATGCGGACCCAGCAGTCATGGATGTTCCCGGGTGCGCCTCCCAGGGGGTGCGCGATTCTGTGAGGACGTCCCATGGACGCCCATCCAGAATAAGCCGACCACGCTGTAGCCGTCTTTCGGCTATGGCCTGGTCGGCATGTGGTTAAGTTACTTATGTTTTTCCAAAGACGTAACAATTCAGGACAAATCAGTACAAACTATATGTATAGGGAGACTAAAGGAGTAGTGCAATGACAGTATCCTGTAGCATATAGAGTCAGTATACAATTCATTCTCTTTATTCCCCTTTTCGTAAGTGATTATGCCTGATCAGAAAACAGGTGAGGGATGGGCCATCTTTTTTTTTTTTTTTTAATTAAATAATCTTTATTCAAATCTTAAGAACATATAAAATAGATTCTCATTACAAAAATTCTTAAATACATCATATACAAAACATTTTATATATATATATTAGCAAAGAAGAAAAATGTTACTATCTGATTTTCCCCCTTTAACCCTTCCCACCCACCCCTATATCCCATATTCACCCTCCAGCCTATCTTAATCGCAATTTACAATATACCTTCATAAATACACTCAATACCATACCTTCATTACCTTATCTATTTCCTACACACATCTTACGTAGGATAACCCAGTTCCTCTAACCAAGGTTTCCAGATTTTTTTAAATTCCTTTAAGTTTCCTCTCCTTGCATATACTACCCTTTCTTTCCATACTGTTTCAGTTACTGTTTTAAACCAGTCATCTTTTGAAGGGGGTTTCTCTGCCTGCCATCTCTGCGCTATTAATTTTCTCACCTGGAAAAGGCACCTTAGCACCGTTTTAGTTTTAATATTCCCCAGACTCTCCCCTACTCCCAAGATACATAGTTTGGGGTCCATTCTGAGAGTCAGCTTAAAGATCTTGTTCATGGTATCTAATATTTCCGTCCAATAACGGAATAATTTTGGACATTTCCAGATCATATGCATCAGGTCCCCTATATTCTGGCACCTAGGGCATTTGGCGTCCCCCCTCCGCCCCCATTCAAACAGTTTTTTAGGGGTATAGTAGGTTCTATGTAAGAGCATTAAATATGACATCTTCTGGGCCGGCGAAACTGTAGCTTGGTTCCCTCCTGCCAGTATCTTCTTCCATTGTCCATCCGAAATTCTACCCAGGTCCCTTTCCCACTTACTCCTACACTTAAGCTTCCCTGAACCCATAATGATGTTGCTACATATATATGGATAAAGTTCCGCTATGGATCCACTAGATCCACCAGAACTATTTATTCTTTCAAAAATGGGAGAGCTATTCCACCGCGGGCCTTGTTCCCCAAACTGAGCTTTTAAAGCATGTCTAATTTGTAAATAATTATAATATGAGTAATTAGGTATCTCAAACTCTTCTTTTATATTGATTGGATTGGATTAATATTGATTGGACCCTGGGCAAACATTTTCTTGCCCCCCCCCCTATGCAATTTTGCTCTACACCCCAACATCCCAAAAAACAAACACACACACACATAGACCCCCCGCATTCTACCCCCATCATTACACAGAAATCCCCAATAATACCTTCACCTGAGAACAAAGTGAATTGCATTGTTTAGTTACTGACAGAGATATAAAACTCTTTATCTATCTATGAAAAGTCATGTTGTGAGCTACTATACTGAGCAAAATCAACCATTCTAGGGCGATCTAAAGACAGGTGTATGCTAGATAATAACTCCATTGCCTAAACAATCCTCTAAAAGGAGCATGGGTTGTACTATGTATATTGCATGAAGACGACAATCAAGATACAGAAACTAATGGTGATTATAGGAAGGCCCAGGTGGTAGGCACCCCCAAGGACTTGCAGGAATTGTATTGTCGCAAATCTTCCAACATACAGTAAGAGAGTCTGTGGAGCAACTTAGCACTGGCGGCAACACTCAGAAATTAATATACAGCACTTGCGGGGAGCGATGCTCAAAAACTGACAGCACCTTCCAGGGGATGTGGCTGGTAGGCAGTAAGCAGCAATGGACTAGTAGTGAAAGGATTCCCTACAGCAGCACCAGCAAGCGGTCTCTATGCTGTCTTTCCTCCTTTGGAACCTCTCCCTATGCTAGCCAAAATGTCATGTCTCTGACCTAGCCAAATGCTGATAGTGAGGCAACTGCAGTGAGCCAATGCCTTTTATAAGCACTGCCCTCACTAAAGATGCCCATGGGGGTCATCCGGGTCAGCAGGTTCCAATCAGACAGTGGCTCACCGGATGACAAGTGCTTCATCATAAGAGAATGGGGCAAGGTTTACTTCCTCCCCAAGCACAGACATTATCCTTCACTTTAAACAGTTGAACAAAACAGCAGGGGGTGAAGATAAGAAGGGTTGGGGGACAGGCATCATAAAAAAAACATTTTGCTTTGCTTTGTTTTTGCATGGGCAAAGGAAAGGATCATTTCAAGATTAGAGAAGACAAGTTCTTCATTTGATGCTTACCAATACTGCATAATGGTCCAGTCCACCCAGACATGCAATTGCAGGTGTAGGAGCCCAGGGTGTTATGGCAAGTGCTGTGTGAGCTGCAGGGATTGTTTCTGACACATTCATTAATATCTGATGGAGCAAACAAAATAATTTAGCTGAGGATACAATGGTAGCACTTCTAGATCGGTACATTTAGTCTCCGTTCACATCTTGGCATTCCGAATAGCTTCTTCTCGCGATTTGAATAAGCGGCAAATCGAGTGACGCCCGTGCGATACTTGTCACAATGGCACCCCGATCGTGGCACAATTTTGCTGCGATTCGACACTTCACTGGTGTATGTTCTTTTATTGATTTGTTTTGTATTTACACTTTGGGAGCGTGGTTATTAAACATTAGTTTCACAAGTGGCTTTGAAACAGGGATCAGAGAGGTTGCAGTTACTATGAGTTTTAGATACCCGGGGTTTCAGTGGGTCCCCCAACAACAAAGCAAATCACAATATCATTCTCTCTTTCCCCTTTGGCTCTCTACTTGAATGCCTTTCATTAGCTGCAGCACTCGTATACAGTACTATGCTTTCTGTACTAAACAAAGTGAGCATGATTTACTTGTATCACTATTACAAGAGCAGCAACCTTCAGCACATCAAAGATCCATTTTGGTAATGTTTTAAAAAAATAAAGTCTATTTCCTTGTCTGACCTATTGAAGTTGAAGCAAGCACAGAATTTCCTTGGCCAAATTTGTTTGCTTTAAGATAATTATTGCAATGGAAATATGGAAATAGAAACTTGTAATGGAATTTGCTAATGATCATCTATGCCAGTGGTTCTCAACCTCAGTCCTCAAGTACCATGTTTTGGGAACTTCCCTTTGATAAAATAGCTCTCATCAATACCATCTCATTGATATTGATTTAGAGCAGCTATGCAAAGTAAAGGAAAACCTGAAAACATGCCCCATTGGGGGAAGGATTGAGGATAAGAACCACTGATCTATGCCGATATTTAGGGGTAGATTTATAAAGCATTCTTTAAACATTAACTGTCTGCAGGTCAACCTTCCTGGTGTATTTGCTTTACATGACAGTGATGGATTTACTACTAGTGAATGTTTGATGAAAGTCATATTCCCTGCTGTATAAATATGCCCCTTAGTGACATGCCAAGTGGAAATGTCTCCCAGTCCTTTTAAGGCTGCAGTACAATTTGAGATACATGCATAAATACATACATACTTAGATGCAAAAGTCAAACCCACCCTCGAAACACCACCACCTTAATAGTAACAACACGGTCTGGCAACAAGCAGACAGTGATGCTGATTTTCCTTTGAATGCCCTGTGTGTGCACAATGAAGGTGCTCTGCTGGACATGATTGTGCTTCAGCTGCACATATGCAGGACGTTACTACTGCATTGGAGCCGTCTGACCAGATTTAACAGTTTCTCAAAATCCTCCTAATTAAAAGAATTTGTTATCCCTTGATAACTGAAAAAAAAGGCTGTATCTCATATCAAATGAAAACTATAACTGTGACTTACCTGTGTTACACGTGGATCCCTCCCATCCAGCATTACACAGGCATATGTAGTTATACAGACCATTTTGACACTGGCCATGCACACAGGGTGAACTCTTACAATAATTATTCACTGCAAAAAAAAAACAGAACACATATCATTTACAGTAACTATAATTTTTTGAAATAAAACAATAAGAGAAGTGCATAAGTAAGAACTTGATATGATAGGCAAGCAGAAATTATGTTTATAAAATGTATCCTAGGGCATGCATTTTATATTTGTTTGGTTATACTAACCAGCCGTTTTGCTTTATTCAATATTTGCATCTTACTGCACCAGTCTGGTCATATCGCCTCTATTGACAGACAACATGGATGCTTGAATAATGCAAACTTGCCTGTAACTGTCCTTTAAGCACAGTGCAGATAATAGAAGTCAATAGAGGACCAGTGTACTTTTTTTTATCCAGGCTTATAGAAGGATTATTATACCTGCTCAGGCTAATGTATGAAAGGTTTATATATGCCCAACAGCCAACACTCAGCTCTACCGGAGAACACCGCTATTAGAAACTCGGCTACCAAATCCCTTTCTCCACGAGACATCAGCGAGCGCATAAGCCAGAACATCCCGGAGATATTCCAGATATTCCCAGTCATCTCCAGCTTCAACCCACGCCAAGCCACAACGGGATCAGCCTAACACCTACTGGGCCGCCTCCCTCCTCTGTTGAGGGAAACCCGCCATCGCTCGAACAGCCGAGCCTGAAAGATCTATGCACAATAGCAGCTGACATCAAAGACACGCTGTTTGCGGCCATTACTGATCTCCGCCATGAAATACAATCGATAGCAGGCAGAGTACATCAAGTAGAGCGCACTGCTGCATACCAACACACAGCGATACGGAGGATTCACCACACTGCGGTTACGCACACCCTGCAGCTCCAAAACCTCCAACAGCATGTTGAGGACCTGGATAACTGAGGGAGGCGACACAATTTGAGGGTGAGAGGCCTCCACGAAACAGTTGAGCCTGAACAAATACTCCCCACAGAAACAAGTCTATTCAACCACCTCCTCGATAGGTGCCCACAGACACCCATCAACCCATGAGGGGCACGACGTACACATTTACCAAGATCTCTCGGCCATCACTCTCAAGCATCGCAAGGACCTGCGTCCCCTCCTGGAGGTCCTGCGGACCAGGGGAATCCACTACCAGTGGATGTTCCCATTCTATCTGTCAGCTACCCACCAGGGCCGCATGGCCATACTGAGGGTCCCAAAAGAATTAGACGCCTTCTGTCAAACACTCTACCTCCCAACTGTCGAAGTTCCAAATTGGCATGCAGATTTCAACAGCCCCAGGTTGAAACACCACCCTGCCAGAGAGGAACCGATGGAAGCGCAGGATGTGCGATATCGGAGACACCGCTCGCCGTCTGCAACAAGAGCCATCCCAGCCTCAATGGCTCAACACCAGCACCCGAGCCCCACAAAAGCTCCCCTGCCTCGCAGGCACGCCGTGACCACTAAACTGGCCTTCGCGGTATGCAGCCAGGACAGATAAGTACACAAACTTTTTTTTTCCCTTTTCCCTTGTTTGCTACCCTGCTGAGTCTAAAAGCTGCAAAGCTTATTACTACAGCCTTACCAGCTTTGATGGGTCTGAAATCCACCCACAATCTCCTTTAATGTAGCACACCACAAGAGCTATACCTGCAGAAAGTCGGTATCTGTTCCCAGCATGGCCCCCACTTTGCTCCCTCTTGCCCCATATTAGCTATATCCCGGGTAAGGATGAGCACCCCCCAGTTCGGGTTCGCACCAAAACTTGCGAACAGGCAAAAAATTCGGACGAACACCATTAACATCTATGGGACACGAACATGAAAAATGAAAAGTGCTCATTTTAAAGGCTTATATGCAAGTTATTGCCATAAAAAGTGTTTGGGGACCCGGGTCCTGCCCCAAGGGACATGTATCAATGCAAAAAAAAGTTTTAAAAACTGGCGTTTTTTTCGGGAGCAGTGATTTTAATAATGCTTAAAGTGAAACAATAAACATGAAATATTCCTTTAAATATCGTGCCTGGGGGGTGTCTATAGTATGCCTGTAAAGTGGCGCATTTTTACCATGTTTAGAACAGTACCGCAGCAAAATTACATTTCTAAAGGAAAAAAAGTCATTTAAAACTGCCTGCGGCTATTTTCAATTGTCGGGTCTCGGCAATATAGATAAAACTCATTGAAAGAAACGGCATGGGTCCCCCCTCAGTCCATTACTAGGTCCTTTGGTTCTGATACGAATATTATGGGGAACCCCGAACCAAAATTTAAAAAAATAATTGCGTGGGGGTCCCCCCAAATTCCCTTCATGTATGGTATGGATATTAAGGGGAACCCTGCACCAAATAAAAAAAATGGCGTGGGGGTCCCCTTAACAACCATACCAGGGTCTTGTATGGTTTTTAAGGGGAACTCTGCGCTAAAATTTAAAAAAATATGACGAGAGAGCGAGAGAGCGCCCCCCCCCGAACCATACCAGGCCACATGCCCTCAACTTGGGGGGGTGCTTCGAAGTTACCCCCAAAGCAAGGGGACCCCCAGATCCCACCCCCTATATGAATTGATAACGGGTACATTGTACCCCTACCAATTCAAGAAAAAATGTGTCAAAAATAGTAAAAATGACAAGAGACACTTTGGGACAAGACCTTATTTAAAAGAAAAATGGCCCACAATGTAAATCCATCTCACGCCTCCCGACGAACTGAAAAAAGAAAAAAAAAAAGCTGCAACAGCTCCGCCTCCATGCCGAGTAACGCTTCTTCTTGATGACAGCTTTTATATAGCTAACGGGGGGGGGGGGGGGGGCACCAGGTAACGTAAACAGGTGACCCACGTATACTTGTGACAAGGCTGCTAGGTAGATAACCCCTTGAGGTAAATAAAGTGCTAAATTGAACCAGACATTGGGGTTGATTTACTAAAACTGGAGTGCAAAATCTGATGCAGCTGTGCATGGTAGCCAATCATCTTCTAACTTCAGCTTGTTCAACATAAATGTTAACAGAAGCATTGTGAATGCACCAGACTATAAGGCTGGCCATATATTCTACAATTGTCTAGTACAACTCTCATTTAGATTTACCAAAACCATATAATATGAGGTCAAACTTAAACACTTTCAATCTGAAGGAAATTAAATAAGAATATTGAATAATGTGCAGTCAGCTTTAGGCTCCATTCACATTTGTACGGTGCAGGTATGCTAGCAAAATCACATGAGCTCCTGCAGCACACAAAAACACACATCCTTATTTCAGGTGTGCTGCAGTACCATTATTTCTTAATGTCACCCCAACAAATTTTGCTAACTTGAGAAGACCTTTGAATCTACTTGCACTTCAAGTGGTTGTAGAGGCTGAAGGTGTTTTACCTTGATGCATTGGTAAAACACCTTCAGTATGCAGCTCCCCTCCATCCACCTTATACTTACCAGAGCCTGATCTCAATTCAGCAGTGTGTATGAGAGCAGCAGCTCACTCCCTCCTCATTGGCTCAGATACAACCAGTGAGGAGGGAGTGGGGGGTGGGGCCGAGCTTTGCTCTGTGAGTCTATGGACACACACAAAGAGCCAGCTCGGGAGCAAGTCCACATGAGTTCCCCCATAGCAAGTGGCTTGATGGGAGACCTGAGAAGACAAGGATTGGGGCTGCTCTGTGCCAGTAAGTATGACGTTTTTTATCTTTTAAAAAATCTAATGTTTACAATCACTTTAAGCTTCAAGTGTCATGAAAAGATAAGTAAAAACAACTTCACATTAGCTTATCAGTAACATTATTGCCAAGTTTTCTCTGATAAAAAAAACACTTCCTCTAGACACAGGAAAGAACAGCTTTTGCTGACAGATGTTCATTCTACAGTACATTTTTGTTTTAAAGTGGTTTAAAACTCAAAAGCAAATATTTTCTTTTTTAGGCTTTATTTCTTTATTTTCTGGTAATTGAGCCAGTAAGTCTATTTTTTTTTCAAAAGCAAAGGCTCTCCAGCAAATACTAGTTACAGAGATGAGATATGCCATTTAACACTGACAGGGGGCTTACAATGATCAGCATTTATTTATTTATGTAAAACCTTTATTCCCAAAATAAGAAACACTGTTTGCTGTAACTGCTTATAAAGTGTTACCTGGAGTTTGGCTTCAGTTTGTTATTGTATCCAGTGGCGTAGCGTGGGGGGTGTGGGGGGGTGCCGTGGCCCCGGGCGCGAAATTTAGGGGGGCGCAATTTCGTGCCAGTAGTGTAACTACTGGCTGCCTGCTCCCAATGTCTTTTCCTGTGTCCCCCGCGCTCCGCCGCCATGTCTAGTGTTTTGCGCCCTGTGATTGGGCGTATGGGGGCCATGTGCGGCGTGGGGCTGGCCTATCCGCAAACACAGTCGCTCCTGAAGTCCCGCCTCCGCACATGACCCCCATTCGCCCAATCACAGTGCGCCGGGAAAAATGAATATGGCGGCAGGAGCGCAGGGGAGACGAGAGTGTGAGCGCCGGGGCAGATGTCTTCTCATCCTCCAGACCGATGCAACACAATAAGGTGAGAAATAGATAAACACGGGGAGGGGGGGAGAGGGAGAGAAGAGACAGGCGCCGTATATGTAGTGTCAGTATAGGAAGACTAGGCAGGACAGTATAGTGTATAGTAATGATCTAGACAGGGGTGTTGGCGCTGTCCGGCTATATGCACATAAAGGTATATAAAAAACTTCTCAGATAAATAAAGCAGAGATACTTGTAAAAACAGAAGGTGATACGTGTAAACAATACGTAACAGGGCTAGGGTGTATTAAATGCAAAGAATACCCTAGGCAGATAATAATATTAATAAAGTGCTGCGTGCTCCTGAAAGTGAAAAATGTGCCTTAGTTCCAATTAATCAAATGTCCATATGTGTGTAAAGGAATATACCACTAATACAAAGTGTGTAAAATACAAACAGTCTCCCTGGCATAAAAATGCAGTAAAGTGCAAAGTGCTCCTGAACAAATGTGTCTTAACCTCAATGCATCAAATTAAAAGTGTACCCGCAGGTGAATAAGCAATAGTGGCAATCAAAACAGTAATTTTGCAAATCAGGCACACAATTTGTGGCATAAAATGAAAAAAATATATATTAATTTAGAAGATATCCCCAACAAGCGTGCATAAAAATATATAGAAAGGTATATAAATGTCCAAAGTTCAAAATCCCCAAAAATGTGTCCTTATAGTGAAAAAGCAGTAATCTCAGCTTTAACTGATGTAGTCCCCGTCCTCCACCGCACCCCCACTCGTGCTTGCACTCACCGGACTACCTCACCCCTGCAGGGGTAAAGGCATATGTGGAAAAATCCCACGATGGCGAATCCAGGGGGGGGGGGGGGTTCCTCCGTTGAAGGGTGTTGTGTCCTTAGTAATATCCCCAGTAAAAAACATCCATGTAAAGTAAGGAAGAAGGAAACTTCATAGCGTAACTCCACAAAAAATTATATGAATTTTATTGATAAAAGTCCATGACAACCTTGGTAAAAAGTAAATCGTAAAATCAATATAAAAAACGCCGGAGCTGACAGTGCTCCAGAAGCCGGGTCTCAGCTGTTGAGCAGCGTGGTGTGGAACGCACGCCACACCACGCTGCTCAACAGCTGAGACCCGGCTTCTGGAGCACTGTCAGCTCCGGCGTTTTTTATATTGATTTTACGATTTACTTTTTACCAATGTTGTCATGGACTTTTATCAATAAAATTCATATAATTTTTTGTGGAGTTACGCTATGAAGTTTCCTTCTTCCTTACTTTACATGGATGTTTATTACTGGGGATATTACTAAGGACACAACACCCTTCAACGGAGGAACCCCCCCCCCCCCCCCTGGATTCGCCATCGTGGGATTTTTCCACATATGCCTTTACCCCTGCAGGGGTGAGGTAGTCCGGTGAGTGCAAGCACGAGTGGGGGTGCGGTGGAGGACGGGGACTACATCAGTTAAAGCTGAGATTACTGCTTTTTCACTATAAGGACACATTTTTTGGGATTTTGAACTTTGGACATTTATATACCTTTCTATATATTTTTATGCACGCTTGTTGGGGATATCTTCTAAATTAATATATATTTTTTTCATTTTATGCCACAAATTGTGTGCCTGATTTGCAAAATTACTGTTTTGATTGCCACTATTGCTTATTCACCTGCGGGTACACTTTTAATTTGATGCATTGAGGTTAAGACACATTTGTTCAGGAGCACTTTGCACTTTACTGCATTTTTATGCCAGGGAGACTGTTTGTATTTTACACACTTTGTATTAGTGGTATATTCCTTTACACACATATGGACATTTGATTAATTGGAACTAAGGCACATTTTTCACTTTCAGGAGCACGCAGCACTTTATTAATATTATTATCTGCCTAGGGTATTCTTTGCATTTAATACACCCTAGCCCTGTTACGTATTGTTTACACGTATCACCTTCTTTTTTTACAAGTATCTCTGCTTTATTTATCTGAGAAGTTTTTTATATACCTTTATGTGCATATAGCCGGACAGCGCCAACACCCCTGTCTAGATCATTACCCATTTTTTGGATATCACCTAGGTGATATTCATTTGTAGGGGGGCAGCAGTCCCTTCTCTTCCTAAGCGCGGAATTACTGCCATACAGTATAGTGTATAGTGTAGTGGACAGTGTAGTATAGTGGTGTGGACAGTGTAGTATTGTGGTCAGTATAGTGTAGTATAGTGGTCAGTACAGTGTAGTGTAGTGGACAGTGTAGTGTAGTGGACAGTGTAGTGTAGTGGTCAGTATAGTGTAGTGGACAGTACAGTGTAGTGGACAGTGTAGTGTAGTGGTCAGTATAGTGTAGTGGACAGTATAGTGTAGTGGACAGTGTAGTGGTCAGTACAGTGTAGTGGACAGTGTAGTAATGTGGTCAGTGTAGTATTGTGGTCAGTGTAGTATTGTGGTCAGTGTAGCATAGTGGTCAGTGTAGTGTAGTGTAGTGGACAGTGTAGTGTAGTGTACAGTGTAGTATAGTGGTCAGTATAGTGTAGTGGTCAGTATAGTGTAGTGGACAGTGTAGTATTGTGGCCAGTGTAGTATTGTGGTCAGTGTAGTATTGTGGTCAGTATAGTGTAGTGGTCAGTGTAGTGTAGTGGACAGTGTAGTATTGTGGTCAGTATAGTGTAGTGGACAGTGTAGTGTAGTGGACAGTGTAGTATTGTGGTCAGTATAGTGTAGTGGACAGTGTAGTATAGTGGTCAGTACAGTGTAGTGGACAGTGTAGTGTAGTGGACAGTGTAGTGTAGTGGTCAGTATAGTGTAATGGACAGTGTAGTGTAGTGGACAGTGTAGTATTGTGGTCAGTATAGTGTAGTGGACAGTACAGTGTAGTGGACAGTGTAGTGTAGTGGACAGTGTAGTGTAGTGGACAGTGTAGTGTAGTGGTCAGTACAGTGTAGTGGTCAGTACAGTGTAGTGGTCAGTGTAGTATTGTGGTCAGTGTAGTGGACAGTGTAGTATTGTGGTCAGTGTAGTATAGTGGTCAGTGTAGTGTAGTGGACAGTGTAGTATTGTGGTCAGTATAGTGTAGTGGACAGTACAGTGTAGTGGACAGTGTAGTGTAGTGGACAGTATAGTGTAGTGGACAGTGTAGTGTAGTAGACAGTGTAGTGTAGTGGACAGTATAGTGTAGTGGACAGTGTAGTGTAGTGGTCAGTACAGTGTAGTGGTCAGTGTAGTATTGTGGTCAGTGTAGTGGACAGTGTAGTATTGTGGTCAGTGTAGTATAGTGGTCAGTGTAGTGTAGTGGACAGTGTAGTATTGTGGTCAGTATAGTGTAGTGGACAGTGTAGTGTAGTGGTCAGTACAGTGTAGTGGACAGTGTAGTATAGTGGACAGTGTAGTGTAGTGGACAGTGTAGTGTAGTGGTCAGTATAGTGTAGTGGTCAGTATAGTGTAGTGGTCAGTGTAGTGTAGTGGACAGTGTAGTGGTCAGTGTAGTGTAGTGGACAGTGTAGTGTAGTGGTCAGTACAGTGTAGTATTGTGGTCAGTGTAGTGTAGTGGTCAGTGTAGTGTAGTGGTCAGTACAGTGTAGTGGTCAGTGTAGTATTGTGGTCAGTACAGTGTAGTGGACAGTGTAGTATTGTGGTCAGTACAGTGTAGTGGACAGTGTAGTATTGTGGTCAGTGTAGTGTAGTGGTCAGTACAGTGTAGTGGACAGTGTAGTATTGTGGTCAGTGTAGTATAGTGGTCAGTATAGTGTAGTGGTCAGTGTAGTATTGTGGTCAGTATAGTGTAGTGGACAGTGTAGTATAGTGGTCAGTGTAGTATAGTGGTCAGTGTAGTATAGTGGTCAGTGTAGTATTGTGGTCAGTGTAGTGTAGTAGACAGTGTAGTATAGTGGTCAGTGTAGTGTAGTGGACAGTATAGTGGTCAATGTAGTGTAGTTCTCAGTGTAGTGGTCAGTATAGTGTAGTGGACAGTATAGTGGTTAGTGTAGTGGTCAGTGTAGTTCTCAGTGTAGTGGTCAGTATAGTGGTCAGTGTAGTGTAGTGGACAGTATAGTGGTCAGTGTAGTATAGTGGTCAGTATTGTATAGTGTAGTGGACAGTGTAGGTCTCAGTGTAGTGGTCAGTATAGTGGTCAGTGTAGTTCTTAGTGTAGTGGACAGCATAGTGTAGTGGTCAGTGTAGTGGACAGTATAGTGGTCAGTGTAGTGTAGTGGTCAGTGTAGTTCTTAGTGTAGTGGACAGTATATTATAGTGGTCAGTGTAGTGTGTAATGGTCAGTATAGGAATCAGGTAGGTCAGTACTATTGTATTTGAAGGGACTCGGGGAGTGATAAAAGTCCGCAGGTTAGGGGGGGGGGCGCAAATTACTTGCCTTGCCCCGGGTGCTGACAACCCACGCTACGCCACTGATTGTATCTAAATCTGCTAGTACGTCGAACACTCACCTCCCTGCAGACTGACAATGCTGCTGTCCAAAGGTGCCCCCTGTGCTCCTTTATCCAGAGTGGGGGCATTCTAATACAGGAGGCATGTTACTGGTCAGATCACCAGGTGAAAACAGAAGAAAAAAAGCCAAACAAAAGAAAACGGATGCAGCCACCACATCTAATGATTATTGCATTTTTAGTTTGGGGTTTAATACCACTTTAAGTGAAAATCAACTCTACAATAATGAAGTGTAGGTGCACAAATGACAAGTCTCATAGTTCTCAGATCACATAGCTGTAATTCAATGATGCTGAAAACCATTTAGAACATCTCAAAGCTATAGAATTAATATCAATCTGTATGGGATGGTGATAATAGAAGAATCGTAGGACACAAAAAAAGGTTTTGGTAAAATGCATTTGCTAGGCCATATTGTTTGCTGGTATGAATGCATTAAAAGGCTGGGACTTAATGTGCCATGTTTTTTGTAAATCATAGGGGTGGATTTTCTAAAGGCAAAAAGACTGTGCTCTTTGAAAAGTGCAGTTGCTCCAGAGTTTAGTAAATCAGGTAAGGCTTCACTTTGCAAAGAATACCCAACCACATGCAAGGCAAATTGAAAAAACAGCATTTTTGCTTGCACATGATTGGATGATGGAAGTCAGCAGAACGTCTGCTCATTTACTAAACTCTGGAGCAACCGCTCTTGCAGAGTGCAACTGCACTTTGAAAAGTGCACAGTCTATTTGCCTTTAGTAAAACAGCCCTATAGGCTCCTGCTTGTCTTGATCCTTTCCGGAAAATTCCTTGCCACACCCTGTATACACATAGGTGTTGATTTATGAAAAGAGTAGAGAATGTCCCCTTTGCAAAGTAAATGTTCTTATAGCAAAGAAAGAACGCAACCACACCCTAAAACATCCCAAGCACAAGTAGATTTACTTCCAATCATGAGTATGGACCAAGAGCTTTCTTTAACAGCTCAATCACTGTGCTGGGAGCGTGCAACAAGCACTCTCCCAGTACAGAAATCTCTGCAGTCCATGGACACATATGTGAGGCATGTGGGCGTTAAAGCCCGCCCTCTTTACTGCTCATATGCGTTACGTGAGCGGCAAGAGGGTAGCCTCCCTGGCAGTTTTCCCGAGTGTGGCTCGGGGTTAAAATTCAGGACCATTAGCGGTAACCCCGAGCCACACTCGGGATTACATCTCAGGATCCTGGTGCGGCTTTACTTACCTTGTCCCCGGGATCCTGTGATGTCCCCCGCAGTGTCCGTGGGCTCTGTCCTCTGCCCGAAGCCTCTCCGTGCCAGGCTCCGTTCCCTGTGATCGTCACGACGCACGGGGGCGGAGCCTAGCGGCAAATTAAAAAAAAAGTAAAAATCATAACACATACAGTACTGTAATCTTACAGATTACAGTACTGTATGAAATCATTTCACATCCCTTTTGTCCCCAGTGCTTTGGCCCGTGCCCTGCATGCAGTTTTATGTGATATATACTGTTCTTTCTGCCTGGAAACTGGAGATTGTCCATAGCAACCAAAAAGTGTCCCTTTACGTCAAAAGTGGCTTTAGACCAGCTAGAAAACAGCGATAGTAAATTAGAACACTTGCAGAATTGAGCGATAGTGAATCGTGGGGAAATTTATTTTATTACTATTTATTTTTATTTTTTGTAATTATTTATTTTTATTTATTATATTATAATTTATGTTTTTGTGTTTCAAACTTTATAATACCCAGGATATCTACTAGACACTTGTTTGGACAGATTTAAGTGTGTTATTGTTAAGAATTACAGACCTACAATATAAAGCGCCAAATTTCCATGCAAAATAATTGTACCGCTTTCAGCACCTAAAATCCGAAATAATCATACCGCCAGGGAGGTTAAGATGCACAACAGGGACCCCTGCGAGTCTCCATCCTTTCTAACACATTTCACTCCCTACCACATTCCAGAATGGGATTAATTCTAGAGTTTATAGATAAATTAAGAATAAATCTACCCCTGCTTGGAATTTTTTGAAATGTGGCCACTTTCTTTGCTGTATGTGTCCAAAATAGAAACAAGCTCCTTTGCAGTAGTGCACCTGACGAAGAAGAGTAGCTGGTGGGAAGTCAGTTTTCACACAACTCCTGCATATGGCTGCATGAAAGTGAATTATAGTAGAAATTGAATTTCCTATATGTCTGGTTCACATGTATGTGCTGCAGCTTAATGTGAAAGGACAAGGAAAACTGCCCTAAGAACAATGTAAATCTAGCCTAAATGTTCACTTAGGTTAGCAGTGAAGCTTTGTTTAATTTGATAACACTAATACAAGCAAAGAAAAATCAATTTTTTTTGTTATTAACCTTGCACATGATTGAGTATTCAAAGTGAACACTGCTACACTTTTTTGCTAAGCTAAGTGAACATTTAGGTCTCTTTTAGTGAACTAACCCCATTTGGTACATATAAACGTCCATTATTATCCATTAAATATTTTCTCTGTTCTTCTTTTTCAATTTTGTACTGTATTTTTCTTTATTTCAATTACACCTTAATGTGAAAAAAACAACTTGAAAAATAATGTATTTAAAAGGGAACTCCACTTTTGTGGGAACAAATATTGCCAATAAAAAAAAAAATACAAGCCTTATTGTAATATAACATTATTACAAATGACCTTTGTTTTTCAAGCTGCAGCTCTGTAATTTTCTGTAAAATGCTATCTATAATGGCAGCTTGAAGGCATTCACTCAGATGCTGTACAGAATGCCCCCAGATATGTGATTTCCTGCTTGTTTTATTATCTTACTGATTTTCCCTGAGATAAATTTAACCTCCCTGGTGGTATGATTCTTTCGGATTTTAGGTGCTGAAAGCGGTACAATTATTTTGCATGGAAATTTGGCGTTTTATATTGTAGGTCTGTAAATCTTAACAATAACGCACTTAAATCTGTCCAAACCAGAGTCTAGTAGATATCCCGGGTATGATAAAGTTTGAAACACAAAAACATAAATTATAATATAATAAATAAAAATAAATAATTTAAAAAAATAAAAATAAATAGTAATAAAATAAATTTCCCCACGATTCACTATCGCTAAATTCTGCAAGTGTTCTAATTTACTATCGCTGTTTTCTAGCTGGTCTAAAGCCACTTTTGACGTAAAGGGACACTTTTTGGTTGCTATGGACAATCTCCAGTTTCCAGGCAGAAAGAACAGTGTATATCATGTAAAACTGCATGCAGGGCATAGGACAAAGCACTGGGGACAAAAGGGATGTGAAATCATTTCATACAGTACTGTAATCTGTAAGATTACAGTACTGTATGTGTTATGATTTTTACACATTTTCCATGTAAGTGTATACTATTATTTTAATAAATTTTTAATCAATACGGATTTACACTATTTGGCCCATCCTTTCCTTCCTCTATACATTCCAACACAGATTTGAGTGCCACGACCTCTGAGCCCGACCACGTCTGAGGAACACAGTTACGTGGAAGTCATTCCACCATCCCTGCTCTTCAGCATCCGTTCCAGCCCAGCACCACCCAAGCCTGTTTGACCCCACCTGGCGTATGCTTTGTCGGGTCCACCAAGTCTGGTAAGCCTCCTTATTATCATTGGTGGTGTGTGGGCTCTCTTCATAGAGGATTTGTACCACGGTTGAAAATTTGTTCCAGAGGACTTTATATCTCACCTTTCAAATTCTCTCCAAAGATGTTTTTGTCAACATTTGAACTTTGAACTGCCAGTTCTTAGGCCATATAAACTTTTATCCCCCCCCCCCTTTAGCGCTACACTCATCTTGATTCCTTGTCTGTTCTTTACATTTGTTGGTTGTGTTAGCTGCTTTCCCTCCTTTTTGGTAGCGCAGAATTATTGTATATATATTTATGTACATAAATCGCCCAGAGGAAAATGTTTTTTTCTTAACAAAAGTGGAGTTACTCTTTAAGTGCCATCAAAATACCATCGATAGCAAGCTATCTTAACAAATTCATGACTTTTTTGTATAGTAAACAAAAAAAAATAATAATTCTTACGGATGCACTTATTTGTGTTGCTTGTGTTTTTAGAGTACCCATCTTGACAGGAGCATGAGTATGAACCAATTGTGTTGGAGCAGATCTGTTCACATGGCTGTTGGCTACATTCATTGATATCTGTAAGACATGATCATTTTGGATTGAATGCTATAATAATAATAGACGGTCACTCGTATACATTTACTACATACAGGCAAACCATTCTGCACAAATCCTTTACAGGCCAGGCCACCCTTATTTGACTTAAAAAAAGAGGTGACCATTTGTTTCAGCCATCTCTTTACAGTGGTTATTCTTAATCCATGACACAATTTAAACCAATCTCATCTATTCTTAATAAATAAATAAAAAAATAAAAACACAGATATAAAATATAGCAAGGAGAAAAATAAAACAATAAACAATAATTAATATTACCATAGACATTGATAAAACTATGCTTTGCCTGCATGTACTATATAGCCTAGAATAAAAAAAAATGCATATCCCGTGAAAAAGGAGTAATATGTTTATGTTATATAACTTACCAGTGCACATCCTATCAGACTGTGATGAGTCCGGTATAAAGCCACTGTTACAACGGCACACAGGGTTTGTAGTTCCAGGATTGATGTAGCATTGACCGTTGGTACATAGCAGGTTGCAAACAATAATTGCTATTTGAAAGAAGCATTAGAAAACATTAGGTCAATTTACTAGGTTGAAAGTCTTTCAGAAAATGTAGTTTTTATGCATCGGCTGCAAAGCTAAATATTCTCTACTGTCTTATGGAATAAGCCATTTTAGCCATGAACAAATCTAATGAAGGCTAAAAATGAATTCTAGAATTACTAACTGGAAGCCACAGGATGAGGCACTCCTGGCCCTATGATAGGCCATTCACACCACTTGCATTGTGTTTTGTTGCTCTGTGTGGCTCAATGCAGCCCTAATTAAAGGATAAGACAAACTGCCTTGAGTCCAATTGTCCTACTTCACACCAACAGGCTGTGTTAATGTAGGTTGGTCAAAAATGGAACATGCTGCATATACATTACAATATGCTGCTAAGTGCCATTAGGGGGAAAAAAAACATATTTTTGCTGTAAAAAAAAAGAAAAACGTTAATGCAACGTGCTAAAAAATGTATTCAACACACATCAACTTTAGAGCATTTGATGTGCATAAAGTACACTAAATGCAGTGCAAGGTGTGTGAATGGGTCTTAAAGAGAACCTGTTACCCTATTTAATTGTTTAAAAAATAATGCACTGCCTAAAAGCAGACACTACTAGTTGCCTGTTTTCACCTTTGTTATTTAGAAAACCCATTCCTCTTTGAAATTAGTGCTATGTTCTCTTAGGACCCTTTCACACATACGGACCATTTGTCTGTTTTCCCTCCATCCGTTGACGGATGAAAAACGGACATCAGTGCATTCTAATGGGAAAACAGATGACAACGGGTGATCATCTATTTTCATCCGTTTTCATCCGCTTCTGTCAACATCTGTTTTTTTGAACGGATGAAAGCCCTAGTTATCATCTGACAGAAAAATTGATCGGACGGAAATTGATGCCCTCCAGTATGGCACGCAAGCGTACCCGTCTTTCAAACAAAAGGTGGTTAGGGGATGTCAGTTTTTAATCTGTTTTTGCATTGGTTGTTAAAGGCAACCAGTCACTTGGGGGGAGGGGGTTTGTGGCAGAGAAAGGCAGGAGAGCAGTATATACACAGTGTGGGGGCAGTCTGCACTGCTCCCCTCCCCACCCTGTGGCTGGCTAATGAAGGAGAAATGGAGCAGATTAATATTATTATACAGGTTATATATAGCGCCAACAGTTTGCTCAGAGCTTTACCACATGAGAGCAGACAGTACAGTTGCAATACAATTCAAAAACAGAAGGATTGATGGACTTCTCTCTCTTCTCTCTCTCTCTCTCTCTCTCTCTCTCTCTCTCTCTCTCTCTCTCTCTCTCTCTCTCTCTCTCTCTCTCTCTCTCTCTCTCTCTCTCTCTCATTCTGCTCTCTCCTCCTATGAACCTTTCCCTTTTTAACACATGAGCACTATAGCACAACTGACTGGTTCCCTTTTCTGCTTCTCCCTCTCTCTGTCTAAACTTTGTTGTAAAGGGGGTTGCAGAAGGCTGATACCAAGTCATATTCAGGTATTTACACTTTTTGCATTAAAATGCATTTAATAATGTATTATTATTAAATCAGAATTGCATTAATGTGTGTCTTTATATCAGCCTGGAATTAAAAAAAAAAAAAAAACTACTGTATGTCTCAAATCATATTAAAATGCAACATACTCACCTTGTGTTGTTATGGCCAGAGTTGTGGAATTTATCCAGGGTGATGTAGACATAGAAGACAAAGAAGCTGTAGTTATACTTGTGTATTTAGTGCCTAAAGTAGAAAGTGGTCCATTGGAGGTTGTCATGGGTTTGTATGTTGACACAGTAGTATTTATAATTCCCACAGAGGTTACTGTAGTTGTGTATCCAGGGGTTGTAGTACTAGTGGTTAATATAGTTGAAGTAGGTTTAATAGTACTGGTAGTGGATGTAGTGGTTAGTATAGTTGAAGTAGGTTTAATAATAGTGGTAGTGGGTGTAGTGGTTGCTTCTGTGGTGCGTGTGGAGATTATAGTGGTAGGACTATATGTACTGGTAGTCTGAGTTGTTGTAGAACTGACAACCTGTGGAGTGGTCTGTTTAGTTGTACTAATGGTTTCAGGGGTTGCTGTCTTTTCAGTTGTAGATTGAGCTGAGCTCGGCACAGAAGTGGTAGTGGTAATGATGTCAGTTGTCCTTGTCTGATATTGTGTGCTGGTGAGAGTAGTAGGATTTATAATTCCCACAGAGGTTACTGTAGTTGTGTATTCAGGGGTTGTAGTACTAGTGGATAATATGTTTGAGGTAAGGTTAATGGTAGTGGGTGTAGCGGTTGCTTCTGTGGTGTGTGTGGAGAGTATAGTGGTAGGACTATATGTACTGGTGATCTGAGTAGTTGTAGAACTGACAACCTGTGGCGTGGTCTGATCAGTTGTCCTAAAGGTTTCAAGGGTTGTCATGTTTTCAGTTGTAGATTGCGCTGAGCTTGACTCAGAAGTGCTACTGGTAATGATGCCAGTTGTTCTTGTCTGAGATTGTGTGCTGGTGAGAGTAACAACGGCAGAAGGTGTTTCAGGTGTGCTGGTTTCAAGCTCAGATTTAGTTGTTCTTTCTTCAGAAGTACTGGTTTGAGAAGCTTGACTTGTAACTGCAATTGCAGACATAGTAGTAGTTAGCTGAGGTCCAGCACTAACACTGGTCTCCCCTGTAAAAATAGTCTCTGTAGTTCTGTTTCCAGTGGTGATAACTTCAGGCTGTGTAGTAGGATTTATCAGGCCAGTGGTTTGCTCAACAGTGCTTTGTAATGTTGTTACAAGTATTTCTGCTGTTGTTTTTACCTCACTACTACTGGTGTTGATGTCAGCATTTGTGATGGCTGACGTAGGCCTTTCTTCAGTAGTACTGAGTTCATGTGGTATGCTGGTTGTTATAAAAGGCGTTCTTTCTTCTGTTGTCTTTTGTTCTAGTTCAGATGCGGCAGTGATGCTGCCAGAGGTTATACTCCTTATGGTACTTTGTTCTAGTGGCATATTTGTGACTGGACCATTTGATGTAGGAATAACAGTTCTCCCAGAATCTGAACTTATTTCAAATGCAGTGATGCTAGTTATCTCAGCCGTAGAACTTTCTCTTGTAGAGATTTTTTCTGATATGGCACTGCTAGTGACATCCCTTGTAGACATTTCTATAGATGTGCCTAGGTCTACAGGTAAAGTAGTGACAACATCAGGACTGCTTCTTACAGTATTTGTTGTGCTTATCTCAGGAATTAAACTGGAGGTGGTACCTTCAGTAGGTCCATTGTTAGTTGGGCTTATATCTAGCATTGTGCTAAAAATTATATCAGGGGTACTTCTTTCTCCAGTTGTGTTTGGTTCAGGATTAATAGATGTACTTTGGTCAACTGCATTAGTAGTGATGGAATCAAATGTGCTTTCTTCAGTGGTCTGGGATGTCTCAGCAGTTGGTGTATCTATAGGTGTTTTTGTTGTACCTGCAGATGTAGCTAGTTCAGTTGCCATACTGGAAGTTATCTCAGTTAAGTCACCAGATGTTGATGATTTCTCTACTGTGCTGGAAGACTTGTCAGCTGTATCAGCAGATGTAGTTGGTTCATTGACTGAGCTGGAACTTTCTCTTGTAGAGCTTTTTTCTGATATGGCATTGCTAGTGACATCCCTTGTAGACATTTCTGTAGATGTGCCTAGGTCTACAGGTAAAGTAGTGACAACATCAGGACTGCTTCTTACAGTATTTGTTGTGCTTATCTCAGGAATGAAACTGGAGGTGGTACCATCAGTAGGTCCATTGTCAGTCGGGCTTATATCTAGTATTGTGCTAGAAATTATATCAGGGGTACTTCTTTCTCCAGTTGTGCTTGGTTCAGGATTAATAGATGTACTTTGATCAACTGCATTAGTAGTGATGGAATCAAATGTGCTTTCTTCAGTGGTCTGGGATGTTTTAGCAGTTGATGTGTCTATAGGTGTTTTTGTTGTACCTGTAGATGTAGCTAGTTCAGTCGCCATACTGGAAGTTATCTCAGTTAAGTCACCAGATGTTGATGGTTTCTCTACTGTGCTGGAAGACTTGTCAGCTGTATCAGCAGATGTAGTTGGTTCATTGACTGAGCTGGAACTTTCTCTTGTAGAGCTTTTTTCTGATATGGCATTGCTAGTGACATCCCTTGTAGGCATTTCTGGAGATGTGCCTAGGTCTACAGGTAAAGTAGTGATACCATCAGGACTGCTTCTTACAGTATTTGTTGTGCTTATCTCAGGAATGAAACTGGAGGTGGTACCATCAGTAGGTCCATTGTCAGTCGGGCTTATATCTAGTATTGTGCTAGAAATTATATCAGGGGTACTTCTTTCTCCAGTTGTGTTTGGTTCAGGATTAATAGATGTACTTTGATCAACTGCATTAGTAGTGATGGAATCAAATGTGCTTTCTTCAGTGGTCTGGGATGTTTTAGCAGTTGATGTGTCTGTAGGTGTTTTTGTTGTACCTGCAGATGTAGCTAGTTCAGTTGCCATACTGGAAGTTATCTCAGTTAAGTCACCAGATGTTGATGGTTTCTCTACTGTGCTGGAAGACTTGTCAGCTGTATCAGCAGATGTAGTTGGTTCATTGACTGAGCTGGAACTTTCTCTTGTAGAGCTTTTTTCTGATATGGCACTGCTAGTGACATCCCTTGTAGACATTTCTGTAGATGTGCCTAGGTCTACAGGTAAAGTAGTGATAACATCGGGACTGCTTCTTACAGTATTTGTTGTGCTTATCTCAGGAATGAAACTGGAGGTGATACCATCAGTAGGTCCATTGTTAGTTGGGCTTATATCTAGTATTGTGCTAGAATTTATATCAGGGGTACTTCTTTCTCCAGTTGTGTTTGGTTCAGGATTAATAGATGTACTTTGATCAACTGCATTAGTAGTGATGGAATCAACTGTGCTTTCATCAGTGGTCTGGGATGTCTCAGCAGTTGGTGTATCTATAGGTGTTTTTGTTGTACCTGCCGATGTAGCTAGTTCAGTTGCTATACTGGAAGTTATCTCAGTTAAGTCACCAGATGTTGATGGTTTCTCTACTGTGCTGGAAGACTTGTCAGCTGTATCAGCAGATGTAGTTGGTTCATTGACTGAGCTGGAACTTTCTCTTGTTGAGCTTTTTTCTGATATGGCATTGCTAGTGACATCCCTTGTAGACATTTCTGTAGATGTGCCTAGGTCTACAGGTAAAGTAGTGATAACATCAGGACTGCTTCTTACAGTATTTGTTGTGCTTATCTCAGGAATGAAACTGGAGGTGGTACCATCAGTAGGTCCATTGTCAGTCGGGCTTATATCTAGTATTGTACTAGAAATTATATCAGGGGTACTTCTTTCTCCAGTTGTGTTTGGTTCAGGATTAATAGATGTACTTTGATCAACTGCATTAGTAGTGATGGAATCAAATGTGCTTTCTTCAGTGGTCTGGGATGCCTTAGCAGTTGATGTGTCTATAGGTGTTTTTGTTGTACCTGCAGATGTAGCTAGTTCAGTTGCCATACTGGAAGTTATCTCAGTTAAATCACCAGATGTTGATGGTTTCTCTACTGTGCTGGAAGATTTGTCAGCTGTATCAGCAGATGTAGTTGGTTCATTGACTGAGCTGGAAGTAACAGATGTGTAGTCATTTGTGGCAGTTAAGTCAGACGTGTGACTGGTTGTGGTTGATACTCCTCCAGTGAGGGTAGATATGTCAGATGTGTCACCAGTTGTATTTGGCTCCTCTACTGTACTGCTACTTACATCAGGTGTGTCACTAGCTGTAGAAGTTACTTGTGCTATGCTGGTAGTTATGTCAATTGTTTCACCAGTTATAGCTGGCCCTTCCGTTCTGGTACCTACATCTGTGGTATTATCAGTTGTGAATGATTCTTTAGCTGTAGTTAAGTCAGATTTTTCCCACGTTGTCAAAGCCTCTGTTGTGCTAGTACCAGACGTGCCATAGATTGTAACTAGTACTTCTGTTGCACTGGTAGTTGCTGTCGTTGGTTCTTCTGCTGTGCTGGTAATTATGTCAGATCCACCGCTTGTAGTCAACTTTTCTGGGCTGGTACTTGTATCAAACATGTCACTACTAGTTGAGACTTCTTTATCAGCTGCATTGGTAGTTGCGATAACTGTAGTTGTTTCATTATCTGTACTTCCAGCAGTTGGACTTTCACTACTGATATTATTACTTGTTGATGTATCATCTGTTATGGCAGTTTCTGGATCTACTGTAGTGGAATCTCCTGGATTGGAATCTGTAGTATCTGTTTGTGCAGTAGTAGGATCTAAAAAAAAAAAATGTGAGAATAAATTAATATTTATACTTTCAGTATTTTGATACTGTTGATATCATTACTGATCAAGGTATCTTCAGATGTAGATTCTGAATAAATGGATGCAGTGGTGGTTTTGCTGGTGGACATCATTAGAATTATTTTTTTTTTTTATTATTATTATTATACAGTATTTATATAGCGCCAACAGTTTACGTAGCGCTTTACAACTTGAGGGTAGACAGTACAAATACAATACAATTTGATACAGTAGGAATCAGAGGGCCCTGCTCCTTAGAGCTTACAATCTAAGAGGGAAGGTCAAGAGATACAAGAGGTAATAACTGTGGGTGATGTGCTGATTGAGAAGATAAATGTACAGTTGTTAGGTGGGGGCCAGATAGGCTTCTCTGAAGAGATGAGTTTTCAGGGATCGTCTGAAAATGGATAAAGTAGGAGAAAATCGGATGGATTGGGGTAGAGCATTCCAGAGGATGGGGGAGGCTCTGGAGAAGTCCTGAAGGCGAGCATGGGATGAGGTGACAAGGGAGTTTGAGAGCAGGAGGTCTTGGGAGGAGCGAAGAGAACGATTAGGTTGGTATTTTGTGACTAGGTTAGAGATGTAGCTAGGGGCCAGGTTGTGGATGGCTTTGTAAGTTATAGTTAATATCTTGAATTTAATTCGGTGACTGAGTGGCAGCCAATGGAGGGATTGGCAGAGGGGTGTAGCAGACGCTGAGCGGTTTGTGTGGTGGATGAGCCTGGCCGCAGCGTTCATAATGGACTGAAGTGGGGATAGCCTATTTAGCCACTTGACGACCGCCTCACGCCGATGTACGTCGGCAAAGTGGCACGGACAGGCAAAATCACGTACAGGGTACGTGATTTGCCTTCCGCGGGTGGGGGGTCCGATCGGACCCCCCCCCGGTGCCCGAGGCGGTCGTCGTTTGTCCAGCGGCGATCGGTGATGAGGGGGAGACCATCCGTTCGTGGCCCCCCCCTCGCGATCGCCGCCGGCCAATCGAATCATTCCTTTGCTGCTGTATGCTAAACAGCAGCAAAGGAAGTGATGTCATCTCCCCTCGGGTCGGTATTTTCCGTTCCGGCCCGAGGAGAGACGACAAGTATGTGAGTGCACCAAACACTACACACACAGTAGAACATGCCAGGCACACAAATCACCCCGATCCCCCCCCCGATCGCCCCCCGATCCCCCCCCAATCACCCCCCCCCCCCCCCTGTCACAAACTGACACCAGCAGTTTTTTTTTTTTTTTTTTTTTTTTTTTTTCTGATTACTGCATAGTGTCAGTTTGTGACAGTTAGTGTTGGGACAGTTAGTATTACCCCCCTTTAGGTCTAGGGTACCCCCCTAACCCCCCCTAATAAAGTTTTAACCCCTTGATCACCCCCTGTCACCAGTGTCGCTAAGCGATCATTTTTCTGATCGCTGTATTAGTGTCGCTGGTGACGCTAGTTAGTGAGGTAAATATTTAGGTTCGCCGTCAGCGTTTTATAGCGTCAGGGACCCCCATATACTACCTAATAAATGTTTTAACCCCTTGATTGCCCCCTAGTTAACCCTTTCACCACTGATCACCGTATAACCGTTACGGTTGACGCTGGTTAGTTTGTTTATTTTTTTATAGTGTCAGGGCACCCGCCGTTTATTACCGAATAAAGGTTTAGCCCCCCGATCGCCCGGCGGTGATATGCGTCGCCCCAGGCAGCGTCAGATTAGCGCCAGTACCGCGAACACCCACGCACGCACCGTACACCTCCCTTAGTGGTATAGTATCTGATCGGATCAATATCTGATCCGATCAGATCTATACTAGCGTCCCCAGCAGTTTAGGGTTCCCAAAAACGCAGTGTTAGCGGGATCAGCCCAGATACCCGCTAGCACCTGCGTTTTGCCCCTCCGCCCGGCCCGGCCCAGCCCACCCAAGTGCAGTATCGATCGATCACTGTCACTTACAAAACACTAAACGCATAACTGCAGCGTTCGCAGAGTCAGGCCTGATCCCTGCGATCGCTAACAGTTTTTTTGGTAGCATTTTGGTGAACTGGCAAGCACCAGCCCCAGGCGTCAGGTTAGCGCCAGTACCGCTAACACCCACGCACGCAGCATACGCCTCCCTTAGTGGTATAGTATCTGAACGGATCAATATCTGATCCGATCAGATCTATACTAGCGTCCCCAGCAGTTTAGGGTTCCCAAAAACGCAGTGTTAGCGGGATCAGCCCAGATACCTGCTAGCACCTGCGTTTTGCCCCTCCGCCCGGCCCAGCCCAGCCCACCCAAGTGCAGTATCGATCGATTACTGACACTTACAAAACACTAAACGCATAACTGCAGCGTTCGCAGAGTCAGGCCTGATCCCTGCGATCGCTAACAGTTTTTTTGGTAGTATTTTGGTGAACTGGCAAGCACCAGCCCCAGGCAGCGTCAGATTAGCGCCAGTACCGCTAACACCCACGCACGCAGCGTACACCTCCCTTAGTGGTATAGTATCTGATCGCATCAATATCTGATCCGATCATATCTATACTAGCGTCACCAGCAGTTTAGGGTTCCCAAAAACGCAGTGTTAGCGGGATCAGCCCAGATACCTGCTAGCACCTGCGTTTTGCCCCTCCGCCCGGCCCGGCCCAGCCCACCCAAGTGCGGTATCGATCGATCACTGTCACTTACAAAACACTAAACGCATAACTGCAGCGTTCGCAGAGTCAGGCCTGATCCCTGCGATCGCTAACAGTTTTTTGGTAGCGTTTTGGTGAACTGGCAAGCGCCAGCGGCCTAGTACACCCCGGTCGTAGTCAAACCAGCACTGCAGTAACATGTGGTGACGTGGCGAGTCCCATAAGTGCAGTTGAAGCTGGTGAGGTGGCAAGCACAAGTAGTGTCCCGCTGCCACCAAAAAGACAAACACAGGCCCGTCGTGCCCATAGTGCCCTTCCTGCTGCATTCGCCAATCCTAATTGGGAACCCACCGCTTCTGCAGCGCCCGTACTTCCCCCATTCACATCCCCAACCAAATGCAGTCGGCTGCATGAGAGGCATTTTTATGTCCTCCCGAGTACCCCTACCCAACGAACCCCCCAAAAAAGATGTCGTGTCTGCAGCAAGCGCGGATATAGGCGTGACACCCGCTATTATTGTCCCTCCTGTCCTGACAATCCTGGTCTTTGCATTGGTGAATGTTTTGAACGCTACCATGCACTAGTTGAGTATTAGCGTAGGGTACGGCATTGCACAGGCTAGGCGCACTTTCACAGGGTCTCCCAAGATGCCATCGCATTTTGAGAGACCCGAACCTGGAACCGGTTACCGTTATAAAAGTTAGTTACAAAAAAAGTGTAAACAAAAAAAAAAAAAATGAAATAAAAAAAAATAGTTGTTGTTTTATTGTTCTCTCTCTCTCTTTTCTCTCTCTCTATTGTTCTGCTCTTTTTTACTGTATTCTATTCTGCAATGTTTTATTGTTATTGTTATTGTTATTGTTATTGATTGTTATTGTTATTGTTATTGTTATTATGTTTTATCATGTTTGTTTTTCAGGTGTGTAATTATTTACACTTTACTGTGCTTTATTGTTAACCATTGTTAACCATTTTTTTGTCTTCAGGTATGCCATTCACGACTTTGAGTGGTTATACCAGAATGATGCCTGCAGGTTTAGGTATCATCT
Source organism: Lithobates clamitans (assembly GCA_037952925.1). Taxonomy (NCBI): domain Eukaryota; kingdom Metazoa; phylum Chordata; class Amphibia; order Anura; family Ranidae; genus Lithobates; species Lithobates clamitans. The sequence goes on from JBBGZY010000335.1 coordinate 3,711,478, forward strand.
TGGTATCATTCTCTTCAGCCAGCGGTCGGCTTTCATGTAAAAGCAATCCTAGCGGCTAATTAGCCTCTAGACTGCTTTTACAAGCCGTGGGAGGGAATGCCCCCCCCCCCCACCGTCTTCCGTGTTTTTCTCTGGCTCTCCTGTCTCAACAGGGAACCTGAGAATGCAGCCGGTGATTCAGCCAGCTGACCATAGAGCTGATCAGAGACCAGAGTGGCTCCAAACATCTCTATGGCCTAAGAAACCGGAAGCTACGAGTATTTCATGACTTAGATTTCGCCGGATGTAAATAGCGCCATTGGGAAATTGGGGAAGCATTTTATCACACCGATCTTGGTGTGGTCAGATGCTTTGAGGGCAGAGGAGAGATCTAGGGTCTAATAGACCACAATTTTTTCAAAAAAGAGTACCTGTCACTACCTATTGCTATCATAGGGGATATTTACATTCCCCGAGATAACAATAAAAATGATTAAAAAAAAAAATATGAAAGGAACAGTTTAAAAGTAAGATTAAAAAAGCAAAAAAATAATAAAGAAAAAAAAAAAAAAAAAAAAAAACACCCCTGTCGCCCCCTGCTCTCGCGCTAAGGCAAACGCAAGCGGCGGTCTGTCGTCAAACGTAAACAGCAATTGCACCATGCATGTGAGGTATCACCGCGAAGGCCAGATCGAGTGCAGTAATTTTTCCAGTAGACCTCCTCTGTAAATCTAAAGTGGTAACCTGTAAAGGCTTTTGAAGGCTTTTAAACATGTATTTATTTTGTTGCCACTGCACGTTTGTGCGCAATTTTAAAGCATGTCATGTTTGGTATCCATGTACTCGGCCTAAGATCATCTTTTTTATTTCATCAAACATTTGGGCAATATAGTGTGTTTTAGTGCATTAAAATTAAAAAAAGTGTGTTTTTTCCCCAAAAAATGCGTTTGAAAAATCGCTGCGCAATTACTGTGTGAAAAAAAAAAATGAAACACCCACCATTTTAATCTGTAGGGCATTTGCTTTAAAAAAATATATAATGTTTGGGGGTTCAAAGTAATTTTTTTGCAAAAAAAAAAACTTTTTCATGTAAACAATAAGTGTCAGAAAGGGCTTTGTCTTCAAGTGGTTAGAAGAGTGGGTGATGTGTGACATAAGCTTCTAAATGTTGTGCATAAAATGCCAGGACAGTTCAAAACCCCCCCAAATGACCCCATTTTGGAAAGTAGACACCCCAAGCTATTTGCTGAGAGGCATGTCGAGTCCATGGAATATTTTATATTGCGACACAAGTTGCGGGAAAGAGACAAATTTTTTTTTTTTTTTTTTTTTTTGCACAAAGTTGTCACTAAATGATATATTGCTCAAACATGCCATGGAAATATGTGAAATTACACCCCAAAATACATTCTGCTGCTTCTCCTGAGTACGGGGATACCACATGTGTGAGACTTTTTGGGAGCCTAGCCGCGTACGGGACCCCGAAAACCAAGCACCGCCTTCAGGCTTTCTAAGGGCGTGAATTTTTAATTTTACTCTTCACTGCCTATCACAGTTTCGGAGGCCATGGAATGCCCAGGTGGCACAAAACCCCCCCAAATGACCCCATTTTGGAAAGTAGACACCCCAAGCTATTTGCTGAGAGGTATAGTGAGTATTTTGCAGACCTCACTTTTTGTCACAAAGTTTTGAAAATTGAAAAAAGAAAAAAAAAAAATGTTTTTTCTTGTCTTTCTTCATTTTCAAAAACAAATGAGAGCTGCAAAATACTCACCATGCCTCTCAGCAAATAGCTTGGGGTGTCTACTTTCCAAAATGGGGTCATTTGGGGGGGTTTTGTGCCACCTGGGCATTCCATGGCCTCCGAAACTGTGATAGGCAGTAAAGAGTGAAATCAAAAATTTTTACCCTTAGAAATCCTGAAGGCAGTGATTGGTTTTCGGGGTCCAGTACGCGGCTAGGCTCCCAAAAAGTCCCACACATGTGGTATCCCCATACTCAGGAGAAGCAGCTAAATGTATTTTGGGGTGCAATTCCACATATGCCCATGGCCTGTGTGAGCAATATATCATTTAGTGACAACTTTATGAAAAAAAAAAAAAAAAAAAAAAAAAAGTGTCACTTTCCCGCAACTTGTGTCAAAATATAAAATATTCCATGGACTCAATATGCCTCTCAGCAAATAGCTTGGGGTGTCTACTTTCCAAAATGGGGTCATTTTGGGGGGTTTTGTGCCATCTTGGCATTCCATGGCCTCCGAAACTGTGATAGGCAGTGAAGAGTGAAAGCAAAAATTTACACCCTTAGAAATCCTGAAGGCGGTGATTGGTTTTCGGGGCCCCGTACGCGGCTAGGCTCCCAAAAAGTCCCACACATGTGGTATCCCCATACTCAGGAGAAGCAGCAGAATGTATTTTGGGGTGCAATTCCACATAGGCCCATGGCCTGTGTGAGCAATATATCATTTAGTGACGACTTTTTGTAAATATTTTTTTTTTTTTTTTTTTTTGTCATTTTTCAATCACTTGGGACAAAAAAAATAAATATTCAATGGGTTCAACATGCCTCTCAGCAATTTCCTTGGGGTGTCTACTTTCCAAAATGGGGTCATTTGGGGGGGTTTTGTACTGCCCTGCCATTTTAGCACCTCAAGAAATGACATAGGCAGTCATAAACTAAAAGCTGTGTAAATTCCAGAAAATGTACCCTAGTTTGTAGACGCTATAACTTTTGCGCAAACCAATAAATATACGCTTATTGACATTTTTTTTACCAAAGACATGTGGCCGAATACATTTTGGCCTAAATGTATGACTAAAATTTAGTTTATTGGATTTTTTTTATAACAAAAAGTAGAAAATATCATTTTTTTTCAAAATTTTCGGTCTTTTTCCGTTTATAGCGCAAAAAATAAAAACCGCAGAGGTGATCAAATACCATCAAAAGAAAGCTCTATTTGTGGGAAGAAAAGGACGCAAATTTCGTTTGGGTACAGCATTGCATGACCGCGCAATTAGCAGTTAAAGCGACGCAGTGCCAAATTGGAAAAAGACCTCTGGTCCTTAGGCAGCATAATGGTCCGGGGCTCAAGTGGTTAGAGGTAAACCAATGAGGAGGGAGTTGCAGTAGTCAAGGCAGGAGATGACCAGGGAGTGGATTAGAAGCTTTGTGGTGTCATTGGTTAGGAAAGGGCGTATCTTGGAGATGTTGCGAAGACAGAGGCGGCAAGCTTTGGATAGTGATAGAATGTGGGGTCGAAAAGTTAGTTCAGAGTCCAGGATTACACCTAGGACCTTGGCGTGGGGAGATGGGTTGATAGTTGAGCCGTTGATCTTGACAGGGAGATCAGGGGAAGTGGCACCTGAGGGAGGAAATATCATGAGCTCGGTTTTGGATAGGTTGAGTTTGAGGAAAGTGATGTGACATCCAGGCTGATATGTCTGCTAATAAGTTGGTAATGCGTGAGGAGACAGATGGAGAGAGCTGGGGGGTGGAGAGATAGATTTGGGTGTCATCAGCGTAGAGATGATATTTAAAGCCGTGGGAGGCAATCAACTGACCCAAGGAGGTGGTGTAGATTGAGAAAAGGAGAGGTCCGAGAACAGAACCTTGGGGGACCCCAACGGATTTGATTTATAAACTGGATCTGGCTATGTAATCTTCATTTTTATTTGCCGATGGGTTTGCTATAGATTTGCAACCCTTCTATCTTTTAAAACGTTCAATATTTAACTAAATGACAAAAAATGTTTATACTGCTGAGTAAATACTGCATATATATATTTTTGGGTACCTGGCTGTGAAGCTGCAAGCTGTCACAGCTGGATTCCCATGGTAAAGATGCCGGGGAGAGAGGACACAGGATGAAAACACAGGGGCCGAGCACAGCCCTGGATCGTGGGGCAGGTGAGTGGCTGTTAATTAAAAGTCAGCAGCTACAATTTTTGTACCTGCTGACTTTTAATTTTTACATAGAAGACGGGAGCTCCGCTTTAATGAAATCAGCTCCAGTGTTTTAAAGGATTACCAGCACATTATTTAATTATAACCTGTACTTAACTGAATTGTCATGCTCACCCAGGAGATGTCACTATGGTTTGGACTTACAGCAGAAATACTGTACCTAGTTTATGTTTATAAATGCATCAATGGCACATAGAAGAAACAGACACCGTGAAGAGGATCAGCTGAAGAACATACATTTTATGACAAAACTTGGCTTCTGGACATCGAACTTATATGAGCTGCAATGGTCCTGTCAATTTGCCTGGTCACATTTAGCAGCAACAGTATATGTCAGTTAACTTGACAACGCTAACTCTTGTATCTGAATAATTTGGTATATAACGCTTTTTTTTGGTAAACCAATTTAATAAAAAAGAGCTGACAAGTGGACAGACATATAAAAAAGTAGTTTTTAAAACTTGCTATTAAGTTTATTAATTAAACAAATGTAGTATTTTTAAATACTTTTTATGATTTTACAGTACAGTATTAACCAGTAAATTAAGCCTCCAGCCTGCATTATGTCTTAACTGACAATGATCATGTGATTGGGAAGCACTTTTAATGATTTATGATAGTGGGGATATGAGCTCTCAACAACAGCTGAGCCTGACAGTTGGCAGCTATACACAGTTTTGGCTGCTAACTGTCAAAGGGGATATAGATGAACATTCCCTCAGAATGGGCCATCATGCAAGGGACAGTGGGTGGGAGACAGGTCCATTTTTTCATTTATTAGTCATGTATTAGTAATTTTTTTCATCTATTATTTCACTGTACTGTATATATAAACAATGAGTGCAGCACAACCTAAAACCTCTCAACCCTCCATAATTGCCACATATTTTTCAATAAATATACACAATTCTTAAGTGATCACAAAAATAAAAACCCCACACTACTAAATTCATATAGTGAATAAAAAAAACATATGACTCTATACATATATATATATATATATATATATATATATATATATATATATATATATATATATATATATATATATATACATATACACACACATAACCATCTTAAAAATATAATATCGGATGATGAATAGATAAGTCGATAAATCATTTATACAATTTATACAAATCATATAAATCATGTAAAAGTCCACCAATATTATGTGCAAAAAAAGCGCCACAGCACTTCATCATAACATTGTGCACAAAATATTGGCCCGGTGAGGACAAAACCTGTCTGTTTTCTTCATGCTTTTCATTTCCACCAATGCTTTTATTGCAACCATTTTCAACTTGAATTAATTTTTCAGTTTAAACAGTAAGAAAATGTAATATTGCCTGATTTTTTTTTCTAACATTGGGCTCCAGTCACAAAAGCAACTCACATGTGGTATGTAGGTGTCCAGACACATTTTGCCTAAATGTCAAATGCGATCCTGAAACTTTCAGTTCACTATACCATTTTGAGGTATTTACTGCAAGACGCTCAAAATGATTGGTAAATACGACACGAAAAGGCATTAAATTCAATTCACAGATGGAAATAAATAATTAAATGCATGCAGTTATTAGGCAGTGGTCCAGGCATGCGGTATTTAAGAAATGCAAAAAGATAATAGGTGATTTTAAATAGTCTCTGCCTTTTTGGATCAGTTCTCTCAACAGTAATGCATAGAACCCTAAATATGTAAATATGTAAATGAGCGGGGTTGATTCACTAAAAGAATAACTTGAATTTTTTTTTTTTTAACTTTTGTATAGAGTGGAGGTGGATTAGAAACCATGTCAGGCTTTTATTGCTGTCTGTGTCCCCGTTCAGGGAGATTCCCCCTCTCTATTTGTCCTGTTTACCATTATAATTGAAAGTGAAATAAAAAGAAAATCCCAAATTTGGTGTTGTCCCCAGAAAAGTTATAGAGAGGACATCTTCCAATGGGGACACAGATGGCAAAAAAAACTGGCAGGGGTTCTAACCCTCCCTTACTCTATCCAAAATGAAAAAAAGTGTTGCCTATAGTAACACTTTCAAGCAGTTTTTCTCAACCTTTTCAACAAAGAGGAACCCTTGAAAAAAATTTCCAGTCTCAGGAAACCCCTGCTAAAAATTACTATATCTACAGCTCATGATACATTAGGGTGATGGTCAGTGAGAAGAATGCTTCTTACTCTTGTGGTCACTGGGAAGAATTACCCCCTTATAGATAGCTAAAAAGATCAATGATGTAAGTGGGAACATGTCAGTGGGAAGATATCTCTAAAAACATTGTAAAAAAGTAAAGTATCCCCACTACCTATGACATATGTTCTAACAAAGGATTAGACCATTGTTATATGCCTGTACATTGTACTATGTTTGGAGTGTTCAGGAGTTTTTTGCAGCAAATGATGTACACTATTGTAGCGGTACTCCATAGGGGCTGCTGAGTTTTGTAGTCCGTCTGTCACCCTGCCCAGCCAGGCACACAGCTCTCATTCACCCTCAGGCAGAAAACTAGTCCTTGAACTTTGTGTTTTTATTGAGGGGAATAAACTTGGATGGGGATAGGATATTCATGAGATGCCCAAACTGATTGCAGAAAACATACATGGGACCGACTATATACACCTCCGGTATATACAACTCCAACCTTCAACTTCAGCACATTACTTGCTTGCAGACTATCTTTCCTCAACACCTCCAGCACATCACTTGCTTGTACTTCCCAGATCAGCTAGCACTGATTTGTAGCGTAGGCCTGACACTGACTCAGCCAGGCCTAAGGTAAATTTACCCTTTGCAGACAGGAACCGCAGGTGCCTTTAGTGTAGGAAAAATGGTAGATAGTGCCAGTGATAGCTGTTTATGTGGCTACTGCTCCAAGTACCACCTCTTTAGGCCCTGCCAGCTCTCCAGGCTGCAGCAGCCTCTCTCCACTGCCCATGCCACCACAGTCCACTCCCCTGGTTCTGCACCCATCTCCGACTGCACTCTCCCAGTCCTCTCAGGCGTGCCTCCCCAGTCCTCTCCTGACTATGTGTCACTCACCTGCCCTCTTGGCTGTGACCTGCTGTTCCTCTCCTGGACTTTGCCTGGAAGTGCTCTCCTGCTGTCCTCTCTCCCATGCCACCTGTCCAGGACACCTCCGTGTGTCATGAGAAGGGTCCTGTCCACACTCGAGCCCAGACCCAAGGTCATCCCCCCAGACTAGGGAGCTCCCTCCAAGGCCCAACAGCCTAGCACTCTATCTCCAGCTTCCATTTTGTGGTGTGGGGTTGTTTTTTAGGGGTTGGGCTTGGCCCTTTAGTTCTAGTGAAAAGAACTCTTAAGGTTTCAGTATACCAAGACATTTTGGACAATTTCATGCTCCCAACTTTGTGGAAACAGTTTGAGGATGGCCTCTTCCTATTCCAACATGACTGCGCACCAGTGCACAAAGCAAGAGCAGTAAAGACATGGATGAGTGAGTTTGGGGTGGAGAAACTTGATTGGCCTGCACAGAGTCCTGACCTCAACCCAATAGAACACCTTTGGGATGAATTAGAGCGGAAATTGCGAGCCAGGTCTTCTCCTCCAACATCAGTGCCTGAACTCACAAATGCACTTCTGGAAGAATGGTCAAACATTCCCATAGACAACCTCCTAAACCTTGTGGACAACCTTCCAAGAAGGGATGAACCTGTTGTAGCTGCAAAGGGTGGGCCAACTCAATATTGAACATTACGGACTAAGACTGGGATGCCATTAAAGTTCATGTGCATGTAAAGGCAGGCACCCAAATACATTTGGCAATATAGTGCATATGCTTGTATAATTCACAAAAAAAGTCCTTAAAAATCTGGTGAAATGATCGAAGAAAATACTGTACGCTGTAGGGACCGCACTGAATTAGTGAGTTGGCATAGTGCTACAGTTAAAACCATTTTACCTCTTTGTTAGCAACAAAAACTGACAGGGGTTCTAATTCAATTCCACTGTATCAATTCCACTGGATATCACATGAGATAAAATACCAGATGGTTTCATGAGATAAATACCACATATTTCTATGAAATGCCGCATGCCTTATTTTAGTAGTGTTTTCTGTGGATGCCAAAAAACCTTTTTGAAAAACGCTATGAGATATTTTACTGCACATTTTAAAGAGGAAAATACTGCTTTGTGAATGAAGCTCATTGTCGATTATTCAAATGTTAAATGCTAATTTTAATACGGTAGTGAGTTTGACCCTTACTGATCATAGAATTTAGTATTTTTGCCAAAATAGATTGTTTTACCAGATTATATACATTTCTAGAAACAATAATGTCAATGATGCAATGTTATGTTAATATTATTATTATCTCTCAAAAAAAGGCAAATGAATTTAACATTTACTGGCTTCTGACCTAGCAGCTATTCATTTTTAAATAATCTCTTGTACTGAGGGAGCACAATGAGTAATTATTTTGTCACCCAGCATGTCGCTGGGTGACAAAATAACCTCTGCTCATGACCTCTGAAACTACATTTTACAAAGCACTTATTCTTGTTTGTCTTTCTTGTGAACCAGTGTTCTTCAAGATATACTAGTTTGAGGTGTACTTTTTTTCATTGTGGGTGGTGTCCTAACCATCGAAGAAAGTTAAATAAACTTAACTCATCATTTTTGAATGGCGATGTAGTCAACTAAAAGAAAGGAATTATCTCATAATAAGTCACATTAAATCCTAATATACATATATACACTATATTGCCAAAAATATTGGGACGCCTGCCTTTACACAGACATGAACTTTAATGGCATCCCAGTCTTAGGTTCGATATTGAATTGGCACACCCTTTGAGGCTATAATAGCTTCAACTCTTCTGCAAAGGCTGTCCACAAGGTTTAGGAGTGTGTCTATGGGAATGTTTGAGCATTCTTCCAGAAGAGCATTTGTGAAGTCAGGCACTGATGTGGACAAGAAGGCCTGTCTCAGAGTCACCGCTCTGATTCATTCCAAAGGTGTACTATCGGGTTGAGGAGCAGGCCAGTCAAGTTCCTCCACCCCACACTCGCTCATCCATATACTTATGGACCTTGCTTTGTGCACTGGTGCACAGTCATATTGGAACAGGAAGGGGCCATCCCCAAACTATTCCCACAAAGTTGGGAGCATGAAATTGTCCAAAATGTCTTGGTATGTTGATGCCTTAAGAGTTCCCTTCACTGGAACTAAGGGGCCAAGCCCAACCCCTAAAAAGCAACCCTGCACCATAATCCCCTCCACCAAATGATTTGGACTAGTGTACAAAGCAAGGTCCATAAAGACATGGATGAGTGAGTTTGGGGTGGAGGAAACTGACTGGCCTGCACAGAGTCCTGACCTCAACCCGATAGAACACCTTTGGGGTAAATAAGAGTGGAGACTGCGAGCCAGGCCTTCTTGTCCATATCAGTTCCAGATCTCACAAATCACTTCTGGAAGAATGGTCAAACCTACCCATAGACACACTCCTAATCCTTGTGGACAGCCTTCCCAGAAGAGTTGAAGCTGCAAAGGGTGGCCAACTCAATAGTGAATCCTACGGACTAAGACTGGGATGCCATTAAAGTTCACATGTAAAGGTAGGCACCCCAATACTTTTGGTAATATAGTATATATTATAAACAGAAAAACTCTTGAAGTGTAAAAACAGTAAGGCTACTTTCACACTGAGGCGCCTTACAGGCGCTATATCGGTAAAAATAGAGCCTGTAAAGCACCTCTCCTGTCACTCCAGTGTGAAAGCCAGAGGACTTTCCAGTGCGCTTGCGGGACATTAAAAAAGTCCTGCAAGCAGCATCTTTGAGGCGCTTTAGGAGTGGTGTATACACCGCTCCTAATGCGCCCCTGACCATTGAAATCAATGGGCAGCGCCGCCGAAGTGCGTGCAAAGCACCTCGGCAGCGGCGCTTTGCAGGCGCTTTAACCCTTCATTCGGCCGCTATTGGGGGTTAAAAGCACCCCGATAGCGGCCGAAAAGCACCGCCAAAACGACGGTGTAAAAGTGCTAAAAGAAAATGTAATTTCGGCTGATCTTTCTTTTGTTTTCTGACATTGTCATTTTTTAAAATGTGAAATGCTAATTTCAATATGTTAGTCAGTTTGACCCTTGCTGATCATAGAATTTTGTAGCCAAAATGCATTGTTTTAACAGATTATTTAAGTTTCTAGAAACAATAATGACAATGATGCATTATTATATTAATATTATTATTATCTCCCAAAAAAATGACAACTGAATTAAACATTCACTAACTTCTGATTTTCTGGCCTAGTAGGTATTCATTTTTAAATAATCTCTTGTACTGTGGGAGCAGAAAGACTACCGTAATTATTTTCTCACCCAACATGTTGAAAAGATATAACTTTGCTCATGACCGCTGAACTATATTTTACAGAGCACTTATTCTTGTTTGTCTTTCTCATGAATCAGTGTCCTTCAAGATATACTGGTTTGAGGTGTAATTGTTCCTATTGTTGGTGTCCTAACCACCGAAGAAAGTTAAATAAACTTAACTCCTCATTCTTGAATAGAGATGTAGTCAACTACAAGAAAGGAATTATCTCATTATAAGCCACACTAAATCCCAATATATATATATATATATATATATATATATATATATATATATATATATATATACAGGCATACCCCACTTTTAAGTACACAATGAGGTTTATTTACTAAAGCTGGAAAGTGCAAAATCAGGCTCACTTCTGCATAGAAACCAATGAGATTCCAGGTTTTATTACCAAAGCTTAATTGAACAAGCTGGGGTTAGAAGCTCATCGGTTTCTATGCAGAATTGAGCCTGATTTCGCACTTTCCAGCTTTAGTATACTATACTAGAATTATGAGTTTCAACCTTTCAAACTCTCAGTTCTGTTATCCACCTCCAGTTAAAGCTTTTGATGCTGTTTTAGATTAAAATGTATGAATTCTATTAAAGTATATGTAAAGACAATGTTTTTTTTTTGTTTTGTTTTTTTTTTGGGGGGGGGGGGGGTGTTTGGGGTTTAAACAGGGTAGGTTACTGTCCAAGTAAATAGTTACGTAAGCACCAAAGCGAATGTAAATGCTCTATTGGAAGGTTTTCATCAGAATAGTTCTACCCCTTGGGAAGATTTCCCATCATTTCCTGTCCCTGTGACAACGTAATTATTTTTGTACCAGTGACAATGGTCACCAAAGCCAACAAAGATGGTAACTCTTCCTAATGGAGACACCTACCTCCCAACACTATCTGAAATACATTTTAAATTTGCCTTATGGTTCCCAGTTGTACATGAAATACATGGAATGAATAATGGGATTCTGTTTAATTTAGAAAATACATTTTCATCCTTTTCAATATTGCCGATAATGTTGTATTCTATTGAACAAATTTAAGAGCACATCATTAGCTAGGCTACTTGCACACAATTTTTGCATTTTCATAGTGAACAAAACATGATGTTTATTTTATAATTTCAACAGAACAAATAGCAATGCGAGAGAAGAAAACCAGAACATCAAATGAAAAAGGACTTTGGAAAAAATTAGCAGAGCAGTTCAGTTCACAACCAGATTACAAAGTGGTCTATTGGAAAAGCAACAGGTTTATTCAATGAAAACTGTTGGAAGAAGCAAACAGCAATTTGCAGTACCCATAGCAAGTATTAAAGGCCTGGCTCACACCTATGCAGGTTGCAGTTTGCATATTCCAGGTGCATTTTGCGTTTTTCAATACATGTTTTTGATCCATTAACCTCCCTGACGGTTTTCCCGAGTACGGCTCGGGGTTAAATTTCAGTCCCATTAGCCACACTCGGGATTACATCGCAGGATCCTGGTGCGGCTTTACTTACCTTGTCCCCAGAATCCTGCGATGCCCCCCGCTGTGTCTGCGGGCTCTGTCTCCTCCAAAGCCCCTCCGTGCCAGGCTCCGTTCCCTGCGAGCGTCGCGACGCACGGGGGCAGAGCCTGGTGGCAAATTCAAAAGAATGTAAAAACCATAACACATACAGTACTGTAATCTCACAGATTACAGTACTGTATGAAATTATTTCATATCCCTTTTGTCCCCAGTGCTTTGGCCCATGCCCTGCATGCAGTTTTATATTATATATATTGTTCTTTCTGCCTGGAAACTGGAGATTGTCCATAGCAACCAAAAAGTGTCCCTTTACGTCAAAAGTGGCTTTAGACCAGCTAGAAAACAGCGATAATAAATTAGAACACTTGCAGAATTGAGCGATAGTGAATCGTGGGTAAATTTATTTTATTATTATTATATTATTATTTTTTTAAATTATTTATATTTATTTATGATATTATAATTTATGTTTTTGTGTTTCAAACTTCATCATACCCGGGATATCTACTAGACTCTTGTTTGGAGAGATTTAAGTGTGTTATTGTTAAGAATTACAGACCTACAATATAAAACGTCAAATTTCCATGCAAAATAATTGTACCGCTTTCAGCACCTAAAATCCGAAATAATCATACCGCCAGGGAGGTTAAAGTCTATGGAACCCAAAACCAGAAAAAAATCCCTGGCCCTTTCAAAAAAAATTCCCAGATGTGAACGTGACCGTTAGGAAACCAAATTAAATAGTGTGATTTCTGCAAAACTGAAAACGCACTACAAAATGCATAGGTGCAAACCAGGCCTTAAGCCTGGTACACATGATCGAATTGTTGGCCAACAGAGCGTCAGACTTTTGTCCGAAGGGCGTGTGCCAGGAACTTGTCCTGCATACAAACGTTACACAATTGTCGGCCAACAAACACAAACATAGTGACGTACTACGTGGTATTTCAGCTCTTGAGCGCCACATTTTAGGCACCTTCTGCCAATGTCTTGTTTGGTGAGCACTGATTCCGAGCATGAGTGTATGTACTTTGGACTTTTGTGTGACGGACTTGTGTACACACGATACGAAAATCTGACAACAGACCATTGTCCGCCGGAAATTTACTAGCCTGCCATCCAACATTTGTTGGCAGAAAGTTGGACAACAATTGTCTGAAGGACAATTTTAGGCAAACAGTCTGTCATCGCACAATTCCCTGCAGAAAATACGATCGTGTGTACGAGGATTTAGACTCTACCTTGGATCGATCAGGCTTTGCAGTTTGCATATTGCATGTGCATTTTGCATTTTTCATTACACGCTTTTCATCCATTGAAGTCTATGGAACCAAAAACTAGAAAAAAAAGTCCCTGGCCCTTTCCATAAAATGCAAACATGTGAACTACATCCATAGGAAACCATGTTAAATGGACTGTAGTGGGTTTCTGCAAAACTGAAAACGTGCTAAAAAATGCATAGGTGTGAACCAGGACTTAATGCAGTGGTGTTTGAATGGCGACTAAGCCTACTTATCGGCATTAAAGGCAATTGATGATATCTAGGTACCATGACCAAATGGTACTTTGCAAGCATCTTATGCTATATGTAGATTACATAATATAATAATGTTGGGAAACATTCATTATTGCTGCACAGAGAGAAATGTGAATTTACAGCTAGTAATATAAACAGTAATAATAATGACTGGGATCTCTGAATTTAAGGGTATATGGGGACACTGGTGCTATCTGCACCCCAGTGATAGTATATTCATGTGCTTTTTATCTTATCTTATATCTGCATTATCTTGACTGTAGATATGTGTATCTACAATTAAGATAATGCAGTACTGCAAACAAGACAGTTAAAAAAAATCAATAACAAAGTGGAAGCTAAATAAAAGGGTTCAATAAACATGAAACAATGTAAATGAAGAGAAGATTGTAGGTGACGATGCCAAAGTTACCATGTGGTTGCATTCAGCACAGAACTGCCTTGTGACTTGTTAACAATTCATGCAAATGCTTGGCTAGCAAACGACTGGCTGTAGTAGTAGCTGTTTTTGACAGCTCGGTCACTGTGCTGGGAGCATGCAGCAAGCATGCTCTCAGCACAGCAAGCTCTGCCACCCATGGATGTGTATGTGTGGCATGTGGGTGGTAATGCCCACCCTCTTTGCCACTGCACATACCTGTTAGGTGGGCAGCAAGAGGTTAAAGAGATGGCACTATGGTAGTAGTTCAGATAAAGTGCATTTAAGCTAAACTTTTTTTTTTTTGATAGAGTGAGAAAAGTTGGAGAACCCCAGTCAGGTTTTGTTTATTGTTGTTTATGTCTGCTGGGGGGATTTCCCTTCTCTTTTTGTGCTGGGCACCATTGTCTCCAGGACAAAAAGAGAGGGAAAAATCCAACATTTTAAATAGCCACCAGAACAGGATAATGCCCCGTACACATGGTCGGATTTTCCGACGGAAAATGTGTAATAGGACCTTGTTGTCGGAAATTCCGACCGTGTGTGGGCTCCATCACACATTTTCCATCGGATTTTCCGACACACAAAGTTTGAGAGCAGGCTATAAAATTTTCTGACAACAAAATCCGTTGTCGGAAATTCCGGTCGTGTGTACACAAATCCGACGCACAAAGTGCCACACATGCTCAGAATAAATAAAGAGATGAAAGCTATTGGCTACTGCCCCATTTATAGTCCCGACGTACGTGTTTTACGTCACCGCGTTCAGAATGATCGAATTTTCTGACAACTTTGTGTGACCATGTGTATGCAAGACAAGTTTGAGTCAACATCCATCGGAAAAAATCCTAGGATTCTGTTATCGGAACGTCGGATTAATGTCTGACTGTGTGTACGGGGCATTAGAGTGAAATCTTCCAATGAGCAGATTTGTTCCAGTGACAACCGAGGATTTTTCGCACTTTCGAGAGATTTCCTCTGTCAATGGGGGCAGAAAGTAAAAGGAAATCTACCAATAAATGGCAAAAAAGTATGACTGGGGCTCTAACCCTCTTTATCACTGCCCATTGTTGCCTCAGTAGACTTTTTTTTCCCCAGGTAACCTTACCTGGGTTTCTTTTTATATGTCTAGTTTGTTTGGCTACGGTAACAACACCCTATAGTGGTGAGTGGCCTAAGGATTGATGTAACCAAACACGTATTTGTGGATACACTTTCATAGGACCCCTTTTTTTCTCTTGCTATATTAACGCTCTAACCCTTACCTACTCTATGCAAAATAAAAAAAAAAGTTCTGCCTTTTAATATACTTTCATTATTTTGAGCTTCTAAATGCGACACATCTGCACTGTACATGAAAACAAGTACGTAAACTAATATTAACATCAGTTAAAAAATGTGAAGGTAAATTCCTGAGAAGTTGAAAGGGAGACTTTCTTGGGACTGTTTTATAACTGGTACACTGAAAGTTCTTTTTGTCAATCGCTATGCAGTGCATTAATCTCTGGGGTGTGAGTGATTTTTTACAGCAAACAGCAACCGTGCGCATTGGTCACAAGTCAAAGCGCTCTTCTGCGCTGAATGCAACCACATAGTAACTACACTATCCTACACTACAACCTGCTTTGGCTTGCATTGAATAAAAAAAGGTGCAGAAACTGCGGTCCAAATAATCTCTTTCACATGTTGATAGAACCAAACTATGTATAATGTCCTATAGTTTCCACTGTTTACCACGTGATATACCTTGTTTAAACAGCAAAGCCAACTAATGACTTAGAGATTAAAGTCAACCTATAAAAATAGCCTGAATTAATTTCCTACATCTGGCACAAGTATACAGTATTTTCTGTATGTTCTTTTTTTTATCTGTTTCTCAATCAGAGATGTCTTTCCCTAATTAGCGTTAAGCTGGTGTTAAATGGAATGATTTCTATAAAATTTTACAAAAATTGATGACAATTTTAATCAGAATGATTGTTCACAAACAAAATAAAACTTTTTTTTTTTTTTACCATTTTATATCAGGGTTTATGTGTCATTGTTTCAGTCCATGTACATTCTGAAGAGTAGCACTTTCATTTTAATTTAAATGATTGCACTGTAATTGACCTTTTTTTAAAATTCAATATAATGGCATTATCTGATAACTATCATGCAAGCGAATGATTTTGCAACAAGTGGTGAAACTTTTTTGACCAGTATCTAATTTCTGTTGGTTATAAGAAATCATTTTGTAAATTTCCTTAACGTTCATCAAACTTTTGTAATATTTTTGCTAAATCTTCTGAAATCTTGGCACATACATGACCAGTCTAGTCCTAAAGTACACTTTTTCTGCTCAGAAGGTATGGGTGACCATATGCAGGGTGATTACTGAGCAGATTCAGGTTCAGTCTGCAGACAGTGAAGCCTGGCACACACTTTCCTTTGTTTTTTCGTTCAATCCAGCAGGTTGAAAAAAAAGCGTCAGCTCCTGGGAAACCCCCCACCAGAACACTTCAATCAGCGCTCTTCACCATTGGCTGAGAGCACTGATCGAGAAACAGTTGGCTGCTGGCTTTCTAGCATGCTCGTCCGACAGAAGCTGGCCAAACGGGCTGAATGTCGACCGTTTCATTTTTTTTTTAACCGGCCGATGTCTCTCAACATTCGAACCATGTGTACGGGGCTTTAAGCTAAGTAAAAGGTGAGCACAACTCTGATCTGCACTAGGTATCCCCCACAGATATCAAGGAGTATACCCTATCCTAGACAATGTGAGATGAGCTCTGGGATCTAGTGTGTCACCCAATGGTGACAGCTGTGCAAGGGTAGTACTTTATCCTTTCCTTTGCTATCAATGTCCCTGCAAAATAATGAGCATTTCTTTTAGCATAAAGTGCTTGTTAACATCCTTTGCAACATCAGATACAACCTGATAAAAGCCAAAGATGTTTCAAGGTGGAATGCTATATACTTTACATGAAAAGCCTTAGGCCCCTTTCACACTTGTGCGACTTCAAAGTCGCGCGATTTCGCAGGCACGATTTTACTGCAAATTTGTGAGATTTTGCTGCGATTTGGGATCAGTACTACTTTGTATGACTTTGCCACAACTTTGGCATTAACAAATGAAAACATACATGGTATGAGACTTGTGCTTACAGCTTGTGCTTACAAATTCGTACTGAAATCGTGTCTATATTATTCAGGTACGATTTGCGTGCTACTTGAGGGTTTAACATTGAGGTCTATGGACATCAACTCGCATGGAAGTTGGATCAAAGTAGTGCAGGGACTACTTTGAAGTCAGCACGACTTAAAGTCGTGCCAATATGAATGGTAGTCATTGAAAATCATGGAGAATGACTTGTCATACGATTTTGCAGTACAAAATCATGGGACAAGTCATATAAGTGTAAAAGGGGACTTATGGGTACTTGTTCCATTTTAAAGCTATTCCAAAGTGTAAAATAAGCTTAATGCACTGCTAGAACATAAAATGAAACATGCAATTGTCCCTGCATTGTGAAATAATTGTAGTAGAGTCACCCATGACAGTTTACACAACACTTGTGTTATTCCAACAGTCTTTTACAGGCAGCAATATTCATTTTTTTCACAATATTATTGCACATATTATTTCATGAATTATCTGCTTGCTTAGCTAAGCTGTTATCACAGA
This sequence comes from Lithobates clamitans, assembly GCA_037952925.1. Lineage (NCBI taxonomy): Eukaryota > Metazoa > Chordata > Amphibia > Anura > Ranidae > Lithobates > Lithobates clamitans. The sequence goes on from JBBGZY010000335.1 coordinate 3,728,894, forward strand.
CAGACTTCGGTGACACGACTCAGTTGTGCACTGTTTATTTTAACTGTATTCACTGATAGACTTCGGAGATACAAAAGAAGTTGTACTGCCTTGCCCTGGGCTATGTCTGTGGAAAGGCCAGAAAAGCTGGCCCGTTAGCTTAGTACATGGAGATGCTATGATACCTAAACACCTGTTAAGAATGTAGATATGTGCATTGTAGACAGTACAAAGGTTCATGTATCACCTAATGGGATGGCAGTAAAAAAAATAATAGTAATAAGAACCAGATTTGGCTGCTTTACTCATTACACTCTGTTGACACTAGAGGTAAGCCTGGTACACATTAACAGATTTTTTTTTTTCATTCAACTCAGCAGGCTGGACAAAAAAATACGAGTAGCTTGCGAGGAGCTCACTGTACTATGCGATATTAGTACAGCGATCTCCCCACTGAGCTGTTGTGTTCTGCCCCCCGCCCTGCCAGAACACACTGGTCTGCGCTTACAACCAGTGGCCAATACCGGCTGATATTCAGCACGTGTGCACTAGGCTGTAATTAATATGTATAATAAAAGCCTTAAAGACCACAAAACAAATCCAGAGGTAATGGTGTATGATTTACTAACTATAGAATGTTGCGTTGGAATACACAATAATGTACAAAGAAAGTAAGAAGGAAAAAAAAAACAGGATCATCTTTTCTTGCACGTAACTGAATACATGCAACTTTCTCTGTTATGTGTACAGTCTCCCCATGAAACATTTGAGCATATTTCTATCTCTAATCACAAAATATGTTAATAGCAACTTTAAAAAAACAAAAACAAATATCCACATTCTAAATGTATGTATGCACATTCCTCTGTCTTGCTTCACAACATAAATATGAATGCATAGGCAACCCACTCATCCCTGTTTTAAGTTAGACCTAGGAGTACCTTTGAATATTAGGATTCTGCTTGCACATCCAATCTTCCCTGCATGCTTATGATTAGCTTACACCCAAAAGATAGCAGAGCAGCGAGGTGTCAGTTAATATCTGCGTCAGTAGAAACCAACAACAAATCAGCAAAAAACGGTCAGCCCTTTGGATTTTCCAGGTTCTGTCTTGTGATTTGATCATGACAGGACTGCTGCAAAAGTTTTCAAAATTGGTCACCTCCCTGTATACTACTTGAGAAGCAAGGTTATAGCAGAACTTCAGTATAAACTTGTTTTTAATATCTTTGGAAAGAACAGAGAAGAGTGAGAACTTCTGTCAGGTTTTTTATTGCTGACTGTGTTCCAGTTGGGGAGTTTTCTCCTACCTTCTGTTTAGGGAATACTGGTCACCAAGAAGAAAATGAGTCAATGAACATAGAGGGGACAGACAGAAAACAAAACAGAGGCTCCTAACCTTCCTTGCTCTATTCAAAAGTATTTTGGGCTAAAAAAATAAAATGAAATGAATGAAAAAAAAATTTAAAAAATGTAAAGATAGTATAATTGCAAGCTGATGACATTATTCAATTTTTTACTATTATCATTTACTTCAATAATAATTAGTAATTTTGTGTTAAAAAAAACTCAAACAAAGATAAATGTGATAAATAATCTTACCACTCAAAGCCAAGATACAGCAGATAACATAAATCCACAACATTTGTTTGCCCATTATTTCTTTGTAGTTCTCTTGCTTCCTTATCAGAACATCATGCTAAAATAGAGTCCTTCACTTCACAAGAACAGGTGTCTGTCTGCTACTGTCTCTCCCACACTGATTCTCCTTTCTTTGTATGAAGGGAGGAGACACAGGTACTTCTCATTGTCCATCCCATTTTTTACAGCTTCCAAACACCCTGCCTGCTAGTCAGCACATTTTCCATTAACTCACCCATTGCTGTGACAAATGATACTAATATGAAAACAATTATAGAGAAACTGGACTTTAATATATATATACAAACATGGGTTTCATCTTGATATGCCTGGAAACATACTAAATGAAATTCAGTGCCATTATACAATTAATCTCTTTTTATTATTATTATTCAAAAGCTTAATGAACATATTGACCTCCCAGGGTCCCAAAACCCGCTACGTGGCTTATATATCTAAGAACTACTTATTATTCTTTGGGAGATAAACAAGAGTTGATAGATCTACAAAATCTTAATGATATATTTAGAAAACTGCATACCTTAGGCAATAGTATGCACAACTAGTTAATAATGTCTACACTTACATACACTCCACCACCTAGGCACCAAGTCCACTACCATCCCATAATTGGGTGGAAGGTCGGGTGCAGGGAGCATAAGAGTATCTGGAGGGTCCATCTCAATAACCTAGATAAATATATTGTACGTTACATCTATGTATAAGGCAGATCATACAAACCCCCCATATTTTATATAAAGACATAGGTCCAAAGATGTAACATCAGTATCTCTCTCAGTATTTATTAATAGCAAAACCAAAGTGGCACAACGGATCTATAAATAAAGAACTATAGTACTGTATAACTCTATGAGGAAGTGAGCCAGTATAAATAAATTATAGGTGTAGACTTCTATGATTGATATTAGCTAGTTGTGTAAACTCTTGCCTTATGTGTGCAGTTTTCTGATAATATTGTTATTTTGTAGACCTATAACCTCTGATTTTACTCCTGAAGAAGAAAATATATAATCCAGGAAATGCATTGAGATATTGACATAGAAAGTGTGAAGACAATAAAACTTTCAACCCAACGTGCAGTTCTTAAATTATATACATATGTGAATAAATATAGGTTTATGATACCTTAAAGTTACACATTTCCATAATTTTTGCTAATAAATTTGGGATGTTTTTCAGCATTACTATAAAGTTGTCCAATAACATGGTTTAAATTATATTAATATGGTTCATTTTCAGTTTCTTTTTTCCACTTCAAACACTGATTTACTGAAAATGGAAGGGATGTTCTTTTTACTTGGCAGCTACAACACCTCACCACTTTTTTCATGTAACAAGTCTGAAAAAATGATAATTTTAATATTTTCAATGAAATAGAGAAACCTCTTCATCCCTTAGTAGTGGTTGGGGTAATAGCTCTTAGACCCTTATATTATCCCGCATATTATTATTATCATCCTTTATTTAGAAAGTCCGTGCATGAAATACTGAAAGGATGCAAGTTAAGATCAAAATTTGGATCAAAATTTGGCTGGTTCGGTAGGAACTGGTTGAATTACCTTTTCGTTCTGTCGAATGACCATGCTGGAAAACTTTCATCAATTGGCAGTTGCAGCCGATGATCAATGTATTCTAATAGCATATATACCCAGCTTTACAGTCTCCAGACAAAACAGGTACAGAAAAGAATATGACCCTACCGGTACAAGCTTACAATGCAAGAGGTGAGCAAATAATAGATACAATAATCATTAATTGTGGGTTGCTTCCAGTGAATTCTGCTTTTGTTTTTCAAGACATCATTCCTGGTAATAGGTTTAAAGTGATTGTAAAGTCAGAATGCATTCTATGCATTAGAATAAAAAGGATTCTGTGTGCAACAGCCTCACCCCAGCACCCCTGATACTAACCTGAGCCCCATCTCTATCCAGCGATGTCTACGAGTGAATCGGTCATCCGGGACTCTGCCTCCTAATTGGCTGAGACACAACAGTGCTGCCATTGGCTGCCGCTGCTGTCAATCAAACTCAGTTAGCCAATCAGGAGAGAGGGGGGGCAGGTCGAACCACTGCTCTGCTTGGCGTGGTTGCCCCCATAGCAAGCTGCTTGCTGTGGGGGCACTCGACAGGAGGGAGGGGCCAAGAGCTCCAGCCAGGGACCGAGAAGAGATCGGGGCTGTTCTGTGCAAAACCCCATGCACAGAGTAGTTAACTATACCATGTTTGTTATTTTAATAGAAAAAAACGAGACTTTACAATCACTTTAATTTGAGGATCTTTACACATGTGAATGCTGTGAAAAAAGACCACACCTGTGTTCACCATACAGAAAGATTGGGTGTGTCTGCTTTTAATTTGATCATGGAATACTTATTATTACTATTGTTGTTCTTATTAGTTTCCATATGTTTTTACATTGGAGACATGCAATAATTAGAATAAAGACTTACCGTAAGTACGAAACTTAAAACAAGTTTTATACGATCCTCTTCTACAAACATCCATTCTGCTATGCTATAAGGAAAGTGCTTTAACAGAACAGGAACCTTGTCACTGTGCAAGAAAAGCGTTTTGATTCCCCCATTATCTGATGAAATATTCAGGGTTATTTATTCATAAAATTCAACCAGGATTCTATAGTTTCACATTATTAGTATGATGTACGTAATATAATGAAATATAAAAACATACATTTTGAGATCATTTTATATGACTTAGGGCTCATGCACACTGCAGCTCAAAGAAACTCAAGGTAGCGGCTCCTAAAGGCTTTTGAGCTTTTTTGAGCTATTATTTTTTCTGCCTGGAAACTGCACTCTATGGCTTTTTCAGGAGCTTACATGCAGAAAAACCCCCCACCAAACTTGCACTTTTGAGAGGAGCTTTTGAGCAGAAAAAATGCCTAAGTGCTCAAAAATGTGTGAAAGAGCATGAAAAAGCTCAAAGAAGCTTGAAAACATACACAAAAAATAAAAAAAATTGGAAAATGAGCTGAGGGTTTGTGTAAAAACGTTTATGTTTAAAGCAGCTCAAAGAAGCACAATAACAATGTGCAAAAGAGCCCAAAAAAGTACAAGCTTCTTCAAGCTGATATAAAAGCTCATATGCCTGTAAAAGCAGCTTTTTTTGAGCTGCAGTGTGCATGAGCCCTTAATGATCTAAAAAGAGATACATGTATCCTAACAATGTCACCTTTCGATGCATTTTTTATACTTACTATTGTTGCCACTGATGAATAGAATCTTCATTTTCCTCCAGCGTTGCAAGCGCAGCTAGAATTCGGGCAATTTAATGTTTCCCACTTTAACAAAACATTAAGTAAAGACAAGACCGTGTATCTGTTATTTTTTGAAAATTCTGTCAAGGTTTGTAAAAAATTTATTTTTGTAGAGAGACTGATTCCTAGAAGAATAAGGTTATTTTTTTACACCAGTCATGTTGGGCACACCTAAAGGGTTAAACTTATTAAAAAAAAGACATTTCAGGTGAACCTTATAACTGCTTTTTATATTAGCAAAAAAAAATCTGAAAAGAAACCAGTTCTAAAAGAAAGAAATTAAGTTTGCTAATTGTTGCTTCTACTAGTTGACTGGCTATCATGCTTATCCTGTAGCTTCAATAGTTTGAGTCACTGACCTGGAACAAGGGTGAAGATCATGAATTCTAATTTTACTCTGATCTTTATGTTCTGCATACTCATTCTGAAAACAAGAGATGTAGAGACATTTTAGCAACAAGATATTATAACAAACAATTCAAGTTTGTAAATTATTAGCTACTGTTTACTTAATAAATATGTAGAAATAAGATGTAAAACACACATTGCATAAAGATAAAATCATCATTGTTTTATAAAAGTTAACATGGAAAGAATCCCTAGTATGAGTATATTTGTAGATGGGCAGCTCTTAACTCATTTGCATTGGATCATATGTAAATTAATGTCTTCTTTGAACACATCTTGTGCCAAGCAGGAGTTAAAATTGACATAATCGTAGTAAGAATAAAATGTTTACTTGCATTTGTTTTATTCCTTTCTTGTAATCAGAGCTTCATCAAGCCATGCAGCACGCAGGAACTATTTTGTTATTATGAATAAATAATATTATATTATATCTATTAAACTAGATGTACAAAGTTCTTTAATTACATCTGTCTTTGAAATAAGCCAACAAAAATAATTTCATAGCACTAACTGATGCAGCAAGTGTTTTTCTCAGTTCATCATCATGTAGAGAAAATACACATCGAAGGTAGGATTACAATTGTAATTTCTATCAGGAAACATGACTCCATAATTTGGATTTGTAATGCTGGAGACTATTGTGCATAGCTAGGGATTATGGTGGAGTTATATTGTCAGTGGAGTTTCTGAGAGATGAAGGATGCCAGCAACAACTTGTCAACAGCCATGGTAACCTGACTTATTAGTTTTGGGTGGAGTTAGCTTATAAACACTATGTACCATCTGTCACTGTATTCTCATGAACAGCAAACATACCACTGTGATATCATGACTTTTTTATGACTGGCAATATCAAATAAATAAAGGTTAAAAGAGAAGTATGGTCAAACCTTTTTTGGCCTTACTTCTCTTTTGGGTCACTTATCTGAGCACTAGTAAGTCCACTCCTGTGACCCATAATGAGCCATAATCAGCCCGCTGTCAGCTGACATCACAGAGCAGCTCCAGGCTCTGGAAGGATCCAGAACATATTGTTGGGTTCCACCCAAGTGCCTGACCGGACTGGCATCTGGCTCAGCATCTCAGCACATGGCTGAGAGCCAAAGCCAATGCTCCCAACCCTCCACAGCCCAGCACTTCAGTGAGTGCTGGAGGGGCAGAACAAAGAGCAGGTGATTGACAGTCACCACTCTCTGTTCAGTGAAGACTAAGAATTGAGCAAACAGAGGTCATGTGATCGCTCAGTTTTCAGGCTTATTGCCAGTGGGTTTTTTTTCGCAACCCCAAACTTCTCCTTTAATCCTCACGTGTGTGCCTCATGTCCAGGTTGATCATCCTGGTCTCTATTACAGTGTTTTACTATCATATAGAGAGACACTTAACCACATCAATACTGGGCACTTTCGCCCCCTTCCTTCCCAGGCCAATTTTCAGCTTTCGGCGCTCTCGCATTTTCAATGACAATTGCGCGGTCATGCTACGCTGTACCCAAATGAAATTGTTATCATTTTGTTCACACAAATAGAGCTTTCTTTTGGTGGTATTTATTCACGACTCCATTTTTTTTTTTTTTTTTTGCGATAAAAGCAAAAAAAGAGCAGAAATTTGAAAAAAACAATATTTTCTTTATTCTATTTTAAAAGAAATCCAGTAAAATCAAATTTTGTCATACATTTAAGCCAAAATGTATTCTACTACATCTCTTTGGTAAAAAAAATCCTGTTAAGTGTATAATAATTGGTTGGTGTGATCACGGACAGATGTACGCAAATGATCATGTACATATGTGCGCAGGTGATCACGGACATATGTGTGCAGATAATCATTGGGACATGTGATTTCACTGGAACATATGTGGGGGACAGGGGTTTTTATTATGTGGGGACATGTGTTTTGGGGAGATGTGTTTTGGGACATTGTGTTTTACACTGTGTGTTACTATGCCAGTGATCAGTGTGTAAAAAGCTGTAAAAAACAGCTCATTCACACTGATCACTAGCCGGCTGCAGCGATCCGCTCTCCTCTCCTCACGACAACTAATGTGTGAGGAAAGGAGAGCCGATCATGTGATCAGGAGGGCCAATCACAGAGCCCTCCTGCCAATCTGAGATGCGCCGCGCCCGGGTGACACGAGCGCATCGGGATCACGCTGCTGCGCGGGTCCGCGCGCGATCCCACCTCCTTTTGAGGGACGTTCCTGAACATCCACTCAGAAGGAGAGAGCGCCCACCCGGCTGTACATATGCAGTGGCAGGGTGGGAAGTGGTTAAACAATACACAAGGCTGTCAATATTTAAAATTCTAAAGTGAATAAGCAGAGGTCAAAACTGTTTTTCACAGGTCACAAAGACTGCAACCACCTAAATAAGACTACTATTAGACTGTACATGTAAAGGTGATACGTTTTATCAGTAATAGATCCATAGGCATGTGCAGGGGGTGTGCCAGGTGTACCTGTGCTCACCCTAATCACCTTGTGCATCACCAATTTCCCCTGCTGCCCAGGACCCCTGTGTCCCCCTACCAACTACCCCACAGCACTGCCGCCTTCCCTTTCAGTCCTCTCCCGCCGGATGCTGCGAGGGATGTGTCAGAATGGAGAGTGGAGGAATAGGCTGGTAAATATGTCATTATTCTTTATTTTCTGAATGAGTACAGTGAGGGATTGGTATCGATCGCTACTGTGTTCATTCATAACTGAAGAATAGTAAACTGTGTTTGTGAAGGAACAGGAAGCTGCTTAGCACAGAACTGTTTCGACCCCTGATATTTCACCAAAAAATATTATAAAAAGAATTTTAAAAATTTTAAAAAATAATATTAAAAATATAAAACTACTGACACCGTCCACTACCCTATGTATTCCTTGCTGAACTTTTAGTAAGAGCTGTATACCTACACAAAGCCTCGCCTGAAGCTATTCAAGGGGTGCATGTGGGGCACATCTCTCTAAGGAACCTGGATCTGAACTTAGTATATTGGGAGCTGTGAAACATCACTACAACAAAAGGTTAACTTGCAATCAAGTTGCTATGAGTAGCTAAAGGTTAAACTGCAACCAGTCATTGGTGTGGAGTTAAGATGAGCATGTATGAGGTCCATGCTATATGCTCGGTGGGACCCCATTCTGTTACTGGGAGTGAGGCAACAGAGGTACGCTGACTATGTAATTTGTGACCAAACGCGCAGGGAGGAGCAATGTGCTGACGTCACCGCGTTCATGCCAGTCCCAGACCACGGGCTGCATTGAGAGTGAGCCAGTTTGTTTATTCTATGCAATTTTATTCTCATATTGATGAAAGTGCAACATCTATTTTTACATACAACAAACTCTAAGATTTTACACTATGGATGTTTATTTATTTTTTGAAAACCCTCTGATCAATCCTGTAACAAGAGGTCTCAGGAGTTGATAGATTCCCTGTGGGCGGTGGAGGCTTATAAACAGCGCAATCTCCCTGGATGGGTTCAAAGCCAAAGGTGTCTCAGACCTCCTGTAATAAGAGGTCTCAGGAGCTGGTAAGCAGCCATTTTATGAGGTGGAGGGTTCCTTTTTCTACTATCACAACCTTCCGTGGTGAAGTTATTCACAGCTTAAGAATTTTATGGAAATCACATCAACCTATGAACTTGTTTTTCATAATCCTATATAGATTTTTCACTATTTTATTACCTACTTTTTTTTATTTAGCACAGTTTTGGTTTATGTGTTATGTTGTGTGTACCTCACATTTAAATTGCTGCTTTGCACGGTCACATTCATTTATGATTAGTATTTATTAGATGATTTTTGGTAGCGCTGTATTACCCTTTACTCATTTGTGTGGTTATACAGCTTTTACTGAAAGTTCAGCATGGAATACATAACATGGAAAAGTATCCTTTCCCTAACTAACTCTAACAGCGAACAGGTAAATCCCTGGGCATCTGTTCATGCCCGAACAGTCTAGGTGCAGTCCGAACTTATCTGCAGTGTTAACTCGTGTGCATTAATGCACACAATTCATGTGCTAATATGCGATGCATTACAGTGGCTTATTGAGATGAATGGGCTGCCAACGCGTCCTAACAAAATGGAAATCAGATGTGACGCTGTTTTTGTAATAAAGTAAACCATAATGCACTGCTATACATTGCATAATGCTGTAACGAAGGTTTGTTGCCTTGGTACATTGAGGCGGTAACTTAAAATTGGTAATAAAACATCCATTGTGGTCCTGTGGTAAATATAGTTCTACCAAAGTAACTGGACCTAGTCTAAGTCTCGGTAGGCTTCTGGAAAACAATAGATCTTAATTGCACAGCCTACCTTTTGAAACACTCATCACATTATACAGACTAGTCCTTGAGGCGCTAAGGAAAAACATATTTCCCAGTACTTGTTGGCTGAAAGACTACTACTTCATCTGTAGCGTTTTTTCTGTAGAGCTCAGTGTCAGTCCTTGGTGGAAGGGAGACAGCAGCTCTGGATTACCTATACAAAATATGGTCCAACTCCTTACAAAATCTACACACTATGAGAAAACTACTAGAAACGCAACAATGAGAAGGTGTTAAAAAAGAGACACATTTAGAAGATGATCTCTTCTTACAAGGAATAGCATGCACACACACATAAATTCATAGAAGGTTTCCCTGTTGTCCTGACTTTTATAACAGCAATAGGTTATTCAGGGAAGCTTTCAATTTGATAAATGTATTTTTTTAATACTCTATTGGCTGGGGGAAAGGGGGGTGGGCTCTACAGGCCTCTGATTTTACCTGACCATGTCAAAGTTAACATAAAATGAAACGTTATCTATAATTAAAGTTTTTCAACCCCCAGCTGTATATACAGTAGTTCAGAGATTACTGGAGAATTTCTTCAGAAAGCTGATTGGGCTTTTCCATGCATGATGCTGCTGTTGGGAAAGCCAGGTAAACACATAAGAAGATGACTTAACAGAATTTCTGAATTTCATATAAACCTGGCAGTCTGTTAAATGAGGGCTACACATACTCTAGCTGTGCACCCCCTTACTTAAATATGTTTTTGATAGGTAAAGATGAGATTCTTTGAAATAGTGCTAGCAGATGTTTTCCCCTGTTTCGATATACAATTTTACTTATTCTCTGTTCTATCATTTTCTCCACCTAAGTTTCTGCATTTTCTTTGCATCTTCTAGTTGCTTTTATTAACTATTTTTTTAAGCTGCACATACCAATTTAGCTTTTCCCAGGGGTTCTTCTTTTTTTTGAGTCATCTGAAAACCTTGTCTTTCTGCTTGGGTAAATGAAACTGTGAAATTTGTTGAACCTGTCAGGGGATCTATACCATTCACAGACAATAGAACCATTACTGAACACAGCTTGACAGATTTCCAGCCCGGCAAGTTAGGCAAGTGCCTTTGGGTGGTATTCTCTCAAAGGCTACTGCTCTATAGACACCCTACCATTTTCTGTCTCCTCCTGCATTTTTACTGCTACAAAATTGTCCACCAGAATCCATGTGGAAAAGGCTTAAAGCATCAGACTGTTTTTTCCTGCAGGTTCCTGGATCTGCTTGTTCATTTTATAATATGTACAATGCAATATAGGATTCAGGTTGGCTTGATTATAATGTGATAGCATCAGGCCGTCTCCTTGACCTTGTCATAAAACAGGTTGGGCAAGGTTTGTGATGTTTTCATTTTCTTTTATGTCCTATGCTGGTTTGAGATTGATGTCACTGATAGCAGCAAAATACAGGTGAGTGGGTAACCATGCATTCCACATTGTTTCACAGTAATTTATTTTTAAACTTAAAAGTGCCTGTACATCGACCCAACTATTCACTATATGGGAAAAGGGATATTTGATGGTAAGTCCAGTAATTTTACTTATTTTTCTATATTGCATGTGGCACAACCGATGAACTTTGATACAGTAGTACAGCTGGTAAGATTATCAGTATACCAAATTACACACACACAAACACATAAAATTGCAAAAACTTAGACTGACAATGTGGCGATTCTGGCATGCCTCAGAGAGCCTGCTTTGTCTTTACCTGTATAATAGTTGTGTGAGTCTTGCTATACTATGAACACAATAACGTCACCGAGAATTAGGGATGAGCTTTATGTTTGGGTCGAACATGAGTTTGACTCGAACATTGGCTGTTCGCCCGTTCGCCGAATAACGAACAGTTTGGGGTGTTCGCGGCAAATTCGAAAGCCGCGGAACACCCTTTAAAAGTCTATGGGAGAAATCAAAAGTGATAATTTTAAAGGCTTATATGCAAGTTATTGTCATAAAAAGTGTTTGGGGACCTGGGTCCTGCTCCAGGGGACATGTATCAATGCAAAAAAAAGTTTTAAAAACTGACTTTTTTTGGGAGCAGTGATTTTAATAATGCTTAAAGTGAAACAATAAAAGTGAAATTTTCCTTTAAATTTCATACCTGGGGGGTGTCTATAGCATGACTGTAAAGTGGCGCATATTTCCCGTGTTTACAACAGTCCCTGCACAAAATGAAATTTCTAAAGGAAAAAAAGTCATTTAAAACTACTTGCGGCTATAATGAATTGTTGGGTCTTGGCAATACAGATAAAAGTCATTGAAAAAACGGCATGGGATTCCCCCACAGTCCATTACCAGGCTCTTTGGGTCTGGTATGAATATTAAGGGGAACCCCAAACCAAAATTTTTTAAAAATTGCATTGGGGTCCCCCCAAATTCTATACCAGGCCCTTCAAGTCTGGAATGGATATTAAGGGGAACCCCACACCAAAATGAAAAAAAAAATGGCATGGGGGTCCCCCTCAAAATCCATATCAGACCCTTATTTAAGCATGCAACATGGCAGGCCGCAGGAAAAGAGGGAGGATGAGAGAGCTCCCCCCTTACCCCTCCTGAACCATACCAGGCCACATGCCCTCAACATGGGGAGGGTGCTTTGGGGTAGCCCCATCCCTACAACCCTTGTCTGGAGGTTGTGGGGGTCTGTGGGCAGGGCAGCTTATCAGAATCTGGAAGCCCCCTTTAATAAGGGGACCCCCAGATCCCGGCTTCCCCCCCTGTGTGAAATGGTAACCGCCTACCATTTCACAAAAAAAGTGTCAAAATGGTAAAAATTACATGACACGGCTTGGGGACAATTCATTATAGCCGCGAGTACTTTTAAATGACTTTTTTTCCTTTAGAAATGTCATTTTGTGCAGGGACTGTTGTAAACACAGGAAATATGCGCCACTTTACAGACATACTATAGACACCCCCCAGGTACAAAATTTAACGGAATATTTATCTATAAAACGTCCATTTTAAAAACTTTTTTTGCATTGATACATGTCTCCTGGGGCAGGACCCGGGTCCCCAAACACTTTTTATTACAATAACTTGCATATAAGCCTTTAAAATTAGCAATTTTGATTATTCATGTTCGTGTCCTATAGACTTTAACAGGGTTTGCACGTTCGAACAAATTTTTTGCCTGTTTGCATGTACTGCTGCAAACCGAACCGGGGGGTGTTCGGCTCAGCCCTACCTAGAATCTCTGGCCCTGTGCTGACATTAGCGCAGCGTCTGTCATTTAGCAACAGGAATGTGGTGGGTTGAGATTGTTGGGTCCTCGTGATTGACAAGGATTTACATCGCTAGATGCCATGATTGACAATTAATTTACATTTTTGGACATGTGTTTTATCCTGGATTTACATCAGGGGATGCTTTGGGGGGTTTATTGTATGTTTTGTAATTGCTAAGTGTTGTTAAGGGCTTTTTCTAAAGTATTGGTGGGTTTATTTACATTTTACTATTTCTGGGAATGAGTAATAAGGGATACTAATGTAATATGGGGTATTCATTCCCCTGGATGAAGGTGGAAATCTGGTGGCCCCCTTATTATACTACAATACTAAGTCCTCCCAAACCATTTTTGGTGAACAGACAGGGGGAAGAGGTTCTTATCCCTTTTCATCCTAATATTTGGACAAGGTGCATTTCAAGGATGGGGGGGGGGGGGGTGGCCGGGAAAGCCTCCTCCTCTTGCAAGATACCCCACCATTGTTGAAAGGCATATGCTTGGTATGGTAGAGAATAGGGGGGTTGCACACTCTTAGCCCTTCTTATGCTGCATGCCTGGATGTGAATCTGGTTAGAATATCAAGGGGAAGTCCTCACCATTTATCTAATGTCACTTTAAAAGGACTTTATTGTGCTGTTCTATAACAACATGTGCCACTTTAAGGCATCCCCAACACATTCTATTTAAAGGATTTGTGTGTTTTCAATTTTGCCTTTTAAGTCACATGTAAAGATCCTCTTCCCTCTGAAAGGTATTTTTTTAATTTAAAAACATTTTGGCAGAGGTATATGTTCCCCATGGCATTACCCAGTTCCCCATACTCTTTTTTTCCTCAATGCATGCTATTTTAGGGATTTGTGTGTTTTAAATTTTTCCTTTTAGGTCACATGAAAAGATCCTCTTCCCTCTGGAAGGTATTTTTTTAAGTTAAAAACATAGTAGCAGTGGTAAATGTTCCCCATGGCAGTAACCAGTTCCCCATACTCTTTTTTTCTATAATAGATGTGTAGCCTTGAAAATCGCCAGAAAAAATGAGCTTTGCCTCCAATATACTTCTATGGGGTTCGTTGCTAAGTTCAGGATTTGTGTTCTTCCCACCAGGTTCGCCTATCCTTGCTTGAACCATACCCGCCCAGGTACACTCATGCTCATCCCTTTCCCCATTTTTTATCTTTAAAATTACTTTAGGCTTTTTAAAATTGTATTTATTTAGTTTACTTTGTACCTGCAGTTCTTATTCCAGTGTTATAGCTGCATTGCACATTTCGGCCATTACTTGAAGCTGAAATAATTAAAACAGACAAAACTTTTTTTTTAAAGTTTTGGATAGAGTTTGGAGGGATTAGAACACCTGTCAGTTTTTATTGCTGTCTGTGTCTCTGTTAAGGAGATTTACTCTCTCTATTTGTCCTATTTACCATTATCATTGGGGGTGGGAGTAAAAGAAAATCCCAAATTTTGGGTTGTCCTCAGAAAAGTAATAGAGAGGAAATCTTCCAATGGGGACACTAGTGCATCGCTTACTAGAACATATGAAAGACTTACCTTGAAACGAAGCCATCAAGCGGCGCGCTGTCACCGTTGAGAGGGTTTCCATCTTCCATCTTCCTTCTGTGGCCGATTGAATGGCCGAGCCAGGATGCCGTCACTCCTGCGCATATGTTTGGGAGTCACAGACGTGGCACGGAGCTGGGAAGGAACAGCACGGGCATGCTGTTTCTTCAAAACACATGCGCCAGTGACATCGTCGGCTGCTGCGTACTGGAATATCTCCTAAACGGTGCACGTACGTTTAGGAGATATTCTTTCAACCTAGTGGAGTGGGGATAAAGGGGTGGTGGAGAAAAAAATGAAAAATCATACAGACATGGTGCCACAAATGGCCAAAGTATGGAGCTCAGCAGGGTCCAAGACTTCCAGGGTGGGATCCAGAAAAGAGACATATGCCCCTGTTGAAGACCTATTGGTCGAAACGCGTAGGGTTTTTTAGGCTTATCGCTCTCCACATTGCCCAGTTTTTATTTTTGTGATCACTTTTATACTTGTATGCTGTTTCTAGAAATAAAATACCATCTTTTCTGATCTACACCATGTGGAAGCATTTTCTTTTTCCACATAATGCTTCACTGAGAGTGGCTCCGGAGTCCTGTTGATCCTACCATCAAGATCCAGTTTGATGCACCAAGGATTGAAGGTCCATTTGGAGATTTTCCGTCTCGTTTCTGGATCCCACCCTGGAAGTTCTGGACCCTGCTGAGCTAACTACTTTGGCCATTTGTAGCACCATATCTGTATGACTCCATGTCGCTGACATAGGAGTCCACCCGTTCTGGTAAGGGCACACGCACTTCTTTATTATTGATGATGTAATATCTTTGATGTCCACCATATTTAACAGTGTTCGGGACTTCACTAGTCTCCACTAGAGGATCAGCCTTGATTGGACTATAACCCACACACCTCTATATATATTTTTTCACATTTTCCAGGGTCCCCCGGTGTTTGGTTACTCATTCACTGAGATTATGTACATTTTTTGGATACTTTGTATTTCTGATTTGTTGCATTATTTTTCTCCACCACCCCTTTCATTTATGTATTTGCTTATTCTTTTAACCTGAATGTAAATTTATTATAAGGATACCTTTAGGTAAAAATAAAAAAGGAGAGTTTACTTCTACTTTAAAGTATAACTAAAGGCAAAACTTTTTTTAAAGTTTTGGACAGAGTGGAGAGGGATTAGCGCCCCTGTCAGTTTTTATTGCTGTCTGTGCCTCTGTTAAGGAGATTCACCCTCTCTATTTGTCCTGTTTACTATTATCATTGAAAGTGAAAGTAAAAAGAAAAATCTATTTTTGGGTTGTCCCCAGAAAAGTAATAGATGGGAAATCTTCCAATGGGGACACCAGTTCTGGTGAGCTGGGAGTCCCCAAAAAATTCCTTTAATTTGCAGAGATATTGTCTCACTTTCTGTTTGGCTATGGGACAGGAAGTGAAGGGAAATCTCCACAATGGGACAAAGATGGCAAAAAAAATCTAACAGGGGTTATTACCCTCCCTTACTCTATCTGAAATGAAAAAAAAAGTTCTACTTTAATACCGACTTAAGCAAACACACATGTGCAGTCTCTACAGAATCATAAAAACAATGTAATGTGAAAACCTACCTATACACTCCATTTAATTTATATCCAGTGAGGCAGGTTCATTGCTGATGGCAGATTCAAAGGAGATTCTCTTATCGGACTTATGTATGGTCAGTTTTATAGGTATTCCCTCAATCATTTTGTTACACCCACGTTTGGGCACAGTTCTATTAACAGACAGTAAAATATGGACAAAGCAGAGGGAAGACAGTAAAGTGCATAAAAGTGGAGGCATCTGGAAAAAAATGAAAAAAGCATCAAAAAAGGTACAAGGTCTCCCTTTTGCATAATGCCTGGCCCTGCACACATATACTATACACATATACACACCACATTTTAATTGGAAACCCTGTGCCAGCTAGGAAGTTTCAGTTTTGGATTTAGCTAGAGAAATCTTATCTTTGATAGCTTTAGATGTGCCAAGTTATTACTAGAAATGCTAATATGATCTACGATCTGCTGATTAAATAAACTGTACAGACTAAAGTCGGGGGCCAAATGTCAGACTGTGACAATCTGTGTGCAATGCAAAATTATTATTATTATACAGGATTTATATAGCGCCAACAGTTTGTGCATCACTTTACAACATGAGGGCAGACAGTACAATTACAATACAATTCAATACAGGAGGAATCAGAGGGCCCTGCTCGTTAGAGCTTACTGTACAATCTAGGAGGGAGGGTCAGGTGATACAAAAGGTAATAACTATGGGGGGCGATCTAAAGGAGAAAATAAATGTACAGCTATTAGGCGGGTGTTGTTGACAATAAACCTTGAGCTGAATAGGGGTCCTTGCACATAGAGATTTTATAGGCTTGTTATATAGTTAGTGTAATTTCCTTGCACTTTCCCACACTCGTGGAGCCGCATGTTCAGCGTACCGCTTTTAAGTAAATGGCTGTATGTGGCTGTTCTCTTGTAAACACATATGCTTGTTTGCATCAACGTTGTCCCACGTGTGTGCATCCAATGAATTTTTCTGATTGCAATAGTGCTTTCTTAACCACTTCAGCCACGGAAGGTTTTACCCCCTTAATGACAAGGCCATTTTTTTGCGATACAGCACTGCATTACTTTAACTAACAATTGTCGGTCGTGCGACGCTGTACCCAATAAAATTCATGTCCCTTTTTTCCCACAAATAGAGCTTTCTTTTAGTGGTATTTGAAAAAAAAAAACAATTTTGAAAAAAGAAAACAATATTTTTTACTTTCTGCTATAAAACACATCCAATAAAAAAATGTAAAAAATTGAATTTCTTCATCAATTTAGGCCAAAGTGTATTCTGCTACATATTTTTGGTAAAAAAATCCCAAGAAGAGTATATTGATTGGTTTGCGCAAACGTTATCGCATCTACAAACTATAGGATATTTTATGGAATTATTTATTTATTATTTTTTTTACTAGTAATGAAACCAGTGACATTATTACAGTGATCAGTGCTAAAATATGCACTGTTACTGTACTAATGACACTGGCAGGGAAGGGGTTAACATCAGGGGCGATCAAGGGGTTAAGTGTGTCCCTGGAGGGTACTTGCTAACTGTGTGGGGGTTGTCTGACTGGATTAAGACTGAGATCCGTGTTCCTGCTTAGCAGGAACACAAGATCGCTATCTTCTCCCCCGTCAGAACGGCGATCTGCCTTGTTTACATAGGCAGATTGCTGTTCTGCCTCACTCGAGAATAGGGATGAGCCGAACACCCCCCGGTTCGGTTCGCACCAGAACCCGCGAACGGACCGCAAGTTCGCACGAACGTTAGAACCCCATTGACGTCTATGGGACTCGAACGTTCGAAATCAAAAGTGCTCATTTTAAAGGCTAATTTGCATGGTATTGTCCTAAAAAGGGTTTGGGGACCCGGGTCCTACCCCAGGGGACATGTATCAATGCAAAAAAAACTTTTAAAAACGGACGTTTTTTCGGGAGCAGTGATTTTAATGATGCTTAAAGTAAAAAAAAAAAAGTGAAATATTCCTTTAAATATCGTACCTGGGGGGTGTCTATAGTATGCCTGTAAAGTGACGCGTGTTTCCCATGTTTAGAACAGTCCCTGCACCAAATGTCATTTTTAAAGGAAAAAATCTCATTTAAAACTGCTTGCGGGTTTAATGTCATGTCGGGTCATGGCAATATGGATGAAAATCAGTGAGACAAACGGCATGGGTACCCCCCAGTCCATTACCAGGCCCTTTGGGTCTTGTATGGATATTAAGGGGAACCCCGCACCCAAATTAAAATAAGGAAAGGTCCCTATATACTCTGAACAGCAGTATACAGGCGGTGCAAACAAGACAGGGACTGTAGGTTTGTTGTTAAGTAGAATCTGTTTGTAATTTTGAACATTTTTAATGTGTTTAGCTCCAGCCAAAAAATCTTTTCTAAGCTTTTTGGAAAACATAGGGAAGGGTTATCACCCCTGTGACATTTGTTTTGCGTCTTTCCTCCTCTTCAGAAGATTTCACCTCACTTTTTTGTCCCAATGAAAAATGTTTTTTGAAAATTTGTGTTTTTTTGTGGAACAAGGATTGGAAAGCATCAGTGGAAAGGAAAAATTGTTTTCCCATATTAACTCTTACAGGAGAGAATTTCCCTTCCTTAGGGGTAGATTTCATCTCACTTCCTGTTGTCTCCTTCCGTTTGCAAGTAGGAGTCGTTTGTAAGTTAGATGTTTGAAAGTAGGGTCCTGCCCTATATACTCAGCAGAAATTTGGGCCTTAGGTGTTGCTGTGGCCAAAACACTGTAAGCCCTCACAGGGCCCTGCTGTGAAATATTAGATCAAGAATTGTAATTACATGCCCCTGTTGAACAGGAGCTGAAAAATTAGGCCTTAGGCACTGGTGCTGGTGCCACAACACTGCAACCCCTCACAGACACTCTAGTTGGAACGCAGGAACGAGCCCTGCTGCAAAGTATTGCATCAAAAATTGTAATTACACGCCCCTGTTAGACAGGGGCAGAAAAATTGGGTCTTAGGCACTGGTGCTGGTGCCACAACACTGCAACCCCTCACAGACACTCTAGTTGAAACGCAGGAACAAGCCCTGCTGCAAAGTATTGCATCAAAAATTGTAATTACACGCCCCTGTTAGACAGGGGCTGAAAAATTGGGTCTTAGGCACTGGTGCTGGTGCCACAACACTGCAACCCCTCACAGACACTCTAGTTGAAACGCAGGAACAAGCCCTGCTGCAAAGTATTGCATCAAAAATTGTAATTACACGCCCCTGTTAGACAGGGGCTGAAAAATTGGGTCTTAGGCACTGGTGCTGGTGCCACAACACTGCAACCCCTCACAGACACTCTAGTTGGAATGCAGGAACAAGCCCTGCTGCAAAGTATTGCATCAAAAATTGTAATTACACGCCCCTGTTAGACAGGGGCTGAAAAATTGGGTCTTAGGCACTGGTGCTGGTGCCACAACACTGCAACCCCTCACAGACACTCTAGTTGGAATGCAGGAACGAGCCCTGCTGCAAAGTATTGCATCAAAAATTGTAATTACACGCCCCTGTTAGACAGGGGCTGAAAAATTGGGTCTTAGGCACTGGTGCTGGTGCCACAACACTGCAACCCCTCACAGACACTCTAGTTGGAATGCAGGAACGAGCCCTGCTGCAAAGTATTACATCAAAAATTGTAATTACACGCCCCTGTTAAACAGGGGCTGAAAAATTGTGCCTTAGGCACTGGTGGTGGCGCCCAGAACCAAAAATGTTCTTACAAGCTATCAGCGTGATGATTGAGGAGGAAGAGGATAATTACTCAGGGATAGTCACTCAGCATCAGCATAGGCAGTCTTTGAAGGGATCTGAGATTTCAAAAAAAATTATTCGGTTACATCTGCATCAGGTACTTGGTAGCTGGTGGTGATCCAAGACTGATTCATTTTTATGAAGGTCAGCCGATCGACCGAGTCGGTGGACAGACGCACCCTGTGATCGGTTACCACGCCTCCAGCAGCACTGAATGTGCGTTCCGAAAGAACGCTGGATGCAGGACAGGCCAGTAGCTCAATTGCATACTGTGCAAGCTCTGGCCAGTGATCCATCCTCAAGACCCAGTAACCCAGAGGATTTTCGGTGGGAAAGGTGTCCAAGTCTGATCTTGCCCCTAGGTATTCCTGCACCATGTAAAACAGACGCTGGCGATGGTTGCTGGAACCGATCATACCTTGGGGCTGCGGACCAAAAAATTGTCTGAACGCATCGGTCAGACGGCCACCTTCTCCACCGCTCCTTCTTTGACTGACCGAAGCCTCAGCAACACGTTGTCCAGAAACAGGAGTTTGTAACCTCCCAGTCTCTGGGAACGCGTTGCACAGACCTTTCTGCAAGGCCTCCCGAAGATGTTTCATCCTCTGCTCCCTCTGCGATGGCAAGATAAGGTCCGCAACCTTACCCTTGTAACGTGGATCAAGGAGGGTTGCCAGCCAGTATTGGTCCTTCTCCTTGATACCACGAATACGAGGATCCTTACGCAGGCTTTGCAGGATCAGGGAGGCCATGCAGCGTAGGTTTGCTGAGGCATTCGGTCCGGAGTCCTCTGGGTCACTAAGGACAACAACGTCCGCAGCCACCTCCTCCCAGCCACGTACAAGTCCATGTGTTCCTTGGGACTGATCCCTTAAAGACTGCTGATGCTGAGTGCCAGGCTCCACCTCCATACTGACACAATCTTCCTCCTCCTCCTCCTCCTCGTCCTCTTCCTGTGTGATCGGCGGGCACGCAGGAACACTGTCTGGATAAAGGGGGCCTTGAGAGCTAAGGAAGTCCTCCTCTTCCTGCCTCTGTTCTGCCTCAAGTGCCCTGTCCATTATCCCACGCAGCGTGTGCTCCAACAGGTGGACAAGGGGGACAGTGTCACTGATGCATGCACTGTCAGTGCTCACCATCCTCGTGGCCTCCTCGAATGGTGACAGGACAGTGCATGCATCCCTGATCATGGCCCACTGGCGTGGGGAAAAAAAACCAAGGTCCCCTGACCCTGTCCTGGTGCCATAGTCGCACAGGTACTCATTGATGGCCCTCTGCTGCGTGTGCAGCCGCTGCAGCATGGCCAACGTCGAGTTCCACCTGGTGGGCATGTCACAGATTAGGCGGTTCTTGGGCAGGTTAAACTCCTTTTGGAGGTCCGTCAGCCGAGCACTGGCATTATATGACCGGCGGAAATGCACACAGACTTTCCTGGCCTGCCTCAGGACATCCTGTAAGCCCGGGTACCTGCCCAAGAACCGCTGCACCACCAAGTTAAGGACGTGAGCCAAACAGGGCACATGGGTCAGTTGTCCCTGTCGGAGGGCAGAGAGGAGGTTGGTGCCATTGTCGCAAACCACCATTCCTGCCTTAAGTTGGCGTGGCGTCAACCACCTCTGAACCTGCCCCTGCAGAGCTGACAGAACCTCTGCCCCAGTGTGGCTCCTGTCCCCCAAGCACACCAGCTCAAGCACCGCATGGCATCTTTTGGCCTGCGTACTTGCGTAGCCCCTTGAACGCCTACGGAGCACCGCTGGTTCCGAGGAAGAGGCCATGGAGGAAGAAGAAGAGGAGGGGGTGGAGGAGAGAGGTGTGTCACAATCAGCATTTTGGAGGCGTGGTGGCGGAACAACCTCCAACACTACTGCACCTTGTCCTGCATCCTTCCCAGCTGCCAGCAGAGTCACCCAATGCGCCGTGAAACTTAAGTAACGTCCCTGTCCATGCCTGCTGGACCATGAGTCAGCGGTAATATGCACCTTACCGCTGACCGCCCTGTCCAGCGAGGCATGGACATTGCCTTCCACATGCCGGTAGAGAGCCGGAATCGCCTTCCGTGAGAAAAAGTGGCGTTTGGGTACCTGCCACTGAGGAACCGCACATTCCACAAACTCACGGAAGGGGGCAGAGTCTACCAACTGAAAAGGCAGCAGTTGAAGTGCTAGCAATTTTGCCAAGCTAGCATTCAACCGCTGGGCATGTGGATGGCTGGGAGCAAACTTCTTTCGGCGGTGCAGCAGCTGGGGCAGGGAAATTTGCCTGGTACAATCTGACGTCGGTGTACCAAAAGCAGATTGCCCATAAGTACTTGGCTGTGACACACCTAATTCTACACCTTCATTCCTCTCACTGCAGGTCGCAGAGAGGACTGAAGGTCTAGTGGGGTTGGAAATCTCAGCTGATGAGGAGCAAGGAGAGATCGTCTTTGTTCTTTGGTGTGGGTCTTTTAGATACGCTTGCCAACGAACTGCATGGCAGGTCAACATATGTCTGGTCAAGCATGTGGTACCCAAGCGGGAGATGTTTTGGCCACGCGAGATACGCTTGAGACATATATTGCAAATAGCAGCGGTGCGATCTGATGCACTCGTCTCAAAAAAGGCCCACACCAAAGAACTTTTTGAATAACGCGCAGAGACTGCAGCGCCCTGCACATGTGGAGCTTTGGGGTGTGATGCAGTCAATGTGCTGCCCTTAGGCTGGCCCCTGGAGGGCATCCTGCCTAGTTGGTGATGTGCCACCTCCTCCTCCTCCTCCTCCTCCTCCTCCTCCTCTCTCCTATCAGGCACCCACGTTGAGTCAGTGACCTCATCATCCCCTCCCTCCTCATCACTGGAGCAAACCTGGCAGTATGCTGCAGCAGGGGGAGCATGACTGCCAGATTGCTGTCCTTCTTGGGCACCCCCTCTGTCCGTGCTCATGTTACTGCCTTCATTGAGCTCAGTATCATCATCAGAGCCTTCCAAACGCTGGGCATCCTCCTGGAGCATGTACCCAACACTGTGGTCAAACAGTTCGAGGGAATCCTCAGGAGGACATGGTGGGGCTAGGGAAGGAGTCACTGATGACATTGAGCTGAGGGAAGAGGCCGCTGCTTTGCCAGACAAAGCACCCTGGGCATGGGTGAGAGAGGATGAGGAGGATGAGGACGGCTTGGTCATCCACTCGACCAAGTCTTCCGCATGTTGCGGCTCAACACGGCCAGCTGCCGAAAAAAAGGCCAAGCGTGTCCCATGGCCACGTGCTGATGAGGATGCACCGTCTCCACGACCAGCACTAGACACAGAGCCTGCTTGCCCTCTCTTATTGGCTTGTGACTGTCTGCCTCTCCTTCTTGGCCTTCCAGACATACTAATGGCCTGTAGCTGCACTAAGCTGGGATAGAACACCTGTAATTTTCTTCAGGTAGCTTTATATACTGTAACCAGACAAGCCTGCCTGTCAGTAGGAAGATAACAGGAACGGATCTAGCTGAACACTGTGAGCAGGACGTACTGCACTAAATGTATATAGCAGGAACGGATCTAGCTGAACACTGTGAGCAGGACGCACTGCACTGAATGTAAATAGCAGGAACGGATCTAGCTGAACACTGTGAGCAGGACGCACTGCACTGAATGTAAACAGCAGGAACGGATGTAGCTAAACACTGTGAGCAGGACGCACTGCACTGAATGTAAATAGCAGGAACGGATCTAGCTGAACACTGTGAGCAGGACGCACTGCACTGAATGTAAATAGCAGGAACGGATCTAGCTGAACACTGTGAGCAGCACGCACTGCACTGAATGTAAATAGCAGGAACGGATCTAGCTGAACACTGTGAGCAGGACGCACTGCACTGAATGTAAATAGCAGGAACGGATCTAGCTGAACACTGTGAGCAGGACGCACTGCACTGAATGTAAATAGCAGGAACGGATCTAGCTGAACACTGTGAGCAGGACACACTGTACTAAATGTAAATAGTCTAGCTGCCTGACCGTGGTACTAATAGGATCAAAAAGAACACCTGTAATTTTCTTCAGGTAGCTTTATATACTGTAACCAGACAAGCCTGCCTGTCAGTAGGAAGATAACAGGAACGGATCTAGCTGAACACTGTGAGCAGGACGTACTGCACTAAATGTATATAGCAGGAACGGATCTAGCTGAACACTGTGAGCAGGACGCACTGCACTGAATGTAAATAGCAGGAACGGATCTAGCTGAACACTGTGAGCAGGACGCACTGCACTGAATGTAAACAGCAGGAACGGATGTAGCTAAACACTGTGAGCAGGACGCACTGCACTGAATGTAAATAGCAGGAACGGATCTAGCTGAACACTGTGAGCAGGACGCACTGCACTGAATGTAAATAGCAGGAACGGATCTAGCTGAACACTGTGAGCAGCACGCACTGCACTGAATGTAAATAGCAGGAACGGATCTAGCTGAACACTGTGAGCAGGACGCACTGCACTGAATGTAAATAGCAGGAACGGATCTAGCTGAACACTGTGAGCAGGACGCACTGCACTGAATGTAAATAGCAGGAACGGATCTAGCTGAACACTGTGAGCAGGACACACTGTACTAAATGTAAATAGTCTAGCTGCCTGACCGTGGTACTAATAGGATCAAAAAGAACACCTGTAATTTTCTTCAGGTAGCTTTATATACTGTAACCAGACAAGCCTGCCTGTCAGTAGGAAGATAACAGGAACGGATCTAGCTGAACACTGTGAGCAGGACGTACTGCACTAAATGTATATAGCAGGAACGGATCTAGCTGAACACTGTGAGCAGGACGCACTGCACTGAATGTAAATAGCAGGAACGGATCTAGCTGAACACTGTGAGCAGGACGCACTGCACTGAATGTAAATAGCAGGAACGGATCTAGCTGAACACTGTGAGCAGGACGCACTGCACTGAATGTAAATAACAGGAATGGATCTAGCTGAACACTGTGAGCAGGACACACTGTACTAAATGTAAATAGTCTAGCTGCCTGACCGTGGTACTAATAGGATCAAAAAGAACACCTGTAATTTTCTTCAGGTAGCTTTATATACTGTAACCAGACAAGCCTGCCTGTCAGTAGGAAGATAACAGGAACGGATCTAGCTGAACACTGTGAGCAGGACGTACTGCACTAAATGTATATAGCAGGAACGGATCTAGCTGAACACTGTGAGCAGGACGCACTGCACTGAATGTAAATAGCAGGAACGGATCTAGCTGAACACTGTGAGCAGGACGCACTGCACTGAATGTAAATAGCAGGAACGGATCTAGCTGAACACTGTGAGCAGGACGCACTGCACTGAATGTAAATAACAGGAACGGATCTAGCTGAACACTGTGAGCAGGACACACTGTACTAAATGTAAATAGTCTAGCTGCCTGACCGTGGTACTAATAGGATCAAAAAGAACACCTGTAATTTTCTTCAGGTAGCTTTATATACTGTAACCAGACAAGCCTGCCTGTCAGTAGGAAGATAACAGGAACGGATCTAGCTGAACACTGTGAGCAGGACGTACTGCACTAAATGTATATAGCAGGAACGGATCTAGCTGAACACTGTGAGCAGGACGCACTGCACTGAATGTAAATAGCAGGAACGGATCTAGCTGAACACTGTGAGCAGGACGCACTGCACTGAATGTAAATAGCAGGAACGGATCTAGCTGAACACTGTGAGCAGGACGCACTGCACTGAATGTAAATAGCAGGAACGGATCTAGCTGAACACTGTGAGCAGGACGCACTGCACTGAATGTAAATAGCAGGAACGGATCTAGCTGAACACTGTGAGCAGGACGCACTGCACTGAATGTAAACAGCAGGAACGGATGTAGCTAAACACTGTGAGCAGCACGCACTGCACTGAATGTAAATAGCAGGAACGGATCTAGCTGAACACTGTGAGCAGGACACACTGTACTAAATGTAAATAGTCTAGCTGCCTGGCCGTGGTACTAATAGGATCAAAAAGAACACCTGTAATTTTCTTCAGGTAGCTTTATATACTGTAACCAGACAAGCCTGCCTGTCAGTAGGAAGATAACAGGAACGGATCTAGCTGAACACTGTGAGCAGGACGTACTGCACTAAATGTATATAGCAGGAACGGATCTAGCTGAACACTGTGAGCAGGACGCACTGCACTGAATGTAAATAGCAGGAACGGATCTAGCTGAACACTGTGAGCAGCACGCACTGCACTGAATGTAAATAGCAGGAACGGATCTAGCTGAACACTGTGAGCAGGAAGCACTGTACTGAATGTAAATAGCAGGAACGGATCTAGCTGAACACTGTGAGCAGGACACACTGCACTGAATGTAAATAGTCTAGATAGAAGATAACAGGAACGGATCTAGCTAAACTGAATACAGTGTATATATATATATGCAACACCTGGGATGCATATATATACACAATACACTGTAAGTGCAGCTAACTGACTGACTGTTCTGCCTAATCTATCTAACTCAAATCAAATGACACTGTCTCTCTCTCTCTCTATCGCTCAGCACACCGGAACACACACTACACAGGGCCGCCGTGCAGGCGGCCTTATATAGTGTGGGGTGTGTACTAAATCCCCTGAGCCATAATTGGCCAAAGCCACCCTGGCTTTGGCCAATTACAGCTCTCTCTACTGACGGCGCTGTGATTGGCCAAGCATGCGGGTCATAGTGCATGCTTGGCCAATCATCAGCCAGCAATGCACTGCGATGCCGCAGTGAATTATGGGCCGTGACGCGCCACACGAATTTGGCGCGAACGGCCCATATCGTTCGCAATTCGACGGACGGTCGAACAGCCGATGTTCGAGTCGAACATGGGTTCGACTCGAACACGAAGCTCATCCCTACTCGAGAACAATCGCGGGTGGCCGGCAGACATCGGGTACACCGGACCCGCTGATTGGCTCCCCCTTTGTCCAGTCAGTGCGCACGCGTGCCTCCAGTGTCTATTGCACGAAATGTCATACAGGTACTTCATTTCATAGAGCCAACCTGCTGCAGTACATCTGCTGTAGGCAGCCAGGAAAAAGGTTAAAGGGTAACTCCACTTTCGTGGGGGAAAAAAAAGCAAATAAAGAAAATATAATATAGCGTATACAAATGCGATACAAATCATATTGCAATTGAATGTTATTAAAAGACTTTTCCTTTTCAAGCTGTAATTTTCTGAAAGTGCAGTGCAATATGGCTAACTGGAGTTTTTCTGTACACATAGTGTGTACAGAACACTGATTTCCCCAGAAGTTTACACTAAAATACAAGTCAGATTTCAGGCATCCCCTGGAGCAAAAATTTAATTTTTGGTGAGATACTCCCAATAGAAAATAACACCTAAAAGGATGCAGGCCCTGTCATTTTACTAATTGGAGCCCTGCAGGCGACACAGCTGGTTTATAATTATAAAACCACTCCCATTTGACTCAGTCAGAACAGGGGCACAGAGAAACGCACATGGATTTCTTCAGAATAACAAAAGGTAGGAATCTGCAAGAAAATTTGTTATAATCCTTGTAATGTACATATATCAGAGGGGAATATTTTTTTTTCTCAAAAGGGGAGTTACTCTTTAAGCATCTGGATTTATAAGGTATAACAGGTGCTTAGGCACAGGAAAATTCCCCCAAATTATGCTGGGCATGTAAAATGCCTGGTAAAACTCTGTGTGCATGAACCCTAAAAGAACCACCACAACCTCTACTGTGCTCTGTAAGAGGCATACATAATACAAGTATGGATTCACATGTTTTCCGACAATGCGAAAGCATACTGTATGAAAACAGTCTCCTCATCTCCATGAGGGAGGTGTGCTGTAGTCCTGCAGGGAGAACTCCTGCAGGACTGGCAACACAGCTTGGTTTTAAATGATGCAAAGGCAGCATGATTAAGGCCTGGTTTACACCTATGCACTTTTTTGTACATTTTCAGTTTTGCAAAAACACACTACAGTCCACTTAACATGGTTTCCTATGGGCCACGTTCACATCTGAGCATTTTATGGAAAGGGCCAGGGAATTTTTTTCTGGTTTTTGGTTCCATAGACATCAATGGTTTCAATATGTGTATTGAAAAACACAAAATGCACCTGGAATATGCAAACTGCAACCTGCACAAGTGTGAATCAGGCTTTAAGGAAGAAGGAACTCACTGGATTTCTGACAGATCAACCATTTTTTTTTGTACTTGCAGCATTTTTTAAGAACAGAAAAATGTGAAATATGCATTTTTGCAAGCCATGTACACACTTTTAGTATACTTTGGAATGGATAGGCAAACCTCTGGCTATATAAGGCTCTCCCAATACACCCACCAATATTGAGTATCTATGACTATCAGAAAAAGAACATCTTTGTAAGGGTGAGCACTGATCTTCTCATTTCTGCAGGGAAAAGAGAATAAGTATTGATTGTGGGGTCTATTTGCTAAGGGAGCAGAGAATGTACGGTAACTTTTCAAAGTGAAAGTTTATTCAGCTTAATTAATAGGTTGAAATTGTGTTGACTTTAAATACCCTATCATGAGCAAGGCAAATTAGGACTGTTTGCTCATGATTGGATGACTGTAGTGAACACAGTTTTACTTTATCCACTTAGCTAAATGAACATTCACTACTCCTTCATGTAATAAAACCCAGTGACTGCTTTGGGATATTAGAGTCACTCTTTTGATATTTGTCAAACAAAGCAAAAGTAGTGTTATAAAGTAACTTTTATGTTGCCAGTTATAACTAATAGTAGCATATTGTGGTATTTGTATATTGAATATTGTGGTGTATGTAAAACTCTATATACATTACAATATTAAATAAATACAAATTATTCCATAACAGAAAGAAGTATGTTTTTCATATGGATAGATTTTTCATCATGTTAGTTACCTAAGAACTATCAAATTATTAGGGGTTGGGCATTGTAAAAATCATTTTGATGGCGGTTTATGATGAGTGTAACCTTGATTTGTATTTTTAAAATGAACGATATGGTTGTTGTCCTGTCCCTATTTTTACTAAATACTGCTTAAGGGATTTCAGATACTACACTACCATATATCAAATTAAAGAGTTACTAAGATCAAAATAGACAAGAGCATAGCATTTCATATGTAAAAAAAATGTTTCCTTTCCCATATTTGCTTGTCACTTTTAATACATATACTATACATATACATATACTAGATATGTGCAATTCGTTTAGTTCTGAATTAGTTTTTTAACGAATTTTGACAAATTCGTTAATTCCGAAATTTCCGAATTTCCAAATTTCCGAAATTTCGAATTTCCAAATTTCCGAAATTTCGAATTCCGAATTTCCGCATTTCGAATTTCCAAATTTCCAAATTTCTAAATTTTTACATTTTGGAAATTTCGACATTTCGGAAATTCCGTGGTAGGAAAGAAATTTACACGTGTATGTCCTTGTTTTATTTCCACAGATAAACTATACCTTACTGTTTAATATGTTGGCTTAAGTAATAACTAAAATCTAATTTTCTGTATGCAGAGGTAAGCAATCAGTTCAAAAATTAGGGGAATCTAGTCAATTCAGCAAGTCACAATTTAATTCCCCATTCACATCGGCGCAATTTGACATGCAAAATTGCATGCCAAATCCCAGCCTATTTCTGGCAACGGCACTGTCCCATTCGGTGCGACACCACACCAATTTCCAAAAGTAGTTCCTGCACTGTGCATGAACTCGCACAGATGTCTTTCAAATCGCCCCCGAACTCGCACTGAAATGAGAGTTTGAAATTGTGGAAATTCAGCTGAACTCGCACAATTTCAAATTCATGTT
Organism: Lithobates clamitans; assembly: GCA_037952925.1. Classification (NCBI taxonomy): domain Eukaryota; kingdom Metazoa; phylum Chordata; class Amphibia; order Anura; family Ranidae; genus Lithobates; species Lithobates clamitans. Next base: position 3,758,487 of record JBBGZY010000335.1, read on the forward strand.
CAGTGTGAACGAGGGCTTACTTTTTTTTTTTAAATCTGATCTGAATATGGCATAATTTTGCCAAATTTGTATGTTTTTTTCTTATATTTGATTGCAGATTACAGAAGTTTTATGTAAGTAGACTGTTATGATATATATATATATATAGATCGTGAGAAAAAGAGTGACAGAGAGAAACAGAAAAAGAGACAAAGAGAAAAAGAACTGTACATGGTTTTCTGGTGCTTCCCATTTCCATTGAAAAATTTTTTGTCATATGTGTGTTCTAAATATAGGGACTGCAGTGAAGCAGATACGATCTATTTTTTTGACAGCATTCAGCCCGTGTCTACTAACTTGTTGGGTGACAATAACCCTTCTGTATTCAACCAGGAAGAGTAGTTTTGTTGTTTTAGCATCAGTTTAGCCATCAGCGAACTGCATTCCGAAGTGTCTTAGTGATGTACTTACCAGAATTCATGAGCAAGTTCATCACACAATGGAATGAAGGCTGTAGGTGGGGTAGAAGACCACAATGCCAACTGGAAAATCCTGCTTTTCTTTTTTTTTTTTTTTGCATTGTTTGGTGTTCTGATAGTTATCAGTTCAGAAAGTCTTGTGTAAGCAATGCTGACATCATAGACATATAAAAGATGGGTTAAGGTTGTTGTTGACTCCTAAATTTGTTTTATTAACTGCAAGTTTGGATGTCCATTTTGTTGATATTCACATTATTTTTTTATTCTGTTATATCTTACAACACATTTCTCAAAAACAAATTAGATAAAATGATAAAAAGAAATTCAACAAGTTTTGTGGTTCTCTCTTTTTTTGCCTTTAAAGGGAGAAGTTCAACTAAGGATTTTTGCAAATTTTGCAGATTTACAAAAAAATTTAAAAAGTATTCATAATAGGCACAAGCAATGAGAAAATCTTTCTTAGGGTGACCATAGACAGGCAGATATCTTCCTGGAAAAGGCTGTTTGCTATAACACTATAGACATGGTACAATCCACTCCACAGAACAATCAGCACCCACTCACAGGGAAATTATCTGGTACATTGAAGGTGATACTGAAAACATCCATCTGGCCAATGAGTGCATTATTTCCCTTTAGCACAACTGAAAGAACCAAATAATCCCAAGTGGTGATCAGAAGCACTGCTTGCTATTATTAAGCTATCCCAAACCAGACAATTCTGTGCATAAGTAAAAACCAAAAGAAATATGAAAACTACTTCTCTGTCTGAGCTTGTTTCAATTTAAAATCCAAGAATGTAACTTAGTGAGACTGTTTTGCTTTCAGAGGGTACTGTGTCCAGTATCTGACTTGTTATTCTTGTCTTTGTGACTTTCTCTTAACCGAACTGAAATTCCAAACAATGTTACTTATACCCTCTGAAAGCTAAAAAAAATCTCACTAAGCCCCATGCATTGAGGGTTAAATTGATTATAATGTCTGTTTTGTTTTTTTAATAGCAAACATGTTGTACTTAGCAGCAATTCCATTGCACAGAGCGGCCCCTAAACTCTTCTTCCCATGTCCCCCGTCGGCACTCTTGGCTCCTTCTTTGCTGTGGAGGCAGATGTGCAGGCTTGCTCCTGAGGCGGGCTGTGTGTGTCCATTGGGACACACAGTGTGACTCAGCCCCACCCCATTCTTCTTCTCTGTTCACAGGATTTAATTGACGGCAGCAGGAGCTACTGTAAAGTCAACTAAGGAATGGGGATGCGTCAGCTCATGAAATGCTTATGCCAGGAGTTCTTGCACCTCTGACAGACCCCATGGCAGTGTTCTGGCATCTTACTAGCGGTGGTTCCAGTGGCTTACTCTTCAGTGACAGCAGCAGGTTCCAGGTGGCTTCAGCGGTGGCTTCTCTCCCCTCTTGTTCAGCGGTCCTGCTCCCACAGTTGAGCCCTCACCCACCTTCAGCTAAAAAACAGCTTCCCTGTTACATGTTTGGATATTTCCTGTGTGAGTGAGTGCAATACTATTGTTTTTAAAGAATTATCAAAAAAACTAAACTACTATACTATTTTGCTGCTTGGCGCCTCTCTCTTTTATTTTCCTTTTCTTTTATTTTTATGGTGGTGATGCTGCTCCCTCCATTGATAAAGGGGACTGAGTTTACACTTGCGCTGCCCTCTTATCTGTGGTGGATCGATTTTCAGAGGCTAGCGTGCAAAATGTGGTCTCCTGGGTGCCTATTAGAGTCAAATATGTTTTATTATTATAATTAACAAAATAAGATAGCAGAAGTAACAGTCAGATGTCAATTACAAAGGTAGTACAAAGGATGTCACATTCTCATTATATAACACAAAGTTATGTCAACCAGAACATAAATATCCCACCATCCAACAAAAGCAGATGGTAATAATCTGTTCAAAGAGACGTGAGGGCTAATCTGGTCAAAAGATATAACATCTGACTGTGGGGTAAGAAATTATATTTATAATAAAGCAGGAGGGAAAAGAAAAGTAGAGGGAAGACAGGGAAATGGAAGAGAGGACAGGGGTAAAGGTGAGGGGGGCTTGGGGTAGACCCTGGTGCGACAAAACCTGTATTTAGTAGTTAGAATGTGTGTCCAGATTGACCTTGGGGTGTCAACAAGGTTTTCAGGGAGTCCGATGCAGAGTAGTCAATCCATATGAGCCATAAAATCTTTATCAATTTATCAAAAGTGTAGTTTTCCAGGGCTATCATCTCCTCCATGCGCATGATGTCATTGACTGTGGAGACCCATAAGGTCAGGGGGGCTAGTGGTAGTTTTCCAAAATAGGGGTATAATCTGTCTGGCAGCCGATAGAAAAAAGCGCAATAAGGTACGTTTCTGGGAGGCTATGGAGCCAGGGAGCATGGATAGTAAATCTATTTCTGGGGAGGGCTGCAGAGGTCGATCATAGAGACTGCTGTATATGGCAAAAACCTGGGACCATAGGGGCTGAATGGATTGACAATCCCACCATATATGTAGATAGCTTCCATCTGCTGATCCGCATCTCCAGCACGAGGAAGATACAGATGGGAATATTTTGTGGAGAGATTGGGGAACCCTGTACCATCGGGAAAGGAGTTTGAAGTTTTTCTCCTGGGTATAACAAGATATTGAGGATTTGTGTGTGAAATAGTATGACTTTTGCCAGTCCACTAAGTGAAGTTCCCTCCCCAGATCGTGTAGTAGAGCGTGTTGCAACGTGTACATGGTAGAGAGCAGATGTCTGGGAATTTCTGAAAGAGAGCACAGCTGTTCATATCCCGTTAGGGGTCTGTGGGGAGGTAGAGGAGAGTAGGTGCAAGTGCTGTCCATGTCCCCAAAGTAAGGCTCGGAGGTCAAGAACAGATAAGTCTTGTTCCACCATGGTGGACGCTTTGGGGAAGGGGCGAGGAAACCACTCTAGAACCCTAGACAACAGTGCCGCTCTATGTTATAGCTCATATTCAAGGAGGCCCACCCCACCCTGAATTTTGGGATACGTGAGGAGGGTGTGACGGTTATGAGACATGCCGTGGTGCCATATGAATCGTATGGACATAGAGCGCAGGGAGGTAAAAAAGCGTTTAGGGACCGCAATAGGCACAGTTTGGAATAGATAAAGTAATTTCGGTAAGGTGTCCATTTTTAAAGTATTATTGCTCCCAAACCAAGGCAGTGGGGAAGAGTTCCAGGCATCTAGTTCCTTCCTAAGGCGGGTTAGTAGGGATAGATAATTTAGAACATAGAGATCGGAGAGGTTAGAGGGAATCGTGATTCCCAGGTAGGATATACCCCTGGAGCCCCATTGGAAGGGGAAGTTAGCCTGTACTCGGGTAAGGGTTGTTTGTGGTAAGGATACATTAAGGGCCTCTGTCTTAGACATATTTAATTCAAAGTCACTAAATTTTCCAAACTTGCGGAATTCCTGCATCAGTGAAGGTAGGGTTGTGTGGGGTTGCTGGATGTAGACCAAAAGATCATCCGCATAAAGTGAGAGTTTATGTTCAGAGGAGGGTGTCTGGATTCCCACTATAGATGTGTTCTGCCTGATGGCCTGGGCTAGGTGCTCGATTACTAAAACAAAAAGAAGGGGGGAACAAGGGGCAGCCTTGTTGAGTGCCATTGGAGATCTGGAATGAAGCGGAGAAGGAACCATTGACCAGGACAGATGCTGAGGGACGAGAGTATAGTGCCATAACCCTAGACACGAAAGCAGGGCCAAGGCCAATCTGTTCCAGAGAGAGGCGCAAGAAATCTCAATTGACCCAGTCAAAGGCCTTCTCCGCATCAAACGAGAGCAGACATGCCTTCAGATTGTGTCTCTGTATGTAGGATACTGTCAGAGAGCTTACCCGATTGGGCGTCGTCGCGCGCCGGGGCGCATTGGTGCGCGCTTTCCTGCGGGTGCTCGGGCACCTGCTTCTGTGGGCACTGGTGTTGGCATGCCGGCTGGCCGTGGTGGACGCGGTGGTGCACGGGCACGTATGCCTATGGGCGCTGCTATGCGTTCGCCTGGTGGCGCTGGTGTGCATGCCGCTGTCCGGGGGTGCGTGCGGGAGCGCGGGTGCCTGTGCGTAACGGTGCGTGCACGAACGCGGCGTTTGGCGCCAACCAGCCTATTTAGGCTTGCTTCTCCCTCTGATCGGTGCTGCCTGATCAACAGCTCCGTGCCTAGTTCCTGTTTCCTGTTTCCTGTTTCCTGTTCCTAGTTCCTGTGATTCCTGTGTTCCTGATCTGTTGACGACCCGGCTTGCCTTTTGGACTCTCCTGACCTCCGCCTGCATTTGACCCCGGCCTGTTTTACTTCGCTTCTGCCCGCTCCTTCTGTACCTCTGCTGCCCGCCTGTTGCCAAAACCCAGCTTGTGCACTAACCTGTCTCCAGCTCCTGTTCAGCATCTGTTGTCTGTGCCGCTGACTATCATCTGCTGTTTGAAGACTGCTAACCTCCGGAACACGGACTCCTGCACAGGCTCTCATACCACTCTGCATTCGTGGGCCTCCTGTCTGCTCTACCAGGGGCCGCAAGTCGGATACGTAAGGGAGCCTACCCTCTGCCCAAGTGGACTCACCGGTCTGGTAAGTGAGAGACTTGACAGATACGAGATGGATAGTTTTTGTGGTATTGTCCCTGGCCTCGCGACCAGGGACAAAACCCACCTGGTCTTTATGAACAAGCGAAGGTAAGAGGGGAGAAAGGCGGTTTGCCAAGACTTTGGTGTAGAGTTTGATATCAAGGTTGAGGAGTGAAATCGGTGAGCAGCTATTACATTGTGAGGGGTCTTTCCCAGGTTTGGATATAACTGAAATATTAGCGGATAGTAGGTTACTAGAGGGTAAATGGGTATCATTTATAGAGTTAAATGTAGTTGATAATAGTGGGGCGAGGTGCTGGGCGAAGGACTTGTAAAACCTAGGAGAAAACCCATCCGGGCCCGGGCATTTACCTGATTTCAGTCCCTTAATAGCGGCCGAAAATTCTGCTACCGTTAGAGGGTTATCCATGTCAGTGGCCTGTTCGGGGTCTATTTGTGGTAGGGCCGTTTCAGAGATGTAAGCCTTCATATCGAATAAGTGTGAATCTCCCATATCGGTCACCGCTGTCGATGTGTGTAAATTGTACAGGTTGGAGTAATAATGTTTAAAGGCATCCGAGATACCACTTGGGTTGCAAATCTTTTGTTGATCTGCAGTACAGATATGTTGAATAGGTTGGCGTGGGGGACAGGGATGTAAGATCCTTGCTAGGTGTTGTCCACATTTGTTAGCTAGAGCGTACTGGCGATTGTGCCCCCGGTCCCTGGCAATAAGAGAATTTGCATCCAACAGATGGAGCAAATCTCTACGTGCGTTAGAAAGGTCAACATAGATTGCTGGGTCCGAGTTTCATTTATGTGTCAATTCAAGTGTTTTTATAGTGGACAATAGGCGTGAGATGTCAGCTGTTATAGCTTTTTTTAAGCGAGAGCCATGTTGAATGAGAGTCCCTCGAAGTACACACTTCAGGGCCTCCCATTTAATGAGGGGACTGGTGTCATCCTGACGGTGGACTTCAATAAAGCCACGAATCGCCTTTTCAACTGCTGCAACACATGGAGTGTCTTTCAATAAATTGTCGTTTAGACGCCACGAGGACCTAGTAAGGGATGCCGGAGGGTGGGCTAGACCGAGGTGTGCGGGGGCATGATCTGACCATAATATATTACCTACGGAAGCTTTGAGCGGTATATCAAGTAGGGATTGAGAAATTAAGAAGTAATCAATGCGACTATAGGAATTGTGGGCCATGGAGTAACAGCTGTAGTCTCTTTCAAATCGGTGCTGTACTCACCATACATCCACCAATTGTGCGGAATGTAGGAGTGTCTTTATGTGTGTGAGAGCAGTGTGGGATATGGCAGACTTACCCGAGGAAGTGTCCATGGCTGGAGAGAGGGTCACATTAAGGTCACCACCTAGGATGAAACAGGGACCACCAAAAGAAAGCAACTTGTTTAGAACCACAGACAGGAAGCTCCCCTGGTCTTGGTTTGGTCCATATACATTAGCCACTGTGAAAATAGAAGAGTTAGATTTTAGTTTAATAAATAAATAACATCCTAGTGGGTCAATAAGGGTATCTAAGACTTCAGGGTGAAATGATTTGTGAAAAGCTATGGACACCCCTTTGGACTTTGCCTGAGGATTTGTACTGTGGAACCATTGGTGGTAAAGAGGATTTTTAAGAGTTGGGATAGCCGAGCCCCTAAAATTTGTCTCCTGCAGAAGCAGAATTTTAGTTTTGGCTTTGTGGAAATGGTACAACACTTGGCTTCTTTTTTCAGGGGTGTTAAAACCTCTGCAGTTAAACGATGATAAGTTTAGGTGATCAAGTGATAGCATGGTAGTGGTGTTGGGAGGTAGCATCAGGTCTCATCTGTGTCAGCACCAAGGTCCACCCAGCCCAAGCAAAAAGGGAGTAGGGGGAGCAGGGAAACAGAGGGGGGGGGGGGAGAGCAGGATGAGGGAGGAAGAAAAAGAAGGAATAAAAGTAGAACGGGTGTATGAAAACCATCTCCATAATCGGGAAGAGCAGAGAATCAGTACCATTGGAGATGGAAATCATTGCTGAGTACATAATAAGGAGCATTGAATAATTATACAAATATTGTAATACGCCTGAAATGTGAAAATAAACTAACATAAGTATAGTGCTCACTCAGGCACTATCGGTCCTAAGGGGGGTAAATGTGGTAACCACACAGAGTGCCTCCCGGTCCCAGGGCCCACAGGGATACAGTAACAATTTTGAAACAATAATCAACCATCAATATATTACAGTTAAAGTAACTGGATAAGAATTAATATGCACAGAATCAACAGATAAAGCAAACACTTCCCCCTCCCCCTCCCTCAACCATTAGAGGTGTGTAGGTACATCCATGAAACTCTATCAGGACATAGTAGACGGTCAGGAACTAACACAGAGGGGGGAGGATAAGCTACAATGACTAAACCCAACTGACTGGTCAGTGTCAGCAGAAGCATCCTCTATGAGGACAGTTATCCGTGCAGAAAAAAAAAAAGAGAAACAGAGGAATAATAAAAAAAGGGAGTGGGTCTGAAACACTGTTAGTATAGAGATCAAACAGGAGATCTAGGGCGACCATTACCATAAACCCTGGTCAGGGGGTGAACGTCCTGCACCGAAACAAGAAGAACAGTCCCGGTTACAGGGTAAAGATTTGCAATTGGCAGAGACCGAAGGGGAGTCAGTCATCCGGTGGCTTCTTAGGGGAGCTTCTGGGTCGCTTACTCTTACCAGCCTTCTGCCATTGCATTTGGAATGGAAGTCCCAGAGTAGTAGGTGGGAGGGGCCAATCTGGCAGAGAGATCTGGGGAAGCTCCAGCGTACTCAGGAACCATGGTAGGTCTCCTAGGGTGCGGAAGAGGGCTGTTTTGCCTTCATGATGTTCTCGTAGCTGAAAAGGGAATCTCCACTGGTATTTAATCTTCTTCTCCTGAAGGATGGATGTGATTGGTTTAAGTGCACGCCTCATGGCCAGGGTTTGGCGTGAGAGGTCTGAGAGTAACATGACAGGAGTGTCATTCAGCCGAATGGTGTCCTGTGTGCTGGCGGCTCTCATGATCTCCTCTTTGACTCTGTAAAAGTGCACCCTGCAAAGCGTGTCCCGTGATGAAAGAGGAGTCAGGATTCCTCGGGCCCGAGGTCCTGTGTACTGGGTGCCTATTAGAGTTGGGCCGAAATCTCTCGAACATCACAAAAGTTCAGATTCGAACCCTATTAAACTCCCAGGCAGTAATCCCAAGTGTGGCTCGGGGTTAATTTTCAATACCAAAAGCGGTAACCCCAAGCCACAGGGATTACACCGCAGTATCCATGTACAGTTACTTACCTTGTCCCCACAATCCCGCAATGTCCTCCCGCTGTGTACTCCGGCGGATCCTCTAGCCAATGCTCTGTGTTCCGGGTTCCATTGCCTGCGAGCATTGTGACGCAAGGGCGTCAGAGCCTGGTGGCAAATTCAAAAAAGTACAAAAAGCATAACATACACACAATACATTGTAATCTGGTAGGATTACATTACTGTTTCAAATCATTTCACCTTAGTTTTGTCCCTAGTGCTTTGTCTAGTGCCCTGCCTGCACTTTTATATTACAGTATATATACTGTTTTTTTCTGCCTGGAAACTTGAGAACGTCCATGGCATCCAAAAAGCGTCCCTCTACGTCAAAAGCAGATTTAGACCAGCTAGAAAACAGCGATAGTGAATTAGAATCACTTGCAGAATTGAGCGATAGTGATTTGTGGGGAAATTAGTCATCACACACTGAAAGTGACGACAGTGGCGATTCTGCGACTGAGCTCAGTTATGTGCGAACTTGGTGCTCTATTGACTGTGGTACGGATCATGCAGCGCCCCCAAGATTCCCATTTACTGGAGCATCTAGTAAGAAGGTAGACGTTGAACACGACAACCCCATGGCAATTACAATTATTTCTGACTAGTGGTCCCATTGAAAGATTTCCCCTTCATTTCTATTCTGATGACAATTTAAAATGTTGAATTTTTCCTTTGAATAATCTGCCAAGTGGGTACACAGAAAGCAGTAGGACTGTTCCTTGCAAGGGTAAAATGCAAATTTTTGCATAGGGTACCAGGAAAAGGGACTTTACTTACCTCATCCCCCACTATTCCGGCAGCCAATATTCACTTCTTCTCTCCAACACTCAGGGTTGTGTGTTCAACTTACATGGCAAGAGTACTGTCCTGCATTTCACATAATGACATCAGAGCTACAACAGCTGGCCAAAGCACCTGAACTGGGGGGACTGGTTGCACAGAAGGAGGAGCCTGTGGTAGCAAGAGTTTAAGTAAGTAAAAGTAGTTTTTTCTGGTACCCTAGGCAAAAAAGCAATCATTTAACCCTTGCAGTGCCAGGACAGCCCCACTGCCAGAGTATATTTCTCTTTTTCCCTGGAGTTCAGCTTTAAACCTACTAAAGTGCAATGGTTTTGGGACAGTGGCCTTCTTTGGGATAGTTTAATGTGGACATACATGCCCTATCTTCTGGTATACAGTTTCATTCCTTCCCCTTTAACTTTCTTTACCACCTCATCAATGACCAGTAAGGTCACTCATCACAGTGATGAGGAACCAGTATTGAGATAAGGATGGCAAGCGGATTGCTGTCAATCAGGAGTTATGCAGGAGTTATGGTATTTTGTTATCTTCTTTGTATTTCATAACTGAAGCATGAGACCACACCTTGACAACCACACATTGTTGATTATTTTTTTCCTGAAACTACTTACAATTAGCATCTGTCTATGTCTGATGCTAGGACCCAGTTTAATTTACAGCCAGTAGGACACTGCTTCTGTATTGAGCACTAAAGGATAACAAACCCAAAGCAATCTTTTATTATAATGAGATTATGGTGCACCTTGTTCCTTGCAGGAAGGATTCTAGGAGCCATGGGCAGACTTTGCATCTTGGGTGCAAAGTCCTCCTCGTTTCTATAACATTTGCGAAGATTTACTTATGGTATATTATTCAATGATGTAAAAAGAAAAAGCCCATTTACCTAAATCATGTACAAATTGGATAATTGAAGAGAATATTCACACATTTTGTATTTTTAACATCTCCTAATCCTTTAGTAAATCAGCCTCTATATGTATGTATTGGGTGGGTGGACACATTTTATATTTCTCTTGTGCTGTCATATTTTATGTTTGATGGTTTAGATCAGGGGTCTCCAAACCCCAGCCCACGGGCCAAATCCGGCCCGCTTGTATGTTCTATCTGGCCCGCAGCTCATTCAGATACTCAGCAGGACTGAACAGATGACAGGTGTGGCTATGTGAGTGTACTGCTCTCTGAGCAGATCCAATGAGGCAGAGGAAAGCGGAGCGGTGGGCGGATTCCCTTGCGTGCAGGGGGGAGGCGGGGCCCTGCTGTAAGGGAGCAGGAATGTGTGGGCTGGCTGTGCTTGCTGGAGTCATGCTGGGGGGCATCAGCAGAGGGGGAGGTCGGGGTGGAGAAGGCTCCCCGCTCTGTGCAGCTGCCACCACCACCAGAGATTTGAATGGAGGTCTTGTCATGCCTGCCCCAGTGACAGCTAACTTGCCCTGGTGTGCTGCAGATTCCTCCACTGACTTCATCTGGAGGAGGAGCCGCAGGACTGTGAGGAACTGTCTGTAAACCCAAAGGTGTGGGTGATGGTGGAGGGGTGTGTTAGGGGACAGATACGGAAGGGCTCTGACGGGGACACAGACGTGCGGAAGGGTTCTGGCGGGGACACAGATGTGCGGAAAGGCTCTGACAGGGACACAGACGTGCGGAAAGGCTCTGATGGGGACACAGATGTGCGGAAAGGCTCTGACGGGGACACAGACATGCAGAAAGGCTCTAGCGGGGAAACTGACATGCGGAAAGGCTCTGATGGGAATACAGACGTGTGGAAAAGCTCTGACAGAAACACACACGTGCGGAAAGGCTATGATGGGGACAAAGATGTGCGGAAAGGCTCTGACAGGGACACAGACATGCAAAAAGGCTCTAGCGGGGACACAGACATGCGGAAAGGCTCTGATGGGAACACAGATGTACGGAAAAGCTCTGGCGTAGACACAGACGTGCGGAAGGCTCTGACGGGGACACAGATGTGTGGAAAAGCTCTGACGGGGACACAGACATGCGGAAAGGCTCTGGCGGGGTCACAGATGTGCGGAAAGGCTCTGACGGGGACACAGACCTGCGGAAAGGCTCTGACGGGGACACAGATGCGTGGAAAGGCTCCGACAGGGACGCAGACGTGCGGAAAGGCTCTGACTTGGACACAGATGTGCGGGAAGGCTCTGACGGTGACACCGACATGCGTAAAGGCTCTGACTTGGACACAGCCATGTGGAAAGGCTCTGACAGGGACACAGATGTGCGGAAGGCTCTGATGGGGACACAGATAAGAGAAAAGGCTCTGACGAGGATACAGACATCCAGAAAAGGTCTGACGAAGACAAAGACATGCGGAAAGGCTCTGACAGGGACACAGATAAGAGGAAAGGCTCTGACAGGGACACAGACATGCGGAAAGGCTCTGACGGGGACACAGATGTGTGGAAAGGCTCTGACGGGGCACAGACGTGTGGAATAGCTCTGACAGAGACACAGATGTGCGGAAAGGCTCTGACAGGGACACAGACATGCAGAAAGGCTCTAGTGGGGACACAGACATGCGGAAAGGCTCTGACGGGAACACAGACGTACGAAAAAGCTCTGATGGAGACACAGGTGTGCAGAAAGGCTCTGACAGGGACACAGAGGTGCGGAAAGGCTCGGACAGGGACACGGATGGGCAGAAAGGCTCTGGCGGGGACACAGACGTGCGGAAAGGCTCTGACAGGGACACAGACGTGTGGAAAGGCTCTGACGGGGACACAGACGTGCAGAAAGGCTATGATGGGGATACAGACATGTGGAAAGGCTCTGACGGGGACCCAAATATGTGGAAAGGCTCTGACGGGGACACAGATGTGCAGAAAGGCTCTGACGGGGACACAGACATGCGGAAAGGCTCTGATGGGGACACAGACGTGCGGAAAGGCTCTGACGGGAACACAGACATGTGGAAAGGCTCTGATGACGACACAGACCTGTGGAAAGGCTCTGACGGGGACACAGATGCGCAGAAAGGCTCTGACAGGCACACAGACGTGTGGAAAGGCTCTGACAGGGACACAGACGTGTGGAAAGGCTCTGACAGGGACACAGACGTGTGGAAAGGCTCTGACGTGGACACAGACGTGCAGAAAGGCTCTGACGGGGACACAGACATGTGGAAAGGCTCTGACAGGCACACAGATGTGCGGAAGGCTCTGATGAGAACACAGATAAGGGGAAAGGCTCTGACAAGGACACGGACATGCGAAAAGGCTCTGGCAGTGACACAGACATGCAGAAAGGCTCTAATAGGGACACAGATGTGTGGAAAGGCTCTGACATTGACACAGAAGTGCAGAAAGACTCTGACGGGGACACAGACGTGCGTCAAGGCTCTCCCGGGAACACAGACATATGGAAAGGCACTGATGGGGACACAGACATGCAGAAAGGCTATGAAGGGACACAGACGTGCAGAAAGGCTAAAAAGTTTGGAGACCCTTGGTTTAGATGATTAGTCTATGTGGGCATAGCAGCTATAGTAGTAGAGGTTTATACACATTTGTATAACTTTGTCATGTAAAGAGCTAAGTTTTTACAGGGGTAGATTTGCTAAAAAAGTAGAGCCTAATTGTTTGACAAAGTGAATTTCACTTACCTTAGTAAATGAGGTGAAACGAAAATCGGCCTCAGATGGATCAAATCTCGGTTCAGCAGGGACCGACCAAGGTTTCGATAAATCTATGAGGCAGGCTGGTTATACCCAAGTCGATCCATCCATAGACTTGGGTCCAACCAGCCTGTCAGGGTTTTTGCATGTGATTACTGCCATCAGCTATAGCCGCTAGCAGTAAACATTGTGTTCTGCTGGCCGGCAGAACACAAAAGCATTGCAATTCCCCTATCAACACTGACTGTTGATGGGGGATCCAAGCGATATTCTTTCCTTCCTCCCATGGTGGGAAAATTCACTTTGCAAAGAATACCCAGTCACATGCATGTAAAATGTAAAATAGGACTTTTCCTTGCACATGATAAGATGATTATCAGTATAGTTTCACTTTATTCACTAAGCTAAATCTGGCTATATATGGATCAAAATTCAGCCAGTTCAGCAGGAGTTTCGACCTATGTATGGGCAGGCTGATTCTATTCAATTCAATCCATCTATTGACTTGGGTGCAACTAACCTGTCAGATTTTTTACATTTAATTACTTCCGACGGCTACAGCCAAATGAGTCATCTATGGGCTGCTTAACCGCTTGTCACCCGCTGGCCGTCATATGACGGCCAGGCGGCATGGCTCTCTTTCTGGGAGGGCGTCATATGACGCCCTCACCTTCCCGGCCCGCCAGGTGGTGCGCGCATGCTGCTGACGGCACTTGCAAGCTCCCGCCGTGTTACCGGGGACCAGATGCGCGTGCCCGGCGGCCGTGATGTCCACAGGGCACCCGCGATTGTCCGGTAACACAGCAGGACCGTGGCTCTGTGTGTGTAAAATTAATTTACATTTTCTTCAGGCTGTTTTTGTCTATGTTAAAGTGAAACTTCAGTCATTTTTTCAACTTTCCATCTATTAAATCTTCTGCCCTTGTTGTTTTAACTTTGGATAGTAAAACATTTTTTTCTACCAGTAAATACCTTATACAGCCTACTTCCTGTTTCTTGTCTGGTAAAAAGCCTAGGCTTATGACATCATGCACAGCTCTCTCTCTCCCTCTCGTGAGAGTTTGCCAGAAAGGGAGGGGGGATGAGTTATAAGAGGGCCAATGAGAGCTGCAGGGCTGCAGAGCTAGAGGTGTGCCTCTGTGTGTTTGTGTAAATCCAGGAAGTGAGCAGGCAGCAGCTTCAGCTGCCTACAGTTAAAATGGCTTCAGCCAAACTTAGTGGAGGGAGATTTCTGCAGGATATTTGGCAAGTGCTGAATCACAGTATATATAAAATAATATGCAAAGTGATTGGAGGGAAGCTTCAGAAAGGCAAACATGTTTTTATTACAAATCATGTGAGTAGACTGCAGTTCCTCTTTAAGTAAGTGTTTTTTTCTGTTTTTGGTTTCCTAAGTACAACTATTTAAAATGATATATTATTAAATATTATCCACTTGCCGTCTGCAATACATATATATCCGTTGTGGCTTTCAAGTGACTTACTGGGAAAGGCTATCAGCCATAACCCTGGTATTTTTTTTTTCAGCCAACGACTTAATGAAAGCAGTCCGAGCGGCTAATGGATAATAAAGTGATCTCGCGTGTTCCTATCAAATTACCCAAAAACAATATAAACAACAAACAATTCCTCAATCTGTGGATATATAGAGTGCAAATAAAAACATAGTGTGGAGTGTACAATATAAAGGCACAATAAATCAAAATAAAGTGCAAAGTGGAATATCTCCAGGAGGATATATACTCTTGCAGGTCACTGCAGCTGTTAAGGTGAACTGCAAAGAGGTGAAATTCAAGAGCAATGAATGGGGACAATGCAAAATAGTCCTTCCAGGAGAATAAAGTTCAAAAAAGGAGGGTGTATAGAAGGTGGCTAAGTGCAGAGATGGTAGAAGAAGAAAAGTTCATGGGCAACTCCACCGGTGGTCTCCTAGTGGCAGTGGTCTCACAGAACTCTCACCTCGTATATATGAAGAAATCAGCATCAACAGATGTCTCCCTGTAAGTTGGTCTTTCTACAGCATCCAAATAGAACCCAGTCAGATTCTCATACATTCACCATGGTTCTAGCGGCTTCTCCTCAATCTCTGTTTTTCTCCATGTTACTGTCCTAGTATACTCTGGTGTAATACAGGCAGTGCAGTGATAGAGAGAAGAGAAAAAAAGCCTCCAATAGTGTAGTATGTTGAGATAAACTATGGGTTCATTTATTAAAGTGCTGAAAAGTGGACTCTTACATTAAAAACAATCAAAATACGACTGCTTACGGCCAGGCGGGGGGGGAGTATACCGAAGTAACGTGAGAAGGCGCTGTGAACGCGAACGTTCTGTTTATTTGCCTGTTTTGATTATTTTTAATGTAAGAGTCCACTTTTCAGCACTTTAATAAATGAACCCATAGTTTATCTCAACATACTACACTATTGGAGGCTTTCCCCTTGGATTTCACTTCTTTGCAGTTCACCTTAACAGCTGCAGTGACCTGCAAGAGTGTATATCCTCCTGGAGATATTCCACTTTGCACTTTATTTTGATTTATTGTGCCTTTATATCCTACACTCCACACTGTGTTTATATTTGCTCTCTATATATCCACAGATTGAGGAATTGTTTGTTGTTCATATTGTTTTTGGGTGATTTGATAGTACCGCTCGAGATCACTTTATTATCCATTTTACAGCTTTGTGTATTGTGAACACTTTGAGGTTTTGCTGCTGGTCTTGCACATTACAATCACACACCTTTGGTATATGAGACATTTTTATCTACTCAGATTAGCGCAAAGGACATCTTCACATATAGTCCGAGCGGCAAGTCACAGCACAAGCCGATCATTGGGTGTCGGCCAATGAATGACCACTGGCACCCGCTTTTCTGCAAGGAGAAAGACAGAACAGAGCTCTGCCTATGTAAACAAGGCAGAGCTCTGTCCTGTCAGCGGGGATGTGTTTGATTTTGTTTCCCTACAAAGCAGGGAATAAAATCCACCACATCCCTTAGTAAAAACACCACATAGTAAACACAAAAACACTGGTTAGGCAAACTTTTAACCCTTTGATTGCCCTAGATGTTAAACTCCTTCCCAGTGTCATTAGTACAGTGACGGTGTATATTTTTAGCACTGATCACTATATTAGTGTCACTGGTTCCCACAAAGTGTCAAAAGTATTAGTTATGCCCTGTACACATGATCGGAAATGCCGCCAGCAAAACTCCAATGAGAGCTTTTGGTCGGAAAAAGCGACCGTGTGTATGCTCCTTTGGATTTTGCTGGCCGAATTCCAGCCAGCAAAAGATTGAGAGCAGGTCCTCTATTTTTCGGTCGGAAAAAGTTCCTATTCGAAAATGTGTTAGTCTGTATGCAATTCCGACGCACAAAAAACCATGCACGCTCGAAAACAATTTGACGCATGCTCGGAAGCATTGAACTTTATTTTCTCGGCTCGTCGTAGTGTTGTACATCACCGCGTTCTTGACGGTCGAAAGTTCGGAGAACTTTTGTGTGACCGTGTGTATGCAAGCCAAGCTTGAGCGGAATTCCGTCTGAAAAATCATTCAAGATTTTTCCAACTGAAATTCCGCTCGCTGCCTCTTTCATTCACCCATCACAGTAAATCTGTAAGCAGTGGATGTTCTGCCATTTGATATTGGAATATGAAGATTTAGTGCCATTGAACAGATAAACTGACAGATTAGGAAATGCTTGTCTCACATATGCTGCTCTGTGTATTTGTATGTTGAATTAAAAAAAAAGCAACTTGAGGGAGTAATCTTTATCCATTTACAGGCAGTCCCCTAGTTACAAACATCCAACTTACAAATGACTCTTACTTACAAATGGAGGGAGACAACAGGAAGTGAGAGGAAATCTACCCCTAGGAAGGGAAATTCACTCCTGTAATGCCCCGTACACACGGTCGGATTTTCCGATGGAAAATGTCCGATCGGAGCGTGTTGTCGGAAATTCCGACCGTGTGTGGGCTCCATCGGACATTTTCCATCTGATTTTCCGACACACAAAGTTTGAGAGCAGGATATAAAATTTTCCGACAACAAAATCCGATCGCGTCAATTCCGACCGTGTGTGGCCTGTTCCGACGCACAAAGTGCCACGCATGCTCAGAAGAAAATCCGACACGGAACAGCTAGGTCTGGTAAAATTAGCATTCGCAATGGATACAGCACTTTCGTCACACTGCAATGTTAAAAATGGTTTAATACAGCGCACTCTCTTCTTCTTTATAATGTGACAAGAATTAAGTGGTTTTGCTGCTCATATTCACACAGACTTCTCACAAACTTATTTCTTTACTATTTATCGGGATTCCCTCAATATATTTTGATTTGTCACATCTGACATCATTATTTTGGTGTTATTTATTTATTTTTTTTGGTTTTTAAGGCCGATTATTTTTTTTTTGGGTTTGTATTTTTTTCAAGGCTTTTTTTTTTTGTTTTTTGGATTTTTATTTGTACTCCTGAACATTTTTGTGTGTGTTTTTTGTGTCAAGTTACCACAACACCATTGATATGTTGTTCTATTTAATCTGTAGGAGATTGTTTGGTGTTGTTGTCCCTTGTTAATTTCACATTTGATGTTAGAAATGTACCTGAATCGTCACCAACAAACTGTCCTTTTTAGATGAAAACACACAGGAGAGTATGATTTTCCAAAATAAAATTTTTATTAAGGGTTCACAACTAAAAAAGGAGGGAGGCAACGCTGGAGAAACTGCAGAAATTTGCGAAGCCTTGGACCCCCAGGGCAGAAATCAATTATTTTCAAGCAAAATTGGTGGCCTGAGGAGTCCATATCTAAGGGAGTGCAGTCTGGTCCAGAAGTCCCAGAGATCCGGAAAGCAGCAGATGACATCTGTGTCCCCAGGCTGTGGTCATACGAGAGACTGCAGCTTTTGTCAGACCAGACTGAACCCAGGGTCATCACTCTTTTGTCTTCTTTCCACACCTCCTTCCACGCTGTGGCTCTGGTGGTGGAGTTGTGGCAGCAGGAGGAGGAGTAGGATGGTCCAACTCAATCACGTCGGTCTTGGGTGTTAGTTCCCCACTCACCCCCTTAGTTAGGACTTTATAAATAAGTTTCTCACACAGGAGGCGTTGACCCTCCTGCATGCCCTGCAGTTTGGTGGCAGCCATGCAGGCAAAGGCCTCTTCAGGAGTGGGTAAGGCTCGGAGGGACGCAGAAGCCTCCTGAATGAGCCTGAGCGCTGAATCTTGCATGGGAGTCGCCTTCCTCACTCTTATATCGCTTTATATGGAAGGCGGAGGGGAGGAACCTGCGATTCAGTCAGGCTGCGACTGGTCCCAGGCTTCTCTTGGCTGACACTTAGCGCCGCCTCCTCCTGGCTGCCACTAATCCCCGCCTCCTCCTGACTGCCACTATCCACAACCTCCTCCTGGCTGAGGTCTTCCTGTATATGAAAAAGGGACATTGTTTTAGTTTTTTATTCATCAATCACACGCAATTTTCACCTCATGACTGTTGCAAATTGAATGTTAACAAATATAACAGACTATCATTCTGAGCTCAGCATTTTGCATTCTTGTCCCAATTATTTTTGCCCACTACTGTCTATTGATCTGTAAAACTTTTTTCAATCAGCAATTAGTGATCAATAATAACATCTAGTAAAGATCATTTCTTTATTGTCCAGAAATCAGTAGAATAATGCTATACCTGACTCCAGCTGGGCTCCTCCACTTCTTCCTGGCTGGAAGGCCCAGGTTGGACATCGGAAGCCTCAGCTGGGGTGGAAGGAAGAGTGGAAGGAAGAGTGGAGAGGGATTCCCTGACTTCAGTGTGGTCTGACAGAAATCGCAGTCTCTCATAGTACCACAGCCTGGGGACATAAACATCATCTGCTGCCGCTCCGGACCTCTGGGAATCCGTGAGCTTCTTGTGCTCCCTAAGATAAGTGCTCCTCAGGCCACCAATTTTGTTTTTTAAATAAGGGATGGTTGCTGTGGGGACCACTGGCTTCACCAACTCCAGCAGTTTCTCCAGCGCTGCCTGCCTCTTTTGTTTATGATTATAATGAGGATGTCTCACCTGCCACAGACAGGGCAGCTCCCTGTATTTGTCTATGAACAGGGGGAGGAAATTGTGGTCATTGAAGCCATCCATTTTCTCTGCAAGACACAACACAAGACAAACCCTAAGGTCAGGCCAAACTCTCCTAATCTTGTTACAATATAGGCTTCAATTTCGAAGCAGTATAGGCCCAAGTTTAGATCTTACCTTCGTTATCACGATCTGCGCTTTTGATGCTCCTTCCTCCGCTCACAGATCGTACGCAATACACACGCATGTTACGCTTTATACACACTGCGCATGCGTGTAACTCCGCCCCCCCGACGTTCTTTCTAGTCTATTCCCCGCCCCTTTTCGTTCTGCGCAGTGGGGGAAGAGCACATGGTGGATACACAGCAGGTGCATGCTAATTATAGCAACGAGGAGGAGGAGGAGGAAAGCCCAGAGCCTGAAACGTCACGATCCAGAAGGAGATTTAAGGCCTCAAATATGTCCTTTGGGGAGATGTTGGAGATGGTGGACATCCTGAAGAGGGCCGACTATGATGGAAAGTATGGACCTTACCCCAACCCCAATGTCAGAAAGGCCAAGATAATTGCGAAAGTGGTCAAGAGTCTGCACCGGAAATTCGGGGTACGACGATCGAAAGATCAGCTCAGGAAACAGTGGTCGGACCTCAAATTACGAGAACATGAGCAGTACAGAAAGATCCGGAGAGTGCTGCAAAAAAGTAAGTAGTTGTCCTGTGTTCCTATTCTTTATGTTTCTTACGTTCGTGCTGCTCCATGTGCTTTTCTTACAAGTGTACATTTTTAAAAGGCAAATTTTATGTTCATGGGTACATTATTAGTTCGTATCAAACATTTTTCTTTCGGCCTATAAAACACCATTGTTTAGGCTATATGCATTTGGCCACAATTTTTTACGCTCTACTTGTCAGAAACTATTTTGGTTGTGTAGATGGGTTTGTTACTAGAATGAAATGCAAACTAGATTCTGTGTAAGGAGAGGACACTCAGCAGCTGTTTTCACATCTGGACACTGGAGCACTAGTGTGGGACACAAGAACACCATTTTTATTAGGGGGCCACACAGGTGCTCGAGTGTATACTATAGGGGGGCTACATTTGTGAAGCTTGTACCAAACAGGTAAAGTATTGAAGCTTGACAAAGGACACTGAAAATGCTACATTTTGGAACTCTGCAAAAATAGACAATTGTACCCCACTTCCAAGCAATGTTTCCTATTTATAGTTCTGTCATCAAATCACTGTGTGCTAAGTATAGCATTTTTGTTTTACATAGGGGAGAAAAGACTCGGAGGACACCCCTCATCCGAGGAGACCAGAGACCCCCCACCTCTGGAAGAAGGGGAAATACCCCCAACCCAAGAAGTGCAGGAGGAGGAAGAAGACGTGGAGGAGCTAGTCACCACAACAGGTGAGTGTCTGCGACCACAGGCTTAGGTAAGAGATGGATGCCGGCATATTTTTGATACCTTTTTTTTGGGTTTCTCTCTTTTTAGGTGATCGTGATGTTGTGGATCCAGATCCTTTCACATCAGAAAGTGCCCAGATCCTGATCGGGGAGATCATGGGGTGTAATTTACAATTGGAAAACCTCAAGAAAGACATCAATGATGTTATTTAAAAAAATAAAAACATCATTGATGTTTTGGGGCGAGTTTAAAACCCCTCCCAATCCCTTTGTTTTTTTGTGTGCTCCAATGTTCAAAATGTTTTTCAGATTGTTAGAAAAGCCTCATTTGGAGGATGCACACAGTGTGCCAACATGTGCTATCTGCCATCACGGGAGATCAATGGATGCGTTTTGGGGGTGCAACCCCTTCCTCAATAAGAAAGTAGCTGAGAGGAAGGGGTTGCTCCCCCAAAACACGTTCCTTGATCCCCCGTGATGGCAGGTCGCACATGTTGACATTGGGAAATTTGTGTGCATCTTCCAAATTTGGCTTTTCCAGGGGTGACTTCACCCCATCTGAACGCAATATCAAACACAGTTCCTAAATACTCATGTCTGACATTGCCTTCAAGTTCTACCAAATGTGAACTTTGTAAGTTCAAGATTTGTGTCTTTCTTGTTGGTTTTACACATGCCTGTTTTATCTTAAATGGACATTTATCTGTTTTATAATGCTACCCCAAAAATTGTTAGCCAACAAACATGTTGGTTTGTTAGAAAAACCTTTTCTAAATGCACATGTGATTGTGCAGGTTTCAAAGAGATTGTTAAGCAAGAATGTGTGGATTATTGTGTCAACGCTAAAACACTTTGTTGGTGATGTAATTGGTGTTTTATGTGAAAATGGTGGTTATTTCCTAAGGGCAAATCCTCTTTGCACTACAAGTGCAGTTTCAGTGCACTTGTAGTGCAAAGTGTCTTTGCCTTTAGTAAATAACACCCAACAGTGCTTTGTATAAGGTTACACAATCACGCCATTTTCTGGACTCAACACATTTCTTTCAGGGTCAGCTAAAACAAACACAAGCAGTACATGTCCACAAAGATTTGCTTTTTTTTGCTTTTTTATTTGATAAAGGCTTCACAAATTTGCTGGCATATTGATGGCCCCCCTACCCGCAAAGAACTCCAGGTATCGTAACCGGACATCACAGGCACTCAGGGAGGGCAAGCCAGGACGGCCACTTTCAAGCACCATCAGTGTTGTTTCATGTATCATTCCAGCCTCAGGCCCAACTGAGCCAGCATAGTTGGCCAAATGTTTGCGTAAAAAGTTATGGAGAATACAGCACACCAGGATTATATGGAAAATTAAGTTTATACTCCGCCATATGGATGGGTGTCAGAAATAGGCGGAACCGGCTGGCCAGGATTCCAAATGTGTTCTCCACCACTCTTCTGGCTCTGACCAGCCGGTAATTAAAAACCCTCTGTTCCGGGGTGAGGGTCCTCATAGGGAATGGCCGCATAAGATGGTCCCCCAGCGCAAACGCTTCATCAGCAACGAAGACTAATGGGAGTCCTTCCACATTGTCCTCTGGAGGTTGCAAGTCCAAGCTGCCATTCTGGAGACGCCTGTAGAACTCCGTCTGGGCGACGACTCCACCATCGGACATCCCGCCATTCTTCCCCACGTCCACATACAAGAAGTCGTAATTAGCTGACACCACCGCCAACATCACAATACTATTGAACCCCTTATAGTTGAAATAGTACGACCCCGAGTTGGGTGGTGGGATGATGTGGACGTGTTTCCCATCAAGTGCCCCTCCGCAGTTAGGAAAGTCCCACCGCTGGGCAAAGTGGGAGGCCACAGTCTGCCATTCCTGTGGCGTGGAAGGAAACTATTGAGGAAAACAAAAATAAATTAATATTTTTGCACATAAACATGGCAAGCAGATTAGACACAAACATTCTTGGCCAACCTCCAGATAGTATTTATTAAGGGGAATTTAACAACACCAAAGTATAAGGTACACCTATCATATCCCCCCCCCCTCTCATGGGCCATTTCTAACATTATGGGAGGTGGGGAAATCTTGGACAGGTAACCCTCTTCACTTCATTGAGAGAGGAATGCCTAAATACAGGGTATTACTTGGAACAGCCCCTCCTTAGTTACACTATTGGCAGCCCACTGGACAGGTAAGAAGTGTCATAATACAAAGATATAAATACACACTGTACACATTCGAGGACATTTGGACATTCTGCTATTACCTGTCAAGATAATATTAGGATATAAAAACTTTAAACAGTAACATTTGAAAGTATACAGGCAGGCCCTTGCACTACATGCTTTTGGGTAATTCATCCATAAATCTGAGCACAAAAGAGATGGGTATAGTGTGTATGGGTTTGGCAAAGTCAGCAGATAGATGATTGAGGATAGATAGAGAATTGGGATCAGCTGACTTAGCAGTTGGGGGGAGGGAGGCAGGCATGTACTGGCCATTGGGACTACAGGGAGTTTCCCGGTGGGCCGACTGCTCAGTGGGCCGATTTCAGTGACAGTGGAACGCTGCCTCCCTCCAGTCCTCTGTCCCCCCCGCAGTGCTCACCTCCTCTCCCTGGCTAGTTATGCAGCGTGCCTGAATACAGACATGATGCTCAGGAGTCAACACTTAGAAGCTCATCATACGATCTGGAAGGAGGGCGGCCTCACTTTCCTGCCTAATCTTGTTCCATTGGGGGGGGGCGCCAAACTGATTCTTTGCCCCAGGTGAAATAATGTCTAGCTTTCCCACTGGTACTGCCTATAAGAGAAATAATGTAGAACGGCTAATGGCTAGTGGGGGGGGGGGCTTGGGTGGCAAGCCGGCATGGGAGAGACCTGTCAAAGTGGGCCAGTCTGGGTGAAGTCCAGGGCCAATTTTTTGTCCCAGTCCAGCCCTGGAGGGAGGGTTAATAAAAATGATTTGGGGACACCACAAAAAAAAGTCTCTGGCACTCTGCCTGAATTTAAAGCACAAATCACATTTCTAAACATTTTATGGGGTGTTTGGGGTAAAGCACTACTATGGAGCTGATAAAATACATTGTTAAGTGACTACATGAGGTGAATATAGGGGCAGGAGAACATGTTGGGGAGGTTATTGAAGGCCAATCTGTATGAAGGTCTAAAAAATTAATTACATTAAAATCCAGCATGCATGAGGACAAAGGGGACATTCACAGCATATTCCAATCATGGTAATTAGGGAATGAGGAAAGAAATACAATATATTATCAATCATTAAATACAAAAAAATGTGAAATTAAAGGATAAAAATCTTACCTCCATATACTCCTTCTGCAGGACCTGGATGATGGCAGAACAGGTCTCTGGGATAATGATCCCCAGAGCCTGGGGGGAGATGCCTGTCGAGAACTTCAAGTCCTGCAGACTTCTCCCTGTCGCCAAGTACCGCAGGGTAGCGACGAGCCTCTGCTCTGGAGTGATGGGTTGCCTCATGCAGGTATCCTGCCTGCTAATATAAGGGGTCAGCGAAGCCAGCAGACGGTGAAACACGGGGTCCGTCATCCTGAGAAATTTCCTGAAACCATCAGGATTATTCTCACGGATCTCACGGAGCAAAGGCATATGAGAGAACTGGTCACGCTGAAGCAACCAATTCTTGGTCCATGAACTCCTCATCACCCAGTTCATGGACTAGACTTGTGTCAAGGTCAGGACCCCAACACCAAGCCCCTGCACAGCACGAACTCTACGAGGAGTATGTATACGCAACATGGCTAGAAAACGGTCGGCTGCTCAGAACGAAGTAACAGAACGCACTGAAGAACAGCAAGGCCTGTGAAGAGCGACCTGAATAACAGTAACGAATGAACAAGAACACAATGACTACTTAAAGTCACACGGAACTTGCTTGCACGCACTGAAGAGCAGATACAAACCCACAAGCACAAACTGAACCGCAGAAAACTATCTGAAAGCCACGAGTCTGAAAAAGCGCGAATCATCTCTCACCAAACTTTTACTAACACGAGATTAGCAAAAGGAGCCCAAAGGGTGCCGCGCTTGGTTCTGAACTGGCCTTTTCTAGTCTTGTCGTACGTGCTTGACGTCACCGCGTTGTTGGCGATCGGAAATTCCGACAACTTTGTGCGACCGTGTGTACGCAAAACAAGTTTGAGCCAACATCCGTCTGAAAAAATCCTAGGATTTTGTTGTCGAAATGTCCGAACAAAGTCCGACCGTGTGTACGGGGCATAAGAGTTATTATGGGGAAAAGGTACCTCCACTGATGCTTTATCACCAATCCTTGTTTCCACAACAACCCAAAATGTTCAAAATCCAATTGTAATAGGGACAGAAAGTGAGGTGAAATCTTCTAAACAGGGGCACAGACAACAAAACAAACATTACAGGGGTGTTAACCTATGCTATCCAAAAAGCTTAACAGTAGTCTTTTTGGCTGGAGCTACACTTAAAAAATGTACCTGTTCTGACTTACAAACACATTCAACTTAAGAACAAACCTGCAGACCCTATCTTGTTTGTAACCCGGGGACCGCCTGTATACAGAAACAATATCCGTCTGGTTTATACAAAGTTGTACATTTCTATGTCCTTGTTTGGGAAATAAAGAGTATTGCACCCTGTTGGAAGAAGAAAAGAGTCAAAGTAACATCATTCATTGGCCAAAACAATAAACAAAAAACCCTTTAAAGCCCTAAAAAATTCTAATCACCAAATATTTACTGCTGCTCACACTCTATTGCCCCGTACACACGGTCGGATTTTCCGATGGAAAATGTCCGATCGGAGCGTGTTGTCGGAAATTCCGACCGTGTGTGGGCACCATCGGACATGTTCCATCGGATTTTCTGACACACAAAGTTGGAGAGCAGGAGATAAAATTTTCCGACAACAAAATCCGATCGCGTCAATTCCGACCGTGTGTGGCCTGTTCCGACGCACAAAGTGCCACGCATGCTCAGAAGAAATTCCGGCACGGAACAGCTCGTTCTGGTAAACTTAGCGTTCGCAATGGATACAGCACTTTCGTCACGCTGCAATGTTAAAAATGGTTTAATACAGCGCACTCTCTTCTTCTTTATAATGTGACAAGAATTAAGTAGTTTTGCTGCTCATATTCACACACACTTCTCACATAGTTTTATTTGTGTTTTTTTATTGGTATTCCCTGAATATATTGTTATTAGTTGTCACATCTGACCTATTTTTTTTTTTTTTATTGAAATTTTTTTGGGATTTGAAGCCTTTTTTTTTTTTTTAATGTTTGTATTTTTTCAAAGGCTGATCTTTGTTCAATGTTATTTTTATTTTTAATACAGAATATTTTTGGGTGTGTTTTGTGTGTCAAGTTACCACAACACCATTGATATCTTTTATTATTTAATCTCAAGGAGATTGTTTGTTGTTGGTGTCCCTTGTTAATTTCACATTTTATATTTGAAATGTACCTGAATCCTCACAAACAAAATATCATTTTTGAAGTAAAACACATAGGAGAGTATAATTCAAAACAAAAATCCTTTATTAAGGGCTCAGAACCAAACAAAGAGGAAGGCAACACTGGATCAACAGGAGAAATTAGTGAAGCCTGGGACCCCCATGGCAGACATCAATTCTTGCACATCAAAATTGGTGGCCTGAGGAGTCCATATGTAAGGGAGGGCAGTCTGGTCCAGAATTGGCAGAGATCCGGAAAGTAGCAGATGACATGTATGTCCCCAGGCTGTGGTACCACAAGAGGCTGCATTTTTTGGCCGACCAGACTGGATCCAGGGTCCTCACTTTCTGGTCTTCCTTTCACGCTTCCTTCCGGGCTGTGGCTGTGCAGTTGGAGATGTGGCAGGAGGAGGAGTAGGACCTGGAGGAGGAGGAGGACTGGGAGGACCTGGAGGAGAAGGAGGAGGAGGACCTGCAGGAGGAGGAAGAGGACCATCGCAAAGGTGTGTCTGAGCTGTAATTTGGCCCCTCATACCTTTCTTAAGAGCCTCCGATATGAGCGCCTCACACATGATTTGTTGGCCCTCCTCCATCCTCTGCATTTTATATGCAATGACGGCAGCAATGTCCTCCTCCACGGTCTGTTGTGCTCCCAGGACCTCTGTAGCCCTCCAAAAGAGTCCTCTGGTAGCCTCCTCTAGGGCACTCCTCCTACTGCCACTTTCTCTTTTCAGGGGGGGTGGAGGGACCGGCAGATCAGCCAGCCGGCTCGGCCCGGCCACCTCCTGGCTGCGACTTCCCTGTGTAGGAAAAAGGGACATGGTTTTATGTTTTGCATCATCAATCACAATCCTAAATTAGTACTCCCAACTAACATCTAGTTAACATCATTGATTGGACAAGCAGAAATCTTTAGGGGAATGCTATACCTGGCTCAATCTGGGCTCCTCCACATGTGGCCTGGAAGGCCCAGGTTGGGCGTCAGAAGCCTCAGCCGGGGGGGAAGGAAGCTTGAAAGGAAGACTGGAGAGGGATGGCCTGGGTTCAGTCTGGCCTGCCAGAAAATGCAGCCTGTCGTAGTCCAACATCCTGGGGACATAGATGTCATCTGCTGCTCCGGATCTCTGTGAATCCAGGACTTTCTTGCGCTCCCTTAGATATGTGCTCCTCAGGCCACCAATTAATATCTTTAAATAGGTGATGTCTGCCGTGGGGATCACCTGCTTCACAATTTCACACAATTGCACCAGTGCTGCCTTCCTCTTTGCTTGGTTCTTGAAATGGGGGTGTTTAATCTCCCACAGACAGGGCAGCTCCCTTAACATATCTACGAATACTGACATGAAGTCATTATCTTTCAGTAGCATATCCATGTTCACTGCAAGACACAACACAAGACCAAGCCTAATGTCAGACAAAACTCTCCTAATCTTGTTACAATATAGGCCACAATGTAGAAGCAGTATAGGCACAAGTTTGTCTCTTACCTTCGTTCTTACGATCGGCGCGTCCAATGTTCCTTCCTCCGCTCACAGATCGTACGTACTACGCACCCGTGTTACGCTTTATATACACTGCGCATGCGTGTAACTCCGCCCGCCCCTGACGTTCTTTCTATTCTATTCCCAGCCCCTTTTCGTTCGGCGCAGTGGGGGAAGAGCACATGACGGAGTCACAGCAGGTGCGTGCTAATTACAGAAACGAGGAGGACGAGGAGGAAAGCCCGGATCCGGACACGTCCCGATCCAGAAGGAGACGTTTTAAGGCCACAAATATGTCCTTTGGGGAGATGTTGGAGATGGTCGACATCATGAAGAAGGCCGACTATGACGGGAAGTATGGGCCTTACCCCAACCCCAATATCAGAAAGGCCAAGATCATGGTGAAAGTGGTCAGGAGTCTTCACAGGAATTTCGGGGTACGACGATCGAAAAATCAGCTCAGGAAACGGTGGTCGGACCTGAAATTAAGAGAGCCAGAGCAGTACCGAAAGATCCGGAGCGTGCTGCAAAAAAGTAAGTAGTTGTGCTGTGTTCCTATTCTTTCTGTCTTTATTCCGTTCGTGCTGCTCCATATGCTTTTATTAATTGTACAGTTTAAAAGGGCAACTTTAAAGCGGAGCGCCACCGAAAATTTTTTTTTTAAAAGTCAGCAGCTACAAATACTGCAGCTGCTGACTTTTAAAACATGGACACTTACCTGTCCAGGGCGCCCGCGATGTCGGCATCCGAGGCCGAAGCGTCTCTCCGTCCTCGGGTGCTGCCGCCTCCATCTTCGGTAAGGGAATCAGGAAGTGAAGCCGTGCGGCTTCACTTCCCGGTTCCCTACTGTGCATGCGCGAGTCGCGCAGCGCAATACGGATGGTCCCTGCTGCCTCTGGGACCCGTGTGTTTCCCAGCAGGCAGCGGGGAGGGAGCAGGAGGTGGCGTAAATACCCGCAGATTCTGCGGCTATCTATGCCGGAAGTGGGTACAGATACCTGTAATATACAGGTATCTGTACCCCCCTCCCCCCTGAAAGGTGCCAACTGTGTCACCGGAGGGGGGGAGGAATCTAATGAGTGGAAGTTCCACTTTTGGGTGGAACTCCACTTTAATGTTCATGGGCCCATTATTCGTTCGTATCAAACATTTTTCTTTCGGCCTCTAAAACACCATTATTTAGGCCATATGCATTTTCCCACATTTTTTTGGGCCTACTTGGATGCCAAATATTTGTTTGTGTAGATGGGTTTGTTCCTCGAATGAAATGTAAACTAGATTGTGTGTAAGGAGAGGACACTGAGCAGCTGTTTTCACATCTGGACACTGGAACACTAGTGTGGGACCCCAGAACACCATTTTTATTAGGGGGGCCACACAGGTGCTCCAGTGTATACTATAGGGGGGTCTCCATCTGTGAAGCTTGTACCAAACAGGTAAAGTATTGCAGCTTGACAAAGGCCAATAATAAAATTACATCTTGAAACTCGGCTAAAATAGACAATTGTACCCCACTTCCAAGCAATGTTTCCTATTTCTAGTTCTGCCATCAAATATCTGTGTGCTAATTATACCATTTTTGTTTTACATAGGGGAGAAAAGACTCGGAGGACACCCCTCATCCGAGGAGACCACAGACCCCCCACCTCTGGAAGAAGGGGAAATAACACCAACCCAAGAAGAGCAGGAGGAAGAAGAAGATGTGGTGGAAATTGGCACCACAACAGGTGAGTGTCTGCGACCACAGGCTCAGGTAAGAGATGGATGCTGGCAGATTTTTGATACCTGTTTTTGTTTTGTTTGTCTCTTTTTAGGTGATCGTGATCCAGATCCTTTCACATCAGAAAGTGCCCAGATCCTGATCGGGGAGATCATAGGGTGTAATCTCGAATTGCACAACATACAGCAAAAAATCAATGATGTGATTAAAAAAAATAATAACATCATTGATGTTTTGGGGCGAATTTAAACCCCACAAAATCACTTTTTGGATTGTGGTCCAATCTTTTAAATATTTTTGCAATGTTTTGAAAAGCCAAATTTGGAGGATGCACACAGTGTGCCAACATGTGCTATCTGCCATCACGGGAGATCAATGGACGCGTTTTGGGGGTGCAACCCCTTCCTCAATTATAAAGTAGCGGTGAGGAAGGGCTTGCTCCCCCAAAACACGTCCCTTGATCCCCCGTGATGGCAGATAGCACATGTTGACATTTGTAAATTGGTGTGCATCTTCCAAATTTGGCTTTTCCAGGGGTGATTTCCCCCCATCTGAACGCAATATCAAACACAGTTCCTAAATACTGATGTCTGATATAGCCTTCAGGTTTTACCTAGTGTGAACTTTGTAAGCTCAAGTTTTTTGGCTTTCTTGTTGGTTTTACACAGGCCTGTTTTATCTTAAATGGACATTTCGATTTTTGATAATGCTACTCCTAAAATTTTTATACAACAAACATGTTGGTTTGTTTGAAAAACCTTTGGTAAATGCACATGTGATTGTGCAGGTATAAAAAAGTTGGTTAATCAAGAATGTGTGGATTATTGTCTCAACACTACAACACTTTTGGGGTGATGTAATTGCTGTTTTCTGCGAAAATGGGGGTTATTTCCTCAGGGCAAATCCACTTTGCACTACAAGTGCAGGTTCAGTGCAGTTGCAAGTGCACTTGTAGTAAAATGTGTTTTTGCATTCAGTAAATAACAGCCAACGGTGCTTTGTATAATAATAAGGTTACACAATCAGGACATTTTAGGGACTCAACACATTTCTGTCAGGGTCAGCTAAAACAAACACAAGCAGTAAATGTCCACGAAGATTTTCTTTTTTTGTTTTATTATAAAAAGGCTTCACAGATTTTCTGGCATATTGATGGCCCCCCTACCCGCAAAGAACTCCAGGTAGCGTAACCGTACATCACGGGCACTCAGGGAGGGCAAGCCAGGACGTCCGCTGGCCTCAGGCCCAACTGAGCCAGCATAGTTGGCCGAATTATTTCTTAAAAAGTTATGGAGAACACAGCACGCAAGTATTATATGGTTCAGTTTATACTCCGCCATATGGATGGGTGTCATGGGTGTCATAAATAGGCAGAACCGGCTGGCCAGGATTCCAAATGTGTTCTCCACCACTCTTCGGGCTCTGGCCAGCCGGTAATTAAAAACCCTCTGTTCCGGGGTGAGGGTCCTCATCGGGAATGGGCGCATCAGGGGGTCCCCCAGCGCAACGAACACAAATGGGAGTCCTTCAACATTGTCCTCTGGAGCTGGCAAGTCCAAGCTGCCATTCTGGAGATGCCTGTAAAACTCCGTCTGGGTGATGACTCCACCATCGGACATCCGGCCATTCTTCCCCACGTCCACATACAGGAAGTCGTAATTAGCCGACACCACCGCCAACATCACTATACTATTGAACCCCTTGTAATTATAATAGTACGACCCTGAGTTGGGTGGTGGGACGATGTGGACGTGTTTCCCATCAATTGCCCTTCCGCAGTTAGGAAAGTCCCACCGCTGGGCAAAGTAGAAGGCCACAGTCTGCCATTCCTGTGGCGTGGAAGGACACTGTTGAGGAAAAAACAATAAACATTACTATTTTTTCACAGAAACATGGCAAGCAGATTAGGCACAAACATTATGTGGCAACCTCCAGATAGCATTTAGTAAGGGGAATTTAACAAGGCCAAAGTATAAGGTACACCTATCATATTCCCCCTCCCCCCCTCTCATGGGCCATTTCTAACATTATAGGGGGGTGGGGGAATCTTGGACAGGTAACCCTCTTCACTTCATTGAGAGCTGAATGCCTAAATAATGAGTATTACTTGGAACAGCCCCTCCTTAGTTATGCTATTGGCAGACCACTGGACAGGTAAGAAGTGTCATAATACAAAGATATAAATACACATTGTACACATTTGAGGACATTTGGACATTCTGCTATTACCTATCAAGATAATAATAGAATATAAAAACTTGAAACAGTACCATTGGAAAGTATACAGGCAGGCCCTTGCACTACATGCTTTGGGCAATTCATCCATAAATCTGACCAGTAAAGAGGTGGGTATAGTGTGTATGGGTTTGGCAAAGTCAGCAGATAGATGATTGAGGATACATAGAGAATTGGGATCAGCTGACTTAGCAGTTGGGGGAGGGAGGGTTACAAAAAATTATTTGGGGACACCAACAAAAAAAAGCCTCTGGCACTCTGCCAGAATTTAAATCAAAAATAACATTTCCAAACATTTTAGGGGGTGTTTGGGGTAAAGCACTACTATAGAGCTGATAAAATACATTGTTAAGTGACTACATGAGGTGAATATAGGGGCAGGAGACACCATGCTGGGGAGGTTATTGAAGGGCAAATATGTATGAAGGACCTAAAATAATAATTACATAAAAATCCAGCATGCATGAGAACAAAGGGGACATTCACAGCATATTACAATCATGGTAATTAGGGAATGAGGAAAGAAATACAATATATTATCAAACATTCAATATAATAAAATGTTATATTAAAGGATAAAAATCTTACCTTCATATACCCCTTCTGCAGGACCTGGATGATGGCAGAACAGGTCTCTGGGATAATGATCCCCAGAGCCTGGGGGGAGATGCCTGTCGAGAACTTCAAGTCCTGCAGGCTTCTCCCTGTCGCCAAATACCGCAGGGTAGCGACCAACCTCTGCTCTGGAGTGATGGCTTGCCTCATGCAGGTATCCTGCCTGCTGATATAGGGGGTCAGCGAAGCCAACAAACGGTGAAACACGGGGTCCGTCATCCTGAGAAAGTTCCTGAAATCATTAGGATTATTCTCACGGATCTCACGGAGCAAAGGCATATGAGAGAACTGGTCACGCTGAAGCAACCAATTCTTGGTCCATGAACTCCTCCCCACCCTGTTCATGAACTGGACTTGTGTCAAGGTCAGGACCCCAACACCAAGCCCCCGCACAGCACGAACTCTACGAGGAGTACGCATACAAAACATGGCTAGAAAACGGTCAACTGCTCAGAACGAAGTAACAGAACGCACTGAAGAACAGCAAGACCTGTGAAGAGCGACCTGAAAACCAGTAACGAACGAACAAGAATACAATGACTACTTAAAGTCACGCAGAACTTGCTGCACGCACTGAAGAGCAGATACAAACCCACAAGCACAAACTGAACGGCAGAAAACGATCTGAAAGCCACGAGTCTGAAAAAGCGCAAATCGTCTCTCACCAAACTTTTACTAACACGAGATTAGCAAAAGGAGCCCAAAGGGTGCCGCGCTTGGTTCTGAACCGGCCTTTTCTAGTCTTGTCGTACGTGGTGTACGTGACCGCGTGGTTGGCGATCGGAAATTCCGACAACTTTGTGCGACCGTGTGCAGACAAAAAAAGTTTGAACCAACATCCGTCGGAAAAAATCCTAGGATTTTGTTGTCGGAATGTCCGAACAAAGTCCGACCGTGTGTACGCCTTATATGTGTTCCCATATGTAACTGAATATAAAAATACTACATAAATAGTGCAGCGCAGTAATATATACCACATAAATATGCCAAACAATCACAGTAACACTATATAGCGATATCCTTAAAAAGTGAAACAATTTTGTTGATAAGGAGCACATATACTGTATATGCTTTGTTTCCATTTTGAGGATATCACTATATAAAGTTACTGTGATTGTTTATTGGTTTTGTAAACACGTATATTAAACAAAAATTAAAACTTTCTTTTTTATTACTGTAATGCAGTCAGGCTGCATAAACAGTAAATGATATGTTAAAGTGGTAGTAAACACTTGTTTATTTTTACCTACAGGTAAGCTTAGAATATAGCTCTAAAGGCATGGCATACCCGCGCCGAGCCCCCAGAGCTGTGTGCAGCGGCCGAGACTTGCATGCGCGCGGCAGTGATGCCATCGTGGCTCAGCCAGTCAGACGGCCAGAGTCCGCAAACCGGGAAGTAAAACTGGGTGAAGATGGAAGCCTCTGCAGCGGTGACAGCATGCAGCTGGAGAGCTTCGTTTTAAGTTAAGTCTTTCATAATGTGCTTGTATGCGGTGCATACTAGCACATTATAATATTGCCTTGCAGGGGGAAACTTTTTTTTTTTGATTATTGACAGTGCTACCGCTTTAAAATACCCTGTGCTGAGAGCATACTGGAGATCCAGAATGCTGCTCAACATATTGTGCAAAGTTCTGGATCTCCAGTGGTCTAACACACCCAATATAGTGGTATTAACTGTTATAAAATTGTAGGATTCCTGACACACTTCAGGCATGATCATAACCCTAAAAGGAGAAAACCAAAATAACTAAATTAAAATGTCATGATACATAACATTTTCTTCTCTATTTAGTCTACAGTCCAAAGTCCTAAAGTTTTCTATAAATTTGAATTCCCACTTCAAGTATTATATTTTAATTTAAAGTCCCCTATATATTGTTGTTTAATTGTGTCTAACCCCCCCCCCCCCCCCCTAGAAAAAAAAAAAACACCAAAAATGTAATCTATTGCAATTTACCAGCTATTGCAGCTTAGATGTGTTGGATTCATTACATTGAAATTTTCCTGCATTTTTTCCTTTTATTTACACTCACTGATTCTGTCATTAACATGCATTAACTCCTAGGGCAACACCACTCACTCACTCACTTTAATCGATAAATTGAGACAGCTCCAGGTAGCTATCCCATAATGACACCCATCCTGCTAGTAGAAGCACAGGTGCTGGCTCTGCACAAGAGAACAAAGAATATCTGGACAGCCGCACTCTGTTGCAACACCTTTATTAAAAACATTTAAAATCCATGTAGTCACAAAGATTATTATATATATATATATATATATATATATATATATATATATATATATATATATATATATATATATATATATATATATATATATATATATATATAATATATATATATATATATATATATATAGGGGTAAAAATCCAATCAAAGAATTGTACGAAGGACCACCCACATGGACAATCTGACTCAAATTCCAAATACACATAGGGAGATGCAGGTGCATGGGATGCCCAATCCAGGAACTGGAACAGGTAGTTCCGGAATTAAACCTGCAATTAGCTCCAGGGGCTTTTATACAATGCAAAAATACAGAAACATGTATATGGGAGTAAACACAAAAATTATGTACATACGCGTGTAAATAAAAACAATAAATGTACATTAAAAAGATCTTGCTTTGTATATGTGACATGGGGTTGTCGGAGAAAAAATAATAAACACATTCATATCAACGTAATTCCGGCACACCCATGAAAGCAGGACCATACATTCAGCACAATGGCTTAAAGAGAGAAAATAGCTGAGCAAAAACAGCAAAACAGGGAAACAGAAAAAAGCCTACAAAAACTAAAGATTAATAAATTAATAAATGAATTAATTAATTAACTTATAAATTAATAGTAACCAGCCAGATGTTTCAAAAAGATTGTGGAAACAAGATCTATGGGAAATACGCAAATAAAATAAAATAAAATTAAATTGAATGGGATGAACTAAAATAAACTAAATTAAATTAAATCATATATAATCAATTAAATTTATTTTTTATTTATTTAGTATTTATTTTATTGAATTTAGGATGGACTAGATAGAATATTGACCTATCCACTGTCTATAAGAAATAATTAAAAAAATGTATATGACTGCAGTAATACTGTTTTAAAGGTGTAAACATTTAGACCCCCCAAACAGAAATGGGGATAAACAAATAGTTAGTTGGAATATCCAAAAACAGACATAGCAGAAACCATTGTCTAATGTTAAATAAATACAGAAATAACATCTAAATTAAACTGATAGTAAATATAGCTTGTATTCTTAATTCTGAATAAATACAGAATAGAGAGGTGGACGCTATAGGACAACTATCGAAGAGATACTAGAGTAAAGCACCTTATGTATTCATAAAAATAGGATACATCCCGCTCTAAGATCAAACCTGCCAATTTTCTGGTATTAAGACAAAATATACAAAAAACTCTCTTTTTTGCATAATATCCTAAATTTATCACCTCCCCTAGGTAGCATGGTAATCTTTTCCATACCCTGAACTACTAGGCTGGACACATTCTTGTTATGATGTTCATTCCAGTGTCTGGCTATATTGGTCAAGTGGTTTTTCTCAATATCATATAAGTGATCGTGGAGATGATCTCTAAAGCCTTGTACACACGATCGGATTGTTGACCAACAAAACCATGGACTTTTATCCGAAGGGCGTTGGCCCAAACTTGTCTTTCATACAAATGGCAAGGAATTGTCGGCCAACAAATACGAACGTAGTGACGTACTGCGTTGTTTTTCAGCTCTTTAGCGCCACTGCTAATTTTGTGTTAGTAGAAGTTTGGTGAGTATTGATTCGCGCTTTTCATTTCGCTCTTTTAATTTCGCACTTTTCATTTTGCACTTTTCATTTCGCTTTTTTCATTTTGCTCTTTTCATTTTGCGTTTTTCATTTTGCACTTTTCAGTTCGTTTCTGAATGGCCGTTCGTCAACCAGTCATGTTGCTAATTTTGTGTTAGTAGAAGTTTGGTGAGTGTTGATTTGTGCTTTTCATTTTGCTCTTTTCATTTCGCACTTTTTATTTCACACTTCTCATTTCACTCTTTTCATTTCGCACTTTTCATTTCACATTTTTCATTTTGCTCTTTTCATTTTGGGCTTTTCATTTTGCGTTTTTCAGTTCGTTTCTGAATGGCCGTTCATCAACCAGCCATGTTCCGGAATCGGAGGAGATAACGTGTTATTTATTATTGGCCTTGGAGTTATTGCTTTGATATTATTTGATATTATTTTTTTGGTTGAATAATGATTTGATTTGGTATATTTTCTATATTTTTGGATGCATATAATGCACTTTTCTGCTAAGTTCTATTGGCAGATAGCATGTCTAATTTTATTTGTTTTCTTTTTTTAATGCACAATAAAAAAAATTGTGTAGAATAATACTTGGCTACGTGTTTTACTTCAAATGACAGTTTGGGAGTAGACAGTTACATTTAAAAAAATACAATGTAAAATTAACAAGGGACACCAACATAGTTGTATCTTTGATCTTAAAAACTACGGGATAATGGTGTTGTGGTAACTTGCCCAATTAAAAAAAATAAAAAACATTACGAACGCTAGTTTACAAGACCGACCACTTCTGGCTAGTCCTTGTTTCCGAGTATGCGTGTTTGTACTTTGGACTTTTGTCCGACGGACTTGTGTACACACGCTCGGAAAATCCGACAACAGACATTTGTTCGCGGAAAATTTTAAAACATACTAGCCAACATTTGTCCGCGGAAAATCCGACAATAATTGTCCGATGGAGCATGCAAACAGTCGGATTTACCGCCTACAGCCTGTCATCACACATTTCCCATCGGAAAGTCTGATCATGTGAATGAGGCTTTAGTCTGCGGGTCGTCCGACCCACATACTGTTTTTAACATGATGTGCATGTATTAACATAGACTAGAAATCGTGCATTACAGTTAATTAAGGATGGAATTTTAAAGGATTTACCAGTACTGACTGAATGTACCTCATCCCCTCATTTGATGAATGAACAGTAAGTGCAGCTTCTCACGCCACATCTAAAAGGCATCCCTGCAAACTTAAGATAGGAATAGTGTTCTGGTGGCATAGGCAGCAGGAAAGTATTCCGTCTCTTGTTTTGCAGGTATGCCTGTTTTGGAAACTTAATATAAGTTATAACATTGTTGCTTTAAAGCACTATTACTCCAAAATGGAAATGTTAAGTCTGCCCACTATTCCGAATCGCCTAAGTGTGAATGGGGCCTCGATGTTGTATATACCTTCTAACAAGCAGGCGAGCAAAAATGCATGATAAGCTAACCTTTTCACTCATTTCCAAAAAAGAACAAAACACACAAAGACGATATTATGCCTACCCCATTCTGCTCTGTAGATTTC
Source organism: Lithobates clamitans (assembly GCA_037952925.1). NCBI lineage: Eukaryota > Metazoa > Chordata > Amphibia > Anura > Ranidae > Lithobates > Lithobates clamitans. The sequence goes on from JBBGZY010000335.1 coordinate 3,795,677, forward strand.
TAAAGGATACCAATACATGAGCTCATTATTAACATCTATTCAGCAGGCTAGCACAGGTACAATTCTGAGAAAAAGAATGTAAACAAAGTGGGAGCAAATATAAGATGCGATCTGAGATGTGCAATTTTTTTAAATAACCCTAGATCATGGGAGTGGCCATTACTAAAATTAAATGTTTAGTTCCACTTTAAGTATCCCTTGATGTTTGTACATTTAACTGTACCTCTTTTACAAACAATCCCTTATGTTTTTAAATGACTGAAGTGCTTACTCATATCTGTTTACATAGTTACATACATAGTTACATCAATAAGGTTGAAAAAAAACAAGTTTAGCTTGTAGCTCTCATCTTGCTGCCAGGAAGAGTTCCACATATTCATGAAAAATCTAATGGAATTAGTAAAGCAGAGCTCCAGTCATGTCTGTGTTTATTAAAAGTCAGCAGCTACAAAAACTGTAGCTGCTGACTTTTAATAAAAACACACACACCTGTCCTAGGATCCAGCGATGTGATCATCCGTCTCTTCTCTCCCTCCTCTCTCCCCGGCACGACATATCAACTGTGGGCAACCAGCTGTGACGGCTTGCGGCTTCACAGCCGTGTGCCCACGGCGCTTGCACGAGTCGCACTGAACCTCCTGAGCCCCTGGTACCTGTAATGTGTCCCAGAAGACTGCAGGGAGGGAGGGGGAGAAGAGAACTTCTAGGCCTAGGCAATCCGAGTGGAAGTGGGAGCGGGTACCTATCAAAACTAGGTGCATGCTACCCCCCAAAAAAATGATATGCCAAATGAGACAGGGGAGGACTGTTTAAAGCAGAACTTGCCCTTTTGGGTGGGGTTTCACTTTAAATGGGAAACATTTCCTGGTAGACATTTTCTGCTACTATGTTATGAAAACTCTATAGTGAACAAATGATAAATGATACATTCTATCTCTGCACAATGTCCTTAATTAATAGTCTAAAGGAAAGGTGGATGCTGTAGCATTTCAGGATAAGGGGAACTCCTGCCTTTGACTGTGTCATATGACTGAAGCCAAGGAGGAGCCTCCCTCTGCTATGAACCATAGCTATCAGATGGAAGAAGCAACATTGTAGTGCTAATACCTTAGGCACAGCAGCACCATGCAAAAATAAGTCTGGAAGACGCAACACCCCCCTTCCTCCTTACATCTGAACCCATTGTGGACTGCCTGGCCTGCACCCCCCAAAGTACGCCACTGATTCTACCCCCAAACACACCATCGGGTGATATCCCAAGGGACAGGCCGTGAGAGGAGGCAGCATTGTGTCCATCATGTGAACACCAGTATATATACAAATATGTGCGAGCGCTCAGGACAAAATAGAAAATGCACTATTAAATGAATAGATATAAAATCAAACAATAAGCTAAAAACAGATAAAAACAAAGCTATAACTGCAGAATAAAATAATCAATAGTCCATGGCGACTGCAAAGCTGTAACTGCAGAATAATATAATCAATAGTCCATGGCAACAGCCAGTGAATAGCAATAAACTAGTGCAGAAGAAGTAAATAAAAGCAACTGAAATGTCTCTAAGAACAACTGAAATGTCTCTGTATAGTGACCAGCGCTGAGGGCAAGCTTTCCAAATGAGTGAAGTCAGCTCTCTAGTAAACATGGAATAGAAAAAAGAGAGAAAAGCGCCTCTGAGTGCAGGTATTTATTTCTGACAACAACAAGTTATCCACACTTACAGCTTGGTAAGGAGAAAACCGGCTACAAACGGGGAACGGCTCCAGGAACAGTCCTGGCGTCCATGGCATGGATACGGCAGTGATGAACAGAAGAGATGGCCACTTGGTTTCTCTTCACTCCGGTGACGTCACACGCCCATGAGCGCCCTCGCCTTGGATTACGGGACTTCCATCCAGCGCAGCGGTCTGCTTTCTCCTGCGGGGGGATCGAGGCCATCTCTTCTGTTCATCACTGCCGTAGCCACTCCATGGACGCCAGGACTGTTCCTGGAGCCGTTCCCCGTTTGTAGCCGGTTTTCTCCTTACCAAGCTGTAAGTGTGGATAACTTGTTGTTGTCAGAACTAAATACCTGCACTCAGAGGCGCTTTTCTCTCTTTTTTCTATATCATGTGAACACCAAGTCTTCCGCAACTTTATTGGTTTTATGTTCCCTATTAAACGTTATTACACTGGGGCGCTGTCCTTTCTTCTATTTTCTACATATTCCAGTCCATTTCCCAGTGGATATTAAAGAGAGCTGCAACCCCTAGATTATGTGAACTATCAACATAGACTGCTTTCTAATCCGTGAAGTGTATGTAGGATCTGCGCTGACTGGTTTTATTGTGGTTTTTGCTAACTGATTCTACCCACTCTATCCAAAACTAAAGAATTTTGTCTGAACATACACTTTAAAGTATATACATAAAGAAAACATTTTTATTTTGGATAAACTAGGAAAGGACTAGACATGTGCAATCTGTTTAGTTTTGGACGAAATATGGCATATTCGTTCATTCGGAAGCACAGAACCGGCAAAGGAGCTAGGACAGAATGTAGGTTATAAACAAGCAGAAGATCAGACTGGAAGACCCGGAAGAGGTACCATATATTTGGAAAATATGTAGGTTAAAGGGATTTCTAGGGGTCAAAACCAGGAAATTAAGAAAAATGGAGCATATTAAATAAACCAGGAGAAAAAAAGCTAAATTGCAAACAAGCATTGGTCAGGTTAGGCTGCAATTTATCATGACAATAGTTAGGCTCTATGACAAACAATGGACGGATGCACTGGAGTTCCTTAAATAGCATGTGTGATCAATCAGGAGGACTGCACAACCACACATGGAAGAACAGGCAGACTGGTGTAGGGGAAAAGGACTGGTGTAGGGGAAAAGGACTGGTGTAGGGGAAAAGGAAAAGCAGAGGAGGATGATCGTCCTTCACTTTTATTTATATAACCTGTATGAAAATTCAAAGATCTTTTAAACTTTCATGTGTTTTATTGCATATATTGTTATTGTAAGCCTTCTCAGTTTCAAGTAATCTACAATAAAGGCTTTGATCCAGAGGCCTACAGATACTCAACACAGCCATTTTTTTCATGGCTACTAATCCGCACACTTATCTCACACTTAACTCTATAATTATTATTCTCACGCTAACAAAAATAAGCTTCCATCAGACCGTTTCACATCTATATAAATGTTGAAAAGGTTGCTTTCTTTATTACATTTGACTCTAACATTAAAGGTCAAAGAAACAAAAACAACACTTTTGGTAAAAATGAAAAAGTCAAGCATGAAATGTCCAACCCATCTTTTCCAAAGCTTGCTGATTTAGTCTGAAATAACTTTGTCGTGGTAAAAAAAAAAAAAAAATTACAGAAGTAGATTTTCATGTACATGTAGCGCTACCTCCGGGGCCGCTTGTAATAGCTGGTTCTTTCTAATAGTACAGAGGCTGCCCACGGCCACAAGCACCAGTCCACACACTCCAGCTCCAATAACTCAGTCTGGGAATGCCTTTTTGAAATGTATTGCTTGCAGAACTTTAAACAGAAAAGGGGTTAGGGCATGTGCTACTCTGAAACACTACACAGTACGAGGATACTGTTCTCTAGGCTTCCACTCCAGGATTCTGCTGAGGACAGGGGAAAGGTCAGTATTCTGAGACATTATGTGAACTGTCTCAATGCATAGCTACCTCTGGCATTTACATCCCAAGAGCACCCAGTCACCAGGAATCACAATTCAGGGTCAGTGCTTGCAAGTCCCTAGGACAGCTGCACACCTTCCAGCTTCCTGGCCCATTGAGGGAGACAATCCTTCTCCAGGCCTGATCCCTTATGGTGAAGTTCTACAGCCAGCTCCTAAACTCTGCCACAGCTGAAACCTAAATGTACACATTCCATAGGTTTTCTCAGTGGCAGCAGCCCCAGAGGCTTTGGAACTCTCCTTAAAAAAGAAAGAATAATCTCGCCAAGGCTTCCGACTATTTATCACCTCCTCAGCTACCTTCTGGACACTACTCTCCAGGGATTGGCTAGGCCATGATAAACATTCAGGTTGGTCATTTGAATTTCCCTCAATATGCTCTGGAAGATTCTTCCAGGAACAGGGGGCAGTAATCAAGCTCCCAGCCTGTGAAACCCTGAACAGACCAAAGAAAACAATCATTGATCCCTTCAGTACAGAATAAACCAAAAGCTAAATTTGCCTAGCATCATACACTAAGCGAGTGCTACATACAAATATTCCAGCTTAGAAATCACCCAAAGCAGAACTAAACCCTTCAAGCTCTAAAAACATCAAATCCAGAGGGTTCATGATGAGATTAAAACCACTTGCTGACCAGGCCTTTTCTGGAACTTTTTGTTTACAAAGTTGAATTAGAATTTTTTGATAAAAAATTGCTTAGAACCCCCAAAACATGATATGTTTATTTATATTATGTAAACATACCTTGTAAGAGAAATACGCATGACAGGTCCTCTTTATTGAGAGATCTGGGGTCAAAAAGTCCCCAGATCTCTCATTTACCCTTAGAGCCCTTTCACACTGGGGCGGTTTGTGGGCGTTATTGCGCTAAAAATAGCGCCTGCAAACCGACCTAAAACTGCCTCTACTGTTTCTTCAGTGTGAAAGCCTGAGGGCTTTCACACTGAAGCGGTGCGCTGGCAGGAGAAAATAAAAACTCCTGCAAACCGCATCTTTGGAGCGGTGAAGGAGCGGTGTATTCATCGCTCCTAAACTGCTCCTGCCCATAGCGGCGCTATGCGAGCGGTTTTAACCCTTTTTCGGCCGCCAGCAGGGGTTAAAACCGCACCGCTAGTGGCCGAATACCGCCGCAAAAACGACGGTAAAGCAGCACTAAAAATACCAGTGGGGGCCTAAAAAGCAAAAAAAAAAAAAGACACTTTGGCTTAAAAAAAATAAAATCATCTCTTTAAGCCTGAGAACCGGAAGTGAATCGGAGGCCACTCCGATCCTCCAAGGGCATAGAGCCGAGTGGGGGCTATCTTGCAGTCTTCAAGTCATTGCACAGATTTTCAATGTGGTTTAAGTCTGGGCCAAGCAAGAACATTACCTTTCTCTCCTGCAACCACTGTGTGTGCTTTGGGTCATTGTTCTGTTGGAAGGTAAACCTTCATCCCATTGACAACTTTCTGGCAGAGGGCAACAGATTTTCCTCACCCATTTTTTCTTCTATTCTGACAAGTGCTTCAGTCCCTGCTGCAGAGAAACACCCCCATAATAGGATATTACCACCTCCATGCTTTTCTGTAGGGATGGTGTTATTTGGATAGTGAGCTGTATTGGATTTCCGCCAGACATATCGTTTGGTGTTGAGGCCAAATAATTCAATTTTAGTCTCATCTGACCATAATGCCTTTTTCCATGTGGCCTCAGAATCTTCAAGGTGTGTTTAAGGGGGTCAGATGAGACTAAAATCAGTTTCAATAGTTTTTTTTTCATTCACTACGGATTATAGCAGTGTCCTCTTCTACAGTGGCTCAGGTTTAACATCAGAGGGAACAAGGGATTTAGGAGGATTGGGCAGGGGGTGATGTAGTTTTGGGGATCGTTGGAGAGGGGTGGGGGTCCTGGGAGGACTGCAGGGATTAGGGGGGTGTTAGGGTCATCCCAGGGTGGGTTGCAGACTCTAAACAATGTGTAATGATTTTTTACATCCAGACATTTAAATAAAACTGTTTTTGGTAGCTTTATGCCCCGTACACACGGTCGGATTTTCCAATGGAAAATGTGTGATTGGACCTTGTTGTCGGTAATTCCGACCGTGTGTGGGCTCCATCACACATTTTCCATCGGATTTTCCAACACACAAAGTTTGAGAGCAGGATAAAAAATTTTCCGACAACAAAATCCGTTGTCGGAAATTCCGATCGTTTGTACACAAATCCGACGGACAAAGTGCCACGCATGCTCAGAATAAATAAAGAGATGAAAGCTATTGGCCACTGCCCCGTTTATAGTCCCGACGTACGTGTTTTACGTCACCGCATTTAGAATGATCGGATTTTCCGACAACTTTGTGTGACCGTGTATATGCAAGACAAGTTTGAGCCAACATCCGTCGGAAAAAATCCTAGGATTTTGTTGTCGGACTGTCCGAACAAAGTCCGACCGTGTGTACGGGGCATTAGATGTGCTCTATCTTTGTGGTTTGTTTTGTTGAGAGTATTTTTTGGATGCATCTCTCCTTAAAAGGGTTTTTGCACCAACAGTATACCACTCCCAGGATCTGGCTTTTTTGGGGTTTTTCTTGCACCAATCACGGTATCCCTAACCACTGCCTCTTTCTCACAGTGTCCCTAATCACTACCATACAAGTCACACTACCTCTGATCACCGCTACACAAGTCATATTTTCCCTCATCACCGCCACACCAGTCATATTGTCCCTAATTACTGCCACACCAGTTACAGTGCCCCAGATCACTGCTGCACCAGTTACAGTTTCCCTGATCACTACCACACATGTCCCAGTGTCATCAGACCAGTGTATGCCAGCAGCAGTGTTCCTTATCATTTCCACAATAGTTGCAGTGTCACCACACCAGTGTAAACCAGCAATGTTGTCTCTGATTATCGCCACACCAGCCCCACTGTTACCAGACCAATGTAAGCCAGCAACAGTGTTCTTAATAACCGCTACACAAGTCCCCCTGTCACCTGACCAGTGCAGCCAGCAACTGTGTTCCTGATCACCACCACACCAGTGCAGTGTTGCCTCTGCCTGCTGCCTGTACTAATTGTGGTCTGTTTATCAACCATGTTTCTGCCTGCTGCCTGGACCAATCCTTTGACTGTTTGCCAACCATGTGTCTGCCTGTGCCTGAATTGACCCATCTACACATCCTGCTGACTTCTTTCCTGCAGAGACACCAGACCCAGCCATCCCAGTGGACAACTGCACTCCTGGAACCACAGAAGCTCTTGTTCTTCCTTTATCCTCAGACAGTGAAAAAAGTCTCACACATGTAGTATTGCCATATTCAGGAGTAGTAGAATGTTATTTGGGTTGTAATTCTAAGTATGCCCATGTGTAAGAAATATCCTAGTAAATTGACAACATGCTGCATCTGTCCCCCGCTGCTTCTAATACTGAGAACTGAGCAATTAAAGACCACTGATCACTGGTTCAGTCCTCAGTGAGCAGAAAGCCTGTCAGTCACCAGCTCTCTGCCCTGCCCTTTTACCACTCACTGAAGTGCTGAGCTGTGCAGGGGGCTGGAGTGAATGGCCCAGGCTTCTCAGCAGCTTGCTGAGAGGCTAAGCCAGCTGCTGGGCCAAGCACCTGGGTGGATCCTGACTGTAAAGTCAGGATGTTTCCCGCGCCTGGACCGGCTGAGTGATGTCAGCCAAAAATGGGTCACAGGAGTGAAATATAACTCACAGTTATTAATTTATAAACCGCTGGCAACAAAAGTGAGTACACCCCTAAGTGAAAATGTCCAAGTTGGGCCCAATTAGCCATTTTCCCTTCCCAGTGTCATGTGTCCCAGGTGTGAATGGGCAGCAGGTGTGTTAAATTTTATGTTATCGCTTTCACTTTCTCATACTGGTCACTGGAAGTTCAACATGGCACCTCATGGCAAAGAACTCTCTGAGGATCTGAATAAAAGAATTGTTGCTCTACATAAAGATGGCCTAAGCTATAAGAAGATTGCCAAGACCCTGAGCTGCAGCATGGTGGCCAAGACCATACAAAGGTTTAACAGGACAGGTTCCACGCAGAACAGGCCTTGCCTTGGTTGACCAAAGAAGTTGAGTGCACATGCTCAGCGTCATATCCAGAGATTGTCTTTGGGAAATAGATGTATGAGTGCTGCCAGCATTACTGCAGAGGATGAGGGGGTGGTGGGGCCAGCCTGTCAGTGCTCAGACCATACGCTGCACACTGCATCAAATTGGTCTGCATGGCTGTCATCCCAGAAGGAAGCCTCTTCTAAAGATGATGCACAAGAAAGCCTGCAAACAGTTTGCTGAAGACAAGACAATCATGTAATACAGTATGCCATTTTTAATGATATTGTGACTACAGAGTATTGCCGTGCTTTATCCCTGTTTTTTAAAATAGTATTGCCGCGTGTTCTAGTAAAGCTAATATTGCCATGCTATTAAGCCTGGTTCAACCTATTTCCATGGTTACTGGGCGTGCTCACTATTCAGTCCTCCTCCCCTGTATGGTATAATTAGCCTACACCAAGATGGCCACCAGCAAAGCTTGAGGAAAGAGCACGCATGCTCTGAACGCGATGCACCGCTCGCCGACCCCGTTCCCGAAAGTAACAACATCACAGAGCATCGCTGATCCATTCACCAGCCTTCTGGAAATGCAGTGAGCATACAGTGCAACCGGATAGAAGCCGTACACCTGATCACCTCCACCAGCCAGTGATGCCTAGCACCGTTTGGGGATAATGCGGATGAAACGTATATTACACATACCCATGCTGGAAAATATCGCTCTTTTGTGAGTGTTTTTAATCTTACCTTTTATTTAAAAAAAAAAATTATATATATATATGTATATATATATATATATATATATATATATATATATATATATATATATATATATATATATATAAAATAAAAAGAGGATTTGCAAAATATAATTTTGCCTGTCCACCTCCTGTGCCAACACGTTTAGTCCCACAAAGGGCTTAATCATATTCGTTCATTTCTACTTGACAAGTGAAACAGATGAGCAAACGTGTTCCTGCACGTGTACCTGATGGGAGCCTGAGGTACAGGGAAAAAGGCAAGTTTGGAGTGACATAGTTACTACTGACTCCACAAGTAGTAATTCTTACCTACTCTATCTAAACTAAAAATGTTTTACCTAGATATATACTTCAAAGTGATTTTAACGTCTTGTTTATTATTTTTTTCCTAAAAATAACAAACATGTTATAATTACCGTATATACTCAAGTATAAGTCGTTCCGAGTATAAGTCGAGGCCCTAATTTACCACAAAAAAATGGGAAAAACTTATTGACTCGAGTATAAGACGAGGGTGAGAAATGCACAGCTACTGTAAGTGGTAAAGGGGGTCAACAATGCCCATTTGCAGCATCACTGTGCCCATTTGCATGCCTCACTGTGCCCATTTGCAGCCATAGGTCACCTGAACTTCAAACTTGGTAGTTAAGGGTTCCTAGATGCCCCCCAGCTGCAGCCAAAATTTGGGGTCTCTGAACCCAAAGGGTCCCGAAATGACATTGCTGCAGATGGACACAGTTGACCAAATTTGGGGCCCTGTATCTTGGGGCCACTTAGTGCAAAGAACCCCAAATTTGGTGTACAAACCCAGTGGAACTAGCACCATAAAATTGCTGGGGGTTACTAGCACCAAGTGGCCCTGAGATACAGGGCCCTAAAAATCAGTTCAGAAAATGTCAAGCACTTTTCTGCAGCAGAAAATGACATTTTCCGAACCGGTTTTGGGGCCCCATATCTCAGGGCCACTTGGTGTTAGGAACCCCAGCTTTGGATATGTTATGGTACCAGGTCCACTGGGTTTGCACACCAACTTTGGGGTTCCTAGCACCAAGTGGCCCTGAGATATGGGGCCCCAAAATCGGTTCAGAAAATGTCAAGCACTTTTCTGCAGCAGAGAATGACATTTTCCGAACCGATTTTGGGGCCCCGTATCTCGGGGCTACTTAGTGCTAGGAACTTTGGATATGTTGTGGTACCAGTTCTACTGGGTTTGCACACCAAATTTGGGGTTCCTAGCACCAAGTGGCCCTGAGATACGGGGCCTCAAAGTCGGTTCGGAAAATGACATTTTTTGCTGCAGAAAAGTGCTTGACTCAAGTATAAGTCGAGGGGGGCACTTTCAGCACAAAAAAATGTGCTGAAAAATTCGACTTATACTCGAGTATATACGGTACCTGCTCTGTGCAGTGGTTTTGCTAGAGCAGCCCCGATCCTCTTCTTCTCTAGTCCCTCTTCACCTCTCCTGTTACCTGCCCCCTGAGGAGTGCCCCTACAGTGCCCCTACAGCAAGCAGCTTGCTATTGGGGCACCCGAGCCAAGCCACAGCTCCGTGTGTCCATTCAGACACAGAGCCTCACTGACTGTGATTGACAGCAACTGGAGCCAATAACGCTCCGCTGCTGTCTCAGACAATAAGGAGGAGAGTCCTGAGCAGACAAATCTCTTCTGCAACATTGCTGGATAGAGATGGGCATAGTTAAATGTTAGGGGGGCTGCTGCACACAGAAGGCATTTTATCTTAATGCATTAAGATAAAAAAAACTTGTACCTTTACAATCACTTTAAGCATCTAAGAATTAAGATCTCGTTTTTAAAAAAGATCTTTTTTCAAAATAAGGTTGAAAATAGCTGACTGTGGAAAATTGAGGTGGGGCTTACAGGCTGCTCTACGAGGCTACAGGGAGAAAGGCTGATTATACACAGCCTTTGTCAAACTTTTGAAATAGAATGAGCCCTTGAATTAACTTTCTGGCCTCAGGGAATCCCTAATAATTATTATTATATCTACCTATATCTACAGTACTATGAATATAATACATTACTCTGTGGTCAGTTGGAAGAATCCCCCTTACAGATAGCTAAATCGTTTTGGTGGTAATTGTGTGTGAAGTAGAAATTGCTCATTGAAGAAAAAAACCCAAGAAACCTCTAAAGGAATCCTAGGATCTGTGGAACACTGGATAACAAAACCTGCACCATACAATCTGATTATACAACCTCCTTTAAATCAATCATTGACTATGTAATGCTAAGGCCCACCTAATTACTACATACAAAATGGATTGTTTAGGTTTTTCCTTGAATAGCATAGTTTTGTTAAGGCTGAATTCCAGGAATTCAGCTCCTTTCTAAAAAATTAAGGCACACTATGAGTTAAATCCAGTGAGGTGCATGGCACCTCCTGGATTTAGCTCTATTATTTATATGTCAGCTTTATAGTACTCCACCTGCCCCTCCCCTCCTCCTGCCTAATGACAGATGCCTTGGTATTAAGTGAAAACATTCACAAAATACAAAGGCTTCTGTGAATGGGCAGCAGAGGGGAGGGTTGGGCATAGCTGTGCAATGTGTTTCTCTCCCATCAGATCCCTGGCAGAGCAATAAACCTGTCAAATGTAGATAAGCCCAGGAGGTGTTTTGCAGCTCCTTGAAATTAACTCATAGTGTGCTTTCATATTCTACAAAGTGGCTGAATTCCTGGAATTTAAATCTTAAGATATTGTATAGAGATTGTACAATAAGATTGTGTAGTTTACTTTCAGCTTTAGGGGACAAAATAATCAACAGATATGTAAGCCCTAACAACAAATGTCTCTTAAATTGTCCCTTTTGGCATGTTGAATGTAATATAGAAAGCATTTTGTTATATCTGTTAAATAAGTGCAAAAAATACTTTTGATCTATCCAGAAATCTTGTTGACTGCGCATTCTGTCTTTGTGCTGCAGTTACATTTGGGGGTTATTTATGAAAAGCAAATCCACTTTGCACTACAAGTGCACTTGGAAGTTCAGTCACTGTAGATCTAAGGGGGTCATGCAAGGAAAATAAAAAACAGCATTTTAGCTTGCACATGGTTGGATGATGAAATCAGCAGAGCTTCCCCTCATTTCAAATCTTCCCCTCAGATCTACAGCAACTGCAGTGCACTTGTAGTGCAAAGTGGATTTGCCTTTCCTAAATAACCCCCATTGTTCCTAGCTTTCGCTGAGGAATACAGAACCCCTCCCTTCTAAAAGAGGAAAGGGGTAGGTTTCTATTTTTGGGTGACAAAACAGCTTCTCCTTTGATACAGTATGGTGAGTGAACTTCACCCTAGAGCAGGAGGTATGTTACTGGTGGAATCGTCAATTGAAATAACTAAAGAAAAGCCAGGAAAAAAGAAAACTGAAATAGCTACCACATTTTTGTTTTTGGGGTTTAGATACACTTTTAACTTGGTAAGTTTTAGGGTCAGTATACATGGACAATTGAGGTTAGATGTGTGCACACTGACCCAATTTAAGATTCAAACACTACATTCCACATCCGTCAAAAAAACGATGTCAGAAGCAAACCAAAAAATGTTTGCACGCAAGTCCTAAAATAACAATCTGCATCAATTTGAACTAATACTGGTGAGTTCTCAGTAAAGCATTTCCTTCACGTTGTGTTTCATCATTTTAAAATGAAAATGAACTGCGGTCTTTGGGCATTACCTTTCCAGTTCACTTGAATTTCTTACTGCTGTCTGTATGCATGTAGGTGAAGGCTCATACTGTTTATAAAGACAAAGCCTGCAGTTTCGTTTTCCCACTCTCAACGGTCTGCCTGAATTACTGAAAGAAAAGAAACAAGGTCAATGAGAATTAATTGTTAGGACTAGTTGGGCCTATGCTGTTGGTTTGCATGAGCGTGCAGATGATTGCTCAACCATCAGATGCTCTCACTTAACTGATCTAATAAAGGTATCAGGTATGCCTGGATCTAAATGTTTCCTTCTGCCCACACAAATTCCCCATCATTGATTTCATAAATTTTTTTTTTTAATTTCCCTTCAAGTAGTAGTGTAAGAACTGTATACTTATATGCAGGGCTTTTTTTCTCAGAGAAAAGGTGCAGGAACTCTCCTGCGCATGACTGCACTGAACCCTGGGCACCTGTTCTGTATCTCCCTTGTCCCTGCCTGACACTCAGTGGGATCTGCGCAGGGGATCTGACCTGTGGGAGCTACTGGGAGATAAGCTATCACTTGTAAACGCAGAAGCTGGACTTCAGTGTTACCAAGTGATAGTGGTGAGCAGGGAGCAGAAGACCTGAGCCAGAGGTGGTGGAACTGAGTTCCTCCTAGTTCCTCCTGAAAAAAAGCCCTGCTTATATGCTTGATATGGCCACAGTATTCCCACCACAAAGCATTTACTATGGTGTCTTTATTCCCAGAGTTTTTTAAAAAGAGGAATTGAAGAAGAACTATAGGCAAAATCTTTTTTTTTAGATTTTGGATAGAGTAAGGGAGGGTCATAACCGCTTCACTTCCTGTCTCTATGCCAACAGAAAGTGAGAGGAAATCCCTGCAAACAAAAGGAATTGCTTGGGGCTCTCTAGGTCACCATAACTAGTGTCCCCATTGAAAATGCCCCCCCCCCCCCCCTAAAAATTGGGATTTTCTTTTAGTTTCACTTTTAATGAATATGGTAAACAGGACAAATAGTGAGGGTGAATCTCCTTAAAGGGGGCACAGACCTCAATAAAAATTGGTTGAATTGGAAGTGTTCTACTTAGTCTGCACTTTAACCAAAACTAACATAAAAAGTGTGGCAGAGGCATCCTCTACTTCCAAAATGTGTAAATCTGCTTCTGAGAGCCTACCTTTGGGTCTGATGTGGATCTTAGAAATCTAGAAAAAAAATGTGTGAGGTCACCCTCAAAAATCCACACCCAACTGGTAGGTCAGGAAAGGGGAGGACACACATGCTGCACCCCCCCAGCCCCGATCCATACCAGCTACATGCCTTCAACAGCTGATAGAAATGGGGGTGATAGAAAAGGGGCCGGGTTTCCCGGTTAATGGTAATGATCATTTATGGTCATGTTTATATGTGGTTTACCACTTCACACAAATCGCCGTACCTGTACATTGGTTCTTTGACGCAATATTTTCAGGAACGGCGTGCGTTTCTCTTTATGATATAAGTGGTCACTGCGGCGGATTCACCGCAAGATCACTTTTATCGGTGGCAGGAGAGAGCCCCCCTTCCAATTGCGTCCGCTCCTCTCACTGCCTGGATGCTGAGTGAGGGGAAGATGGCCTCCGCTCAGCTCCATAGCAATGGAGGGCGGAAGCAACGTCAAACGTTACTTCCGCCCAATGCTCTTAAAAGAAAAAAATTTTATTTTTTTTTTCGAATGGAATTTTTTTTTGTTATTAATGCATTTTAGTGTAAATATGAGATCGGAGGTCTTTTTTTTTCTATTACAAGGGATGTTTACATTCCTTGTAATAGGATTAAAAGTGACCCAATTTTTTTTTTAAAAGGACAGTGTCAAAATAAAAATAAAAAGTAAAATAAATCAGAAAAAAAAACAAAACATTTTAAAGTGCCCCTTCCCGACGAGCTTGCATGCAGAAGTGAACGCATATGTGATTAGTGCCCGCATATGAAAACAGTGTTCAAACCACACATGTGAGGTATTGCCGCGATCGTTAGAATGAGAGCAATAATTATAGCCCTAGACCTCCTCTGTAACTCAAAACTGGTAACCTCTAGAAATTTTTAAACATCGCCTATGGAGATCTTTAAGGGTAAGAGTTTGTTGCCATTCCATGAGCGAGTGCACTTTTGAAGCGTGACATGTTCTATTTATTTTATTTATTTCAGGTACTTATATAGCGCCGTCAATTTACGCAGCGCTTTACATATACATTGTACATTCACATCAGTCCCTACCCTCAAGGAGCTTTCAATCTAAGGTCCCTAACTCACATTCATACATACTAGGGACAATTTAGACAGGATCCAATTAACCTACCAGCATGTCTTTGGAGTGTGGGAGGAAACCGGAGTACCCAGAGGAAACCCATGCAGTCACAGGGAGAACATGCAAACTCCAGGCAGAGTTTAGATACTAGATAAAAGTGCTATCCACTACACCACTGTGCCACCCTACATGTTGGGTTATCATTTTATCATTTTATCATTTTACTTATCATTTTACTTTATTGTTGTGTCTTTTTTTTAAATCAAAAAAGTGTATTTTTTCCAAAAAAAAGTGCGCTTGTAAGACCGCTGCGCAAATACGGTGTGACAGAAAGTATTGCAACGACCACCAATTTATTCTCTAGGGTGTTAGAAAAAATATATATAAATGTTTGGGGGTTCCAAGTAATTTTCTAGCAAAAAAATGATTTTAACTTGTAAACACTCTGAAAAATAGGCCCGGTCCTTAAGTGGTTAATTACATCATTTTGGACACCCTGCCTCTTTGTTTACATCAGCTGTCATCTGGTAGACTAAAATACAGGTACCAGGCGTGTGTCAGCTGTTGGTGGATTTTTAAGGGTTTTTATAGAATTTATATGGGGGGGGGGCCTCATTGTGTTTTTTTTTTAAGTAAATGAAATTGGTCACATCACGCATTTGTGTCCTCTGCCATCGGACCATGGCGCGGCACCTACTCGCATGTCGGCAGGCCCAGTGACATCTGACGGCAGCGCATGTGCGGTGATGCCAGGCGCAGTTCGAGCTGGGGGATCACTGGGGGATCTCCTCGGAGACCGGTCCTTGCCGACGTTCCTATGAACTTGAGGCATTTGGGGGACTTCATTGTCCTGTGCCCACTCGAACCCTCCCACCTACTGACTGCTGGACTTTGGAGGAGTGTACTCTTATTTACCCCCAGCCTATAAATAGCAGACCCTCCTATAGTCAGCACCTTTACAATTGGATCTTTATATTATATATACCACCAGTATTGTCTTCACTTTGCGCTCCTCGCGTCATTTGGCGGCAGTATCTTCCAATCTGGTTTCCCTCTGTCCTCCCTCTCCCTGTCTGCGAGATAACATTTTTGTTTTTCATGTACCATCTCCATTGTGGGTTTAATGTGGAGGGGCACACCTGTGAGACAAACCACATTATACATCTTCTCTGACATAGCTATACATTGTAAGTATTTACAATCTGCCAAAATCTGCCGTCATATTGGATTATTTACCTACATTGATACTAATTGTAGATATTTTCGTATGTATACACTGACATGTTATTATTATACCTCTAGAAAACGATATTTTGCTCGGATCCTCCCCTGGGGAAGAAATTATATTATATTCCGAAACATGTTGGGATTCTTCTGTGAACTCGTCTGTGGTTTAGCCTGTGAGTTTATGAGACCAATCGTATGTTCCAGACTATGAGCTAAATATATACAGGGCCGTCTTTAAGGCAGGGCAAAAGGGGCAGCTGCCCTGGGCCCTGTCATTGTTGTGGGGCCCAAAGCAGCTGCCTCATACTTGTCAACTATCCCAGTTTAAATTCCCTTGTCCCTTGTAGTTTTAGTCCTGTGCTGTGCCCCGATATCTCAGTGTGAAGTGCTGCTACTAATGCTGCCCAGATCTGCCCTATTGTTGTGTACATATGACTCACCTGCAGACCCTGTGTTTACATGTAAACAACCGGCATTCATATGTAAATAGCTGCGGCTGGCGGCATCGGTATGTAAAAAAAGGCGGCATTCATATGTATATCATGCCCCCCTGCAGTGAGGAGATGATGTGCTGTAACCTCTAGCAACCACTCAGTGAGCAGTATTACTGTACAGTAATCTATAGCAACCAATTAACAAGCAGAAATCATTTTCTCTAACCTCTAGCAACTAATCAGTGAGTCGTAATGTGTGTTGTAACCTCTAGCAACCAATCACAATTGCTGCCTGATCTGATACAGTAAACTGATTTTAAGTCTAGTTGCTATTTGTTGTATGTCTCAGAGCAGGTGGAGAGCGAAGTTGCATGGGGGGGGGGGGCAAGAACATTTTTGCCCAGGGTCCAATCAATATTAAAGACGGCCCTGAATATATAGATGTTTATATCTGTATGGCTATTTGGCTATATGGCTATTAACTATGTATTTGGTGATCACAATCACTATTTTGATATGTTTGAATAAAAGCTTTTGATTTTACCTCTTTATACTTCATTACCTGGTCTGACAACTGCCTTCAAAGTCCCGGTGGGGCCCCCTCTCCTGTTTTACGTTTACTGGTTGATAAGGATTCAGCAGTGCCTGCACCCAGCAGCATCAATAACAATCATTGACAGCAGCAAGCTGTCAGGTATAGTTGTGGCAGTAAAACCACTATTATACTGTATTCTGAGAATACAGGATGCTGAAGCCACTAGGAGGTACCTCAAACAATTTCAAAGCCCATTCCCTCAAGATAACATCAATGTAGGGCTACTAGCTGATGGCAGGAACACATTTTTGGGAGAACTTCCCTTTTTTCAGCCTGGCTGAGGACCACCTGGGGATTGGGAAAGTATAGTTAACAAGTAAATATTGTTACTTAGTACTTAGTACTTACTATAACTATACTTATAAAATCCAGGCAGGCAGGATGAAGAAAGGGAAGTCATTCCTGCTATAGACTATTAGCACTACATTGATGTCATTCAGGGGCCGGTTCTTCTTTGACAGTGGCCGGCGTTCCTTCTTGCGACTTTAGCATCCTGCTTTCTCAGCAGTTCAGTGATCCCTGCTTTCCTGGCTGGCTGTTACACTTAGTGAGTGACTCAGTGACTCAGTGATCGGACACAGAGCAGGTTCACAGAGATGTTACCTTAGTTATCCGCCTTCCATTTCACATCCTTGTGAGTGCATTTATGGTTTTTAATATATATATATATATATTTTTTAAATGAATACATATGTAGATATTTGCCAATTACTAGCCTGTATATATCCCTTTATTACCAGGCCATTTTTCAATTTTTCAGTGCTTTAATAGTGTGACTAACAATTATTCAACCATGCAACACTGTTCACAAATAGATTTTATATCTGATATGTTAGTCAAAAGGAACTTTACAGCATCACTGGGAATTGATAGAGCATAAAGTAAATATTAAAGTGGTTATAAAGTCAGAAGGTTTTTAATCCTAATGCATGCTATGCATTCACCCCTTCCCAACCAGCCGCTGTAGTTATACTGCGGCAGGTTGGCTTCCCTGGGCAAACCATCATAGCTTTACATTCGTTCACCTTTTGACCACTAGGGGGCGCGTGGGCCCGCGGCGCAACGCCGGAGCCGATGCGCATGCCCAGTGAGGAGAGCGATCTGTTGTTCATACTAAGTATGACAGCGATCGCTCTCCTCACCCAGGCAGTCCCATTCCCCCACAGTTAGAATCACTCCCTAGGACACACATTTAACCCCTTGATCGCCCCCTACTGTTAACCCCTTCCCCGCCAGTGATGTTTACACAGTAATCAGTGCATTTTTATAGCAATGATCGCTGTATAAATGCCAATGGTCCCAAAAAATGTGTCAAATGTGTCCGATCTGTCCACCATAATGTAGCTGTCCCGATAAAAATTGCTGATCTAGTAAAAAAAAAAGCTTTAATAAATGAGTTTTAGACAATGAATATCTGTTCTTTTTTCACTTCCTAGATATAATTTAAACTTTTACATATATAACATACATGCATGCATGTATAAAGATAAGTATTGTATATGTCCTGGGGGTCACCAGGGCCAACCAAAATAAACCCCAACCTCTGCCCTTGACATTATCTGACACCACACCAAAGCTGGATTTGGTGGTAACAACAGATATTTGTTAAACACAAATGTACACCATAAATATAAGCAATAAACATAGCACATTAACTAGAGTTGGAATCAGGGGCATTGCTAGGATTACAAAAGATCTGGGGCTAGATGAGAGGTGTCCGTCTCCCGTAGAGACCTCACAAAGTGCCACTGCTGCCTTACATTTAAAAATTGTGCCACCCAATGTCATTATGTCACTGTGCATGTGCCCGCCTGTCCGAAAATAACCAAATTTGTACGGGCTTGCCCGAGCGGCAGCAGCACATGCACAGGTCAGATCTCCAGCCCCCTCATCATACCATACAGGGTTAATGTTCCTTTATGGTATGTGATGAGGCTGGGGTTTTAGTGTAGGAAGAGAGCACTGCATCTAGCTGGAGCATGAAAACAGGTAGGTGAAAGAGGCTCCCCCTCCCTCCCCGCCCCACCACACTGCAAGATAGGACTTTATTTTCATTTCCTGGAGATGGGCTGTATTGTGGCACCAAATCCTTTGCTGTTAATGCTCAAATTCCTGAATATGTTAGAAATATACTGGGACTTTTCAGGTGCTACAGAGATATATTCCACACACATATATATATATATAAAATATACAGGGGGTCCCCGGGTTACAAACAAGATAGGGACTGTAGGTTTGTTCTTAAGTTGAATCTGTTTGTAAGTCGGAACAGGTACATTTTTTAAGTGTAGCTCCAGCCAAAAAAAAAATTTTTAAGCTTTTTGGATAGCATAAGGAAGGGTTAACACCCCTGTAACATTTGTTTTTCTGTGTGTGCCCCTGTTCAGAAGATTTCACCTCACTTTCTGTCCCAATGACAATTGGATTTTGAAAATTTTGGGTTGTTGTGGAAACAAGCCTTGGTGATAAAGCAGCAGTGGAGGTACCTTTTCCCCATAATAGCTCTTACAGGAGTGAATTTCCCTTCCTAGGGGTAGATTTCCTCTCACTTCCTGTTGTCTCCCTCCATTTGTAAGTAGGAGTCGTTTGTAAGTCGGATGTTTGTAACTAGGGGACCCCCTGTATATCTACTGTATGTAGTACCTGAAAAGTCCCAGTATATTCCTAACATATTCAAGAATTTTACTTTCACTTTCACCATACCTATTCTGCCGAGGTACAGGACAAGTTTATAGCACACATTTATACAGTGTGGAAGGCAGAACAATTGTGACTCACAAGAGAAGAATGCAGTCTGCCATCCGTCCTGTTATCTTCATTAAGCCCTGGGGGAGCTACGGTGACTGCTTTATGGGTATCAACGATTGCTACTGTGTTGTCCTGTTTGCTCTGTCCTCCCCCCGCTGACTTTGCGCCACAAATTCAGCTTCTCTGGAGCCAATGAGAGAGGAGGGGTGTGAATTGAAGGCGGAAGCCCCCAACCCCCCCCCCACCCTGGCAATTAGTGAATAGCGAGAGATACAACTCTTTTTATCTACACACAGCCACAACACCGCTGCACCTATAAGAGACTCAGGGCTATGGGCCTCAGATTCGGGGCTACAGCCCCAGTAGCCGCCCCCTAGTGACACCACTGGTTGGGATTAAGGTATTTGAAGGTCATCCTATAACAAACCAACGAGTATCTGCACACTAGGCTCCTAGCCACACAACACGGCATCGGAGACATCACAACTGCAGATAAAAAATGAATCTTCACATGACCTGTTGCCACAGAGATGCCATACCTGAGATGGCTTCTCATCTCAATTGAATGTTAAATACAGATACTGTTCTCCAAAGACCCCAATACCCTGACCAGTGGCAGCAACAATTTACAGAGTAAATGATACCACATACTGTAAGTGCAATAAGTAGTGTCCTAAAAAGAATAGGAGTGGTAGGAGTGCTGCTCCAACACTGAAAACTCCATGTGAAGTTAAAACTTTCTCTATCTTCAAACCCTCTTACAGCTCCTTCTCATGACTGCTGAGGTGCAATAGACCCAGATTCATACCATACCATAATCCAGCCAACTCTTAAACCTTACCCCTTTGTCCCATCCAATAAAGGCCGCTTACCACCATTAGTGTTGGAAAGGGCAAGGCCACAGCTTTATTAACTTGAACACTTTATTAACTTGAACATATAACATTAAACATTCCACAGTGCCAGTCACAGTAGCACTGTGAGCACTCAATTCCGAATGGTGAAAGGGAGATAACTGAGGGGCCTGTCCTTACCATAAATGCCGGACCGGCCGTCTATCTCCCAATTAACATGAAGGGCGTACCTCTTACCGCCATGTTTTGCTGGCAAGGTCACCAAAAATTGTAGCAAGCTGTGACATACCAACCATAAATAGGGCGGGAGGGTGGGCAGCTGTTACCAATCTTCTTCACAAAAAGGCCCAGAATCCCCTGGGGCAATCACCCTAGTGAGCTCAGGCCCAACCCCATCCCGTCCCCCCACCAATCTGCAGTGACCCCATAGTCACCATCTCCGCCCTGGTTATGCCCCCATCAGTCAGGGCTCTCTTTCCCAAGGGGTTCAAGAGGCCTGCATCTACCCTTCAACCAGTCAGGTACATGGCCCACCTCACTTCCCTTTTGGTTAGCTAATTATTAGATAATTATTTAAAGCTAAACTAAACATTGACCCCTATAAGAAGCCTGTTTTGACATGGACCTAACAATGAATATTCATCTTAGGTTAATAAAGTCAGTAGGTTTGTTTTCAGTTCTGGAAGCCTGGCACAGCAGTTTTCCATGTGGTTTGGTTCACATAGCAAGTGAAAATACCAGGGTTTTCTTTAGTGCTGTTTATTGCCATGCTATGGTAATAAAACTACTATCTATATTTGCACAGATAACAGATGATGTTTGATGTCCTCTCATTAATAAAATGTAATCCACACACGTACACATTAAACTTTATTTCCTGGTTTGCTAGAGCTAGTTTTTAGTGAAGAGAACATATTTGCCTCTGGGTATTGAAGTCAGGAGTCAGGTTCTAAAGTTTCGGAAGACATTAAAGGAGACGTTGGGTTAGTGAATAAGACAGACACACACACCTCCCTGCTGAAGCATCAGTCTGATGCTGTAGTTGTTTTCTGCTGGCTCTAAGCTCAAGAACTGAGCAATCACATGACTCCTGATCACTCAGCTCTTGGTCCCCTCTGAGCAGAGAGTGGTGACTGTCAGTGGAGCATTGGGCTGGGGAGGGGTCAGAAGCAGCTGGTTAAGTCTGTCAGTGACATGCTGAGAAACTGAGCCAGCTGCCAATCAGGCATCTGCATGGATCCCAACATTATTGTTGGTGGCTTTAGGAGAGCACAAGAAAGTGCACTCCTGTGACCCACAAGAGAAGTATAGCCAAAAAAAGCTTGACCACAGTGCTCTTGTAATGCCTCTAGGAAGCTGGCTTAATGTGGACTTAAATAGGTTGTAAATTCACACAACACAGTCACTTGTATGCTCTCTATTTTAGCAAGATGTAAAGTGCAGTGTATGGGTTTCTTTTAAATTATAATCCTAAATACCTTTTTACAAAGCTCCTCTGTGCAGTCACATGATCTCCCTCTGCTCTCCTTCCTCGATCTAAGAACAGCAGCGGAAGGGACTGAGATTCACCAATAGTGTCAGCCAGCAAGCAGAGGGAGGTCATGTGACCGCACAGAGGAACTGCGCAAAAAGTTATTTAGGATTATAATTTAACCACTTCAGCCCCAGAAAGATTTACCCCCTTAATGACCAAGCCATTTTTTTCAATACTGCACTGCATCGCTTTAACTGACAATTGCGCAGTTGTGCAATGTGTTACCCAAACAAAATGTATGCCCTATCTTCCCACAAATAGAGCTTTCTTTTGGTAGTATTTGATCATCTCTGTGGTTTTTATTTTTTGCACTATAAACAAAAAAAGGCTGACAATTTTGAAAAAAAAACAATATTTTTTACTTTTTCCTAAAATAAATATCCCCCAAAAAAGTTATAAAACAAATTTATTTATCAGTTTAGACCAATATGTACTCTTCTACATTTTTTTGTTAAAAAAAATCGCAATAAGTTTAAATTGATTGGTTTGCGCAAAAGTTATAGCGTCTACAAAATAGGGGATAGATTTATGGCATTTTTATTATTATTTTTTTTTTTACTAGTAATGGCAGTGATCAGTGATTTTTAGCGAGACTGCCACATGGCAGTGGACAGATCGGACACTTTTTGAAACTTTTTTGGGACCAGTGACATTTATACAGCTATCAGTGCTTTAAAAATGCACTGATTACTGTATAAATGACATTGGCAAAGAAGGGATTAACACTAGGGGGCGATCCAGGGGTTAAATGTGTTCCCTGGGAGGTGTTTCTAACTGTAGGGAGAGTGGACTGATAGGGAATACAGAGAGATCACTTTTCCTGATCACTAGGAACAGACGATCACTCTGCACTCCCCTGACACAATGGGGATCTGTTTGTTTACATTGACAGATCACCGTTCTGGCTCTCTGTGGAGCGATCGTGGGTGGCCAGCAGACATCCCGGCCACGCGCATTGGCTCCGGCGCCGCACCCACTGTGTCTATTGCACCGTACACCTACAGTGATTCGTGCAATGAAGTCAACCTGCCGCAATCTAACTACGGCGGCTGGAAGGCAATCGGTTAAAGAAAACTTACATACTGTACTGAATATCTTGCTGAAACAGAGAGAATACAAGTAGTTGCGTTATGTACTACATTGGAATAGAGGCAGGAGAAGAGAGGAGGGGAGGAGATTGGCTTTCACACACAGTCTAGGAAATTACGGGCAGGAAGGGAGGGGAAGAGGAAAGAGAGGAAAGACTGTGTACACACCATGGGATGACGGATGCACGTAAACTGACCATGGTATCATAGCTTAGCAGCCATGATTACCGTGGTTGGCACACACAGGGGGACAAAGGAACAGACAGGATCAGCCAGGTATTTTAGATCACAGAAATGGGCAAATTGCACTGCAACAGCACTATGCTACTGATCATGCTTTAAAGGAACAGGAGCATTTTTTTTAGGGTTACAACCACTGTAAAATAGAATTCCAGGCAGAACCCTAAGTAACTCTAAAAAAGCTCTTTCCCCACTCCGAAAAATTTTTCTGACTAACCAGTAAGAAAGATATACTGAACATACTTACGTATTTTCAGGCTGCTCCAAACCAGTCATGTGACCTTCCCTGTGTTAGCCAGTGATGGCGAGGAGAGAGATCTCCACAACAGCTGAAATTCCTGGGAGTGTTGATATCACCCCTTACGGTCCATCTGTTGTTATCTCTCCCTCGTCTCCCCTACAGCCACTGCTAGCTAACAGAGGGGAGCTAGATCACTTGACCGGACTGGAGCAGCCTAAAAATAGGGTAGGTATACAGATCTTTTTTTACACAGGTTAGTCAGAAGAGATGTTATGAGAGGGGAAGGAGCAAAAACGCACCACAAAAAGCACTGCAGAAATGGATTAAAAGCAAACTGCACAGGTGTGAGCTAAGACTAGTTTCATTTTGCCTGGAATTCTACTTTCAGGCTCGATTCACATCTATTCATGTTGCTTTTGAGCATTTCTGCAGTGCTTCTTGCGGTGCTTGCCGCATTTTTGGACATGCGTTTTTACCGCGATTTTGCCGCGATTTGCGTTTTTTTACACTGTATATAGCTGGTTGCTAAGGAAGGGGCCGGGAAGCCGGCCGCCGCATCCTTAACAACCAATGAGTCATCAGCTTCCCGCTGAATGTAAAGAAAAAAGAATTGCCGGCTAACAAAAAATCGTGAAAAAAACCAGCGTGGGGTCCCCCCAGGTCCATACGAGGCCCTTGGGTCTATTATGGATTCGGAGGGGACCCCCATGCCAAAAAAATTTTTAAAAATGTTGTGGGGGTCCCCCCAAAATCCATACCAGACCTTTATCCGAGCATGCAGCCCGGCAGGTCAGGAAAGGGAAGGGACGAGCGAGCAACCCCCCCTCCTGAACCATACCAGGCCGCATGCCCTCAACATGGGGGGATGGGTGCTTTGGGGCAGGGGGGGCTCTGTGCCCCCCCACCCTAAAGCACCTTGCCCCCATGTTGATGGGGACACGGGCCTCTTCCCGACAACTTTTGCCCGGTGGTTGTCGGGGTCTGCGGGTGGGGGGCTTATCGGAATCTGGAAGCTCCCTTTAACTAGGGGGCCCCTAGATCCCGGCCCCCCCTATGTGAATGAGTATGGGGTACATTGTACCCCTACCTATTCACTAAAAAAAGTAGTGTAGTGTTAAAAAAATACAGTAGACAAGTCTTTTTTGACAAATCTTCTTCTTCTCCTCCGCTTCTTCCTCCAGTTTTCCTCCATCTTCATCCTCCATTCTTCTCCTTCTCCCCCTGCTTCTTCTTCCGCTCTTCTTCTGTCTTCTTTGTCTGGTGTTCTTCTTCCTCTGCCGCCGCTACCGCCAACGATAATCCTCCAATACTGCGTCCCGCTGATCTGTTGGCGCCAATGTCCTGCATTTCTTAAATAACGATGGGGGCGTGCCAATCGGATTACGTCATCCAGAGGCCACGGCCCTTTGTGACGTCATGGACCCATCATGCCCCGGGCGGTGACGTCACAAGGGGGCTTGGCCTCTGGATGACGTAATCCGATTGGCACGCCCCCATCGTTATTTAAGAAATGCAGGACATCGGCGCCGACAGATCAGCGGGATGCAGCATCGGAGGAGGGTTGTCAGTGGGAGCGGCGGCAGAGGAAGAAGAACACCAGGCAAAGAAGACAGAAGAAGAGTGGAAGAAAAAGCAGGGGGAGAAGGAGAAGAATGGAGGATGAAGATACGGGAGAAGATGGAGGAAGAAGCTTCGGAATCTTCTTCTCCTCCGCTTCTTCCTCCGCTTCTTTCTCTGCTTCTTCCTCCATCTTCTCCCACATCTTCATCCTCCGTTCTTCTCCTCCCCCTGCTTCTTCTTCCACTCTTCTTCCGTCTGCTTTGTCTGGTGTTCTTCTTCCTCTGCCGCCCGCCGCCGATGACCCTCCTCCGATGCTGCATCCCGCTGACCTGTCGGTGCCCATGTCCTGCATTTCTTAAATAACAATGGGGGCGTGGCAATCAGATTACGTCATCCAGAGGCCACGCCCCCTTGTGACGTCACCACCCAGGGCATGATGGGTCGGAGTGGAAGAAGCAGCAGGGGGAGAAGAGCGGAGGATGAAAATGCGGGAGAAGATGGAGGAAGACCGGAGGAAGAAGCAGAGGAAGAAGCAGAGGAGAAGAATATTTTTAATAAAAGACTTGTCAAAAACTGTCTACTGTATTTTTTAACACTACACTACATTTTTTTTAGTGAATGGGTAGGGGTATTTTTAGTGAATGGGTTATCAAACGCCCTGGGGGAGGGGAGAAACGCGTCGACGCAACATCCTGCCCACGCTTTCAAACTTGGGAACCAGTGACATCACTTCCTGGAGTTGGTGGAACGCACGCCGTCTAGCAGCGAACACCGACCCAATATCTGAATGCCTGCTCTGCACATCGATTCCGTGAGTAGCGCTTCTATGCGCAGGTGACCTCACGGTGTCATAGGTTTTATGCTATGTGTTTTCTCTTCTCCTTTTGGTGGAACGCGAGGTTTGCGATTCCAAAAGTCTCCTCTCAGGCATCACCGGCACCAGCCTTATCTGCCATTCAAATTTACCATATGAATGAATAAGCTTGAAGTCTGCAGATTGTCCTCATGTGAAGGAACTGTGTGATCTAATAGACTTTATGTTATGTGTGTTTTTTGATTTATATTTTTTGGGTTTTTCTATATAGAGATTCACTTTACTATTCACGAATATATGGGATTATTTATCTATTAGCCTAGTGACTTTTCAGTCGCATAGCGTCCAAAAGTTAGCTTTAGGACGAATTGATCTAGATTTCGGACGAATTGATCTAGACCATAATTTTTATTTACGTTTATTAATTCACCTTCAGTCACTTAGTTTGGCAGTGTGCTTGTGCACAGTTTCTGTGTACATTTCCATTTAATATTCACTAAATGTGTATTTGTGCAACTTTTTATGATACATATATTTTTTGAAAAACTTTTTTCTATAATTACCCACTTGGTGAGTTGTTAGCGCAGGTCTTTTCTCTTACATATTACCAAAGTGTCAGCACTTTTTACCTAGCAGCTGCAACACATGAATTAGTGTATAATTTATTTACCTGCGAGCGCTGTCTTTTCATCTATTCATAGTTCATGCTTGGCCAATCATCAGCCAGCAATGCACTGCGATGCCGCAGTGAATTATGGGCCGTGACGCGCCACTCAAATTTGGCGCGAACGGCCCATATCGTTTGCAATTCGGCGAACGACCAAACAGACGATGTTCAAGTCAAACATGGGTTCGACTCGAACACGAAGCTCATCCCTACTCAGGAGCAATCACCAGTAGCCACGCGCACAAGCTCCTACGTCATGCCGCCAGCACGCGCCCTATACTCCTTAAACTACTTGCCATACAGCTACGGTAATTCGCACAGAAGTGCCATTGTGCCACTGTCAATCGACGGCGGGCAGTCGGCAATCGGTTAAAGGTAAATTTAAAAAAAATAAAACAAACATGTCATACTTACCTGCTCTGTGCAGTAGTTTTGCACAGAGCAGGCACGATTCTCCTCTTCTCAGGTCACCTACCGGCGCTCCTCCTCTTCTCCAAGTCCCCCCACAAGAAGCCACTTGCTATGGGGGCACTCTTCTGTGCTAGCTCCCAAGTCCTGCTTTATGTGTCCATAAGACACACAGAACAGGGCTCGGCCCCACCCCTGCTCCCTCCTCCCTTGCTGTAAAAAACCTTCAGCCTTCAGAACCACTTCAAAAAAGAAATACCAGCACATTGATAAATCAGCAGACTTTGCTTTCCAATAGCAAGAGGAACATCATTCTGTCAAATATAATGATAAAAACAAGAAGAAGAGAAAGTAGTCACAGGACTTCAAAGTCATGTGCACGGTCCCTCCTCCAGTCACAGAGTATTCTCTGCATTACACTCAATCCTCAGAGTGCGCCATATAGCAGGATTAAGTCAAATTGATTAAACATTAACGGTTAGGTAAGGTTAAGTGTCTATTTATCAGTGTTTTCACCCATTATTCACACAACCTTCATCGAAATTTACACATATTTCTAATTGCAGCTTATGTAAAAAAAAAAATGTGAAAATGATGAAAACATTAATAAAATTAAAAAGATGGGTAAATTCACACATGTATAATGGTAAATCACAGAGCAGCCAGAGTAATTCAACATTCAGGCCACTCTGCTATGCCGGCTGGCTAGGGGGCAGTGTGGTGCACGATTTCCCCCTTTTTTTTGTACCAGCTTTATTTGAAGTGTATAAAAATTACATTTAATTCACTGCAATGCCGAGTGGCGCCAAGCACTGCGCTGGCTGACATTGCAGGGTGATTTGCCTCAGTGTGCTGCGATAAAATGCAGCATGTCTGCATTTTATCGTAGCGCGCTGCAGCACAGCACTGGGCTGCGTTGCAGTGTAAATGGGACATATAGGAAGCAATTGTTTCCTGTGTGTCACCGCACATAGTATGAATTGGCCCTAAACCTAACCTGATTCCTCGTAGCCTGGTGAAAACAGTATATTTTAGGGGGAAAAAATTATGACAATTGTTTCCGATATACAGCACTTTAGCAAACTAGATATCATCCATCCATATCAGCTTAGCCACAACTTAACCCAAAACCAGACCCCAACACCTAAAGCGGAGTTCCGCCAAATTTTTTTCAGCAGCTGCTGACTTTTAAAATAAGGACACTTACCTGTCCAGGGCGCCCACGATGTCGGCACCCGAAGCTGATCTCTCCCTCGGCTCTCGGGTGCTGCTGCCGCCATCTTTGGTAAGGGAATCAAGAAGTGAAGCCTTGCGGCTTCACTTCCTCTTTTCTTACTGCGCATGCGCGACTCGAGCTGCGCAATACCACTGGTCCCTGCTGTCTTCTGGAACTTGTGTGACTACCAGAAGACAGCAGGGGGGACAAAGAAGGAGCCAGAAGTGGCGTAGATACCCGCGGCTGGCTCGGGTATCTATGCCCGGAAGTGGGAGCAAAATACCTGTATTAGACAGGTATATGCTCCCCCCTCCCCCCTGAAAGGTGCCAAATGTGACACTGGAGGGGGGGAGGATTCCGAAAAGTGGAAGTTCCAATTTTGGGTGGAACTCCGCTTTAACCTTTCTTATAACACGTAACGAAAAATGTAAAAAGGAAACTATTTAAACAGATGTTTTACATTTTGCGTTTACTATTTATGTAAAAAATGTAAAAAGTGTACGCGTGACAAATGAATCGCATAATCCTCATCATCGTCATTATATGTATGAATACACAAACGGAATCCAAAAGAGGAGAATGACTCCCTGGCTATTAGATGTGTTGCTGAGGGTGAAAGTTTGTAGTGGGAGGGTAACAAATATCTAGAATTTAGATGTCTAGGTTAGCAGGGCAGGCTGCATTCTTATATAACAAGTGTTTGGCGCAAAGGTTAAAAGCAATAATCCACATAAATGACAATATTATGCATATAAATGATGAACTGGAACAAGGGATAAGAAAAGATAATAGTAGTCCATGATGGTGTGCATAAAGTCGATGATGAGGTATAAAGCCCACATTCACGGCAGCCTTCCAATGGAGATGGAAACCATATTCCCAAAAAACACTGTAAGAAACAAAGAAAGGAGGCGCCTCTGGGTGCAGACTTAAAAACAATTTTAATAAATAGAGCAGCAACAGAGATTGCACTCACATTTGTGTTGAGTTAAAAAGGCATATGAGAGTCCCAGATGTAACTGGAAGGGTCCGTGAGGTCGATCACCCCTGCCATGGATGTGTAATCAGGCAATGACATCACACACATGCGATGCGTTTCCTGAGTCAGCAAACCGTGAATGGCATGACGGCTGCACTCCACTGCTGACTCAGGAAAAGCGTTGCATGTGTGTGATGTCATCACCCCTCGCCTGGATTGCTGTTTGCCTTCCAAGCCTCATTCTGGTATTCCTCCATCATTGTCGGCCGGTGGACACAGTGCATCTGAAAGACCAGTCTGATTACACATCCATGGCAGGGATGATCGACCTCACTGACCCCTCTAGTACATCTGGGACTCTCATATGCCTTTTTAACTCAACACAAATATGAGTGCAATCTCTGTTGCTGCTCTTTTTATTAAAATTGTTTTTAAGTCTGCACACAGAGGCGCCTCCTTTCTTTGTTTCGTACAGGCTGCATGCTTGCTTATTTGCACAAACAGCCGCATATGGCTGTCCTAAATTGCTGATTATCAGCAATTTAACATAGACTAATGCTGCGTACACACGGGCGGACTTTTCGACCGGACTGGTCCAACAGACTTTCCAGCGGACTTTCGACTGACTTTTGACGGACTTCCGACGGACTTTCTAATGAACGGACTTGCCTACACACGATCACACCAAAGTCCGAAGGATTCGTAAGTGATTACGTACACCGGACTAAAATTAGAAAGTTGATAGCCAGTAGCCAATAGCTGCCCTAGCATTGGTTTTTGTCCGTCGGACTAGCATACAAACGAGCGGATTTCTGGGTCCGGCGGAGTTACGACGTAAAGATTTGAAGCCTGTTCCAAATCCAAAGATTTAATCAGATTTGCGACTGGAAAAGTCCACTGAAGGTCCGGTGAAGCCCACACACGATTGGATTGTCCGGCGGATTTTGTCCGTCGGCGTCCGTTAGACCAGTCGCTCCATTAGGCCTGGTTCACACCTATGCAACTTTTAGCGCATTTTCAGTTTTGCATTTTATGGAAAGGGCCAGGGACTTTTTTCTGGTTTTTGGTTCCATAGACTTCAATGGATCAAAAGCGTGTATTGAAAAACGCAAAAAGCACCTGCAATATGCAAACTGCAACCTGCATAGGTGTGAATCAGGCCTAAAACTCTTCTGCCAATACCATCACAAAAGACAGAGCAACCTGCGGTAACCGCAGCCACTACAGCTATTTGAAGGTGAAGGTGGCCTTTACTATGGGATCTAAGCAGCACCATTTTTATCAGTTATCTTATTATGATTATTATTATTATTATTATTATTATTATTATTAATAATAATAAAAACACCTTCCATTTCTGCTTCTGCCACTACCAGTGCTGCCCTTTATTTTTATTTATGTTTAAAAAATATATTTCTAGCTCAACTTTTTTTTGCCTTTTGTGCTTCATTGGAGACAGTGGCGGCCTGTGCATTGTGGGCGCATGGGCGCCGCCCCCCTATCCCTGCCGCCGCCTCCCTAACCATGCGCCTGGCCCCTTTCAGGATGCCGGACGCATGGACTCTTATGGCAGGGGGTGGGAGGGGGTGTTTTTTTTTAAGCACTCGATTAGAGTAAGAGGCTCTTATAGGCTTCAAAAAAGGGTGGGCTCAGGGGGGGGAGAGTGCGCCCTGATCCCACCCGATTGTTTGACCATAGTGCATGAATTTTTGCTATTTTCACACCACGGTGCCTCCCTGCCAATCAGAAGGCAAGTCAGTAAGACCTATTTCCTGATTTGCCAAAGCGCCTATTGGTTCCCAGCGCTTTGGCAGAAGAAGAGACACAGAGTGGAGGAAGCATGAGGAGCGGACTCCTCTGACGCCGCTGCTGCCCACACTGGTAGAGACACAGAAGGAGAGTACACCACAGCCCGTTAAGTGCCGGTGGGGTGCTGTCAGTGTGACATGAGCCCCGCGCAGGGGGTGCTGTCAGTGTGCCGCGAGCGGGTGATGTCAGTCCTATATACCATATTGCCACGTACACACGACTGAACATTCCGACAACAAATGTTCGATGAGAGCTTGTTGTCGGAAGATCCGACCGTGTGTAGGCTCCATCGGACATTTTTTGTTGGAATTTCTTACTACAAAAATTTGAGAGCTGGTTCTCAAATTTTCCGACAACAAAATCCGTTGTCGTAAATTCTGAGCGTGTGTACACAATTCGATGCACAAAATTCCATGCATGCTCTGAATCACGTACGAGACGGAAGCGCTCGGTCTGGTAAAACTAGCGCTCGTAATGGAGATAGCACATCCGACACGCTAAAAATGTTAAATCTTTCAATTTAGCGCATTCTCTTCTTCTTTATAATGCTAGAATTATAAAGTTGTTTTGCTGCTGATATTCACACAGAGTTCTAACAAACTGATTTCTTTTTTATTTCTTGTAATCTCTTGAATAATATTTTTTATTTTTTCGCCAGATCTCCAGAATAATGTTTATAATTTTTGTTTATAGTGACCTCCTTTTTTTTTTTAAATCAAGATCTCCTTTTTTTTATTTTTTCTCCATAATATTTTTTCTCGTTTTGTGTGTTAAGTTACCACAACACCATTATTATCTTGTATTTTTTAAACTCAAAGAGATTGGTTGGTGTTGGTGTCCCTTGTTAATTTGACATTATATTTTTGAAATGTACCTGCCTACTCACAAACAAACTGTCCTTTTTTAATTATAACACATAGCCAATGATGTAAGAAAAAAATATATACATTTATTAACGAGTCATAACAAAATAAAGAGGAAGGCAATGCTGGATAAACTGGTGAAATTAGCGAATCCTTTGTACCCCAGGGCACACATCAAATATTTGATAGGCAAAATTGGGAGCCTGATGAGTCCATTTAATAGGGAGCACAATCTGGTCCAGGACCCTGAGAGATCAGGAATAGCAGCAAGTGACATATATGTCCCCAGGCTGTGGGCTAACAACAGCCTGCATCTTTTGCCAGACCAGACTGAACCCAGGCCATCACTCTCTTGTCTTCCTTACACACTTGCTTCCACACTTGCTTCCATGCTTGCTTCCAGGCTGTGGCTCTGGTGTTGGAGTTGTGGCAGGAGGTGGAGGAGGTGGAGGAGGAGGATGGTCCAACTCATATAGGTGGGTTTTTCTTGTGAGTTCGCCCCTCAAACCCTTATTTAGGGCCATATATATATCACTTCCTCACAAAAGAGGCGTTGGCCCACCTCCATTTCCTGCATTTTGTAGGCAGCCATGCAGGCATAGGCCTCAAGAAGACTGGGGGTGGTTCTGAGGGCTGCAGAAGCCTGCTGAATTAACCCAAGTGCTGACTCCTCCATGCTCCTCCCCTTCCTGGGCCTTTTTTGTTGAAGGCGGAGGGGAGGGACCTGGGATTTGGTCAGGCTACTGGGCCTGGCCACCTCCTGGCTGCCACTTACCCCCACCACCTCCTGGCTGCCACTTTCCTCTGCCACCTACTGGCTGCCATTTTCTACAGCCTCCTCATGGCTGAGGATTTCCTGTGTATGAAAAAGGGACATAGTTTTAGTTTATCGTTCATCAATCACACACAATTTTGAGAAATATGTTGAACAATGCTATACCTGACTCAAACTGGGCTCCTCCACATCTTCTTCCTGGGTGGAAGGCCCAGGTTGGATGTCGGAAACCTCAGTGGAAGGAAGAGTGGAAGGTAGAGTTGAGAGTGATGGCTTGATTTCAGTCTGGTCTGACAGAAATCACAATCTGTCGTAGTACCACAGCCTGAATACATAAATGTCATCTGCACTGCTCCTAATCTCTGGGAATCCTGGACCTTCTTGCACTCCCTATTATAAGTGCTCCTCAGGCCACCAATTTTGCACTTCAAATAGTTGATGTCTGCCGTGGGGATCTGCGGCTTCACGATTTCCAACAATTTATCCAGTGCTGCCTTCCTCTTTAGTTAATTAGTAGAAAAGGGGTGTTTTGTCTGCCACAGACAGGGTAGCTCTCTGTACAAATCAATGAATTGGGGGAGGAAATCATGATTGTTGAATCTATCCATTTTATCTGCAGGACACAACACAAGACAAACCCTAATGTCAGGCTAAACTCGCATAATCTTGTCCCAATATAGGCCTCAATCTAAAAGCAGTATAGGCCACTGATGCCCCAAGTTAAAATTGTACCTTCGTTAGAACGATCGGCGCTTCCGCTTCTCCGTCTTTCGTTCACAGATCGTATGAATGATGCACACGTGTTACGCTTTATATGCACTGTGCATGTGTGAAACTCTGCCCACTCCTGACCCTCTTTATAGTATATTCCCCGCCCCTTCTCCTTTGGCGCAGTGGGAGAGCACACGGCGGAGAAAGAACAAGTGCATGAAGACAGCAGCAATGACAAAAGCCCGGAGCCACAAACGTCCCGATCCCGGAGGAGATTTAAGGCCTCAAATATGGCCTTTGTAGAGATGGTGGACATCTTGAAGAGGGCCGACTATGATGGGAAGCATGGACCTTACGCAAACCCAAATGTCAGAAAGGCCAAACTCATGACTAAAGTTATGAAAAGTCTGCAGAAGAATTTTGGGGGACGGCGATCCAAGGACCAATGGAGGAAACTACGGTCAGACTTCAAATTGAGGGAGCAGGATCAGTACAGAAGAATCAAGAGAGTGCTGCAAAAAAGTAAGTATTTGTCGTGTGTTCCTATTATTCTTATTATGTTTGTGCTGCTCCATGTGCTTTTCTTTATTGTTGTACAGTTTAAAATGGCAAGTTTCAGGTTCGTGGGTACAGTAAATCATTCGTAGTAAACATTGTTCGTTCGTCCACTAATACGATGTTTTTGGCAGATGCAGGTTAACTACATTTGTTCATGCCTATTTGGATTAAAAGAAGTTTAGGACGTTGTTGTCCAGATGGGTTTGTAACTAGAATGAAATGCAAACTTGATTCAGTGTAAGGAGAGGACACTCAGCAGCTGTTTACACATCTGGACGCAGGGGCACTAGTGTGGGACAAAAGAACAAACTTTTTAGGGTGTCCCACACAGGTACTCCAGTGGATACTAGGGGTGTTTCCATGTGTGAAACTTTGCCCAAAAAGGTAAGTATTCCAGCTTTAATAAAGGAAAAAAATCATGTCTTCAGCTTGGAGCTATGCCAAAAGAGACAATTGTATGACACTTCCAAGCAATGTTTCATATTCCTATTTCTTGCCTCAAATATCTGTGTGCTAAGTATACCTTTTTTAATTCACATAGGGGAGAAAACAATCAGGACATCAAAGGACATCAGGGACCCACAACCTCCTAAAGAAGGGGAAATCCCAAAACCACAACCTCATGATGTGGAGGAAGGTTTATGAAGTGGGCGAAATAGTGACCACAACAAGTGGGGAGATCATGGTGTGCAATCGGGATTACAGAAGATCAAGGAAGACATCGATGATGTGGAGAAAAGACTCAAAAACATCATTGATGTTTTAGGCAGAATATAAAACACACCCAAATTTTGGATTTTTATTATAACTTTTCTAAAACATGTTGAAAGCCAAATTTTGAAGATGCACACAGTGTGTCAACATGTGCTATCTGCCATCATGGGATATCAAGGTACGAGTTTTGTGGGTGCAACCCCTTCCTCGCAACTAAAGTAGGTGAGAGGAAGGGGTTGCACCCCAAAACACATCCACTGATCCCCCATGATGGCAGCTAGCACATGTTGACATTAGGCATGGGATCAGGAGGGAAATCCCCATTTTGACTCCTAATTTGTGTGCATCTTCAAAATTTGGCTTTCACAGGGGTGCGATCACCCCATCTAATGAAGGCAAGATCAACACAGTTTGGACATACTAATGTCTGATATTGCCTTCAATTTATCAAAGTTGAACTGTGTAAGTTCCTGAGTTCTGTATTGTTTTATGTTTTTAAAAACATGCCTGTTTACCACAAAAAAGGATATTTCTACTGTACAAAAAAAAAATGTGTTCCAAAAAATATGTTGGTTTGTTCAAAAACCCTTTTCTAAATGCATATGTGAATGTGCACAAATTAGTAAACATTTTTCTACTCAACAATGTGTGGCTTCTTCTTTCAATGCTCAATAGCAGTTTTTGGCTTAAGTTGGTATTTACAGTGACAATAGGGGTTATTCCCTAAAGGCAAATCCACTTTGCACTACAAGTGCAGTTTCAGTGCAGTTTCAGTGCACTTTTGCAGTGCACTTGTAGTGCAAAGTGGATTTTCCTTTTGTAAATAACACCCACAGTGCTTTATAATTTGCATCAATCAGGCCATTTTCGTCACTCCAAAAAAAAAAATTCAGGATGCTGAAAATGATGAATATTATTATCATTAATTCATTACATACATTAACAACAAAAACAAGGTGTGTGTGTAGCAGAACCACAACATAATAGTTAGCTGAAGAAGAGATTGTCACCTCATGTATCCAATAAAATTACGTTTGCACTATTGAAGAAAATGGCCAAAAAAAAGCCCATTGGATAACCTAGGAGACAGCTAAAAGAAACACAAGCAGTAAATCAAAAGGAAATATTTTTCAGTTTAAAATACAAATTTATTTAAAAAATACATTTATTCAAATACATATAATGTGAAGTTAAAGGATAAAACTTACCCTAATATAGTCCTTCTGCAGGACCTGAATGATGGCAGAACAGGTTTGTGGAATAATGATTCCCAGAGCCTGGGGGGAGATGCCTGTCGAGAACTTGATGTCCTGCAGACTTTGCCCCATCGCCAAGTACCGCAAGGTGGCGACTAGCCTCTGCTCGGGAGTTATGGCTTGCCGCATGCAGGTGTCCTGCTTCGTAATATAAGGGGACAGCAAAGCCAACAGACGGTGAAAAACGAGGTCCATCATCCAGAGATAATTCCTGAAATCAGGATTATTCTCACAAGAATTGGCATATGCAAGAATTGGTCACGATGGAGCAACCAATTCTTTGTCCATGAACTCCTCCTTGTACTGTTCATGGACTGGGCTTGGGTCAAAGTAAGAACCCCAACACCAAGCCCCTGCACAGCACAAACTATACGATGAGTATGTACCCACAACATGGCTTAAAAATTGTTGGCTGGTCAGAACAAACTAACAGAACGCACTGAAAATCAGAAAGGCCTGAGAAGAGCGACCTGAAAATCAGAAACGAGCGGACAAGAACGCAATGAAAAACAAATACGTAATATAAAAATACGCACTGAAAACTGATTACATGCACTGAAAGCCAGTTACGAACCCACAAGCACAAACTGAAGAGCAGTAACAAACTGAAAAGCACGAGGCTGAAATTTTGCGAATCGTCTCTCACCAAACTTCTACTAATACGAGATAAACATGAGTTTAGCAGAAGGAGCCCAAAGGGTGGTGCACTGGCTATTGTACTGCCTCTTTATAGTGCAGTCATATGTGTTGTACGTCAGCGCGTTCTTGACAATCGGAATTTCCGACAACATTTGTGCGACCGTGTGTATGCTAGACAAGCTTGAGCCAACATCCGTCGTAAATAAATCCCAGGATTTCATTGTTGGAATGTCCGATCGTGTGTACGCAGCATTTCTGTTATGCTGAGATGCTGATCTATATACCTTTTCTGTGTTGCTGATCTATATACCATATCTATGATGCTGAGAAGCTGCTCTATATACCCTTTCTGTGATGCTGATCTATATACCATATCTGTAAATCTGAGATGTTGATCTTTATACCCTTTCTGTGATGCTGATCTATATATCATATCTGTGAAGCTGATCTATATACCCCTTCTGTGATGCTGATCTATATACTCTTCCTATGATGCTGAGATGCTGATCTATATACCTTTTCTGTGATGCTGATCTATATACCATATCTGTAATGCTGATCTATATACCCTTTCTGTGATGCTGATCTATATACCCTTTCTGTAATTCTGATCTATATACCCCATCTGTGATGCTGATCTATATACCCCATCTGTGATGCTGATCTATATACCCCATCTGTGATGCTGATCTATATACCCCATCTGTGATGCTGATCTATATACCTCATCTCTGATGCTGATCTATATACCATATCTGTGATGCTGATCTATATACCGTATCTGTAATGCTGAGCTATATACCCTATCTGTAATGCTGATCTATATACTGTATCTGTAAAGCTGACCTATATACCCTGATCTCTGAGGCTATGCTATATACTCTGTCCTATGATGCTGAGCTGTATACTCTGTCCTGTGATTCTGAGCTGTATACTCTGTCCTGTGATGCTGGGGCTGTATACTCTGTCCTGTGATTCTGGGGCTGTATACTCTGTCCTGTGATTCTGAGCTGTATACTCTGTCCTGTGATGCTGAGCTGTATACTCTGTCCTGTGATGCTGAGCTGTATACTCTGTCCTGTGATGCTGGGGCTGTATACTCTGGCCTGTGATGCTGAGCGGTATACTTCTGACACTGGGTGGAAACAAGTGGAATACAGGGGACGGAGTAGGTGGATTCTATAAGGGATGGGGCTTATGAGAAGTGAGAGGGGTCAAAATTAAAGGGCGGGGTCTGGCGCTACCTTCCTAAAACTTCACCAGCCACCACTGATTGAAGAGATTTCTCCTCACAGCAAGAAATGAGTGAAAACCTCTCCAAAGTAAGGGGAACTCCCACTTGGACAATTGTCAATGGAACAGGTGTCCCCATTAGATGTTTTCCACTCACCTCTGGTTCTGACAACAACTATAAAAAATGTATTTCCTACACATTCTAATCCAGTGGCAATTCATTCTTTGCAGTCACTTCCTGTCTGCATGCAGTCACACCAGAGATAGTTGCGTGGCATTTCTTATGCCGGGTATACACGGTCGGACTTTTCGGCTACAAAAGTCCGACAGCCTGTCCGACAGACTTTCGACGGACTTTTGACGGACTTTTGGCGGAATTGCGGCAGACTTTCTAATGAACAGACTTGCCTACATACGATCACACAAAAGTCCGACGGATTCGTACGTGATGACGTACACCGGACTAAAATAAGGAAGTTGATAGCCAGTAGCCAATAGCTGCCCTAGCGTGGGTTTTTGTCCGTCGGACTAGCATACAGGCGAGCGGATTTCTGGGTCCGGCGTAGTTACGACGTAAAGATTTGAAGCATGTTCCAAATCTAAAGTCCGTCAGATTTGCGGCTGGAAAAGTCAGCTGAAAGTCCGGGGGAAGCCCACACACGATCGGATTGTCAGCCGGCTTTGGTCCATCGGACTTTTGTAGACGAAAAGTCCAACCGTGTGTACGCGGCATAAGGGAAAGTTTCACGATGGTAACAACATTGGGCCATACCTACATAAATGCAGTGCCTGTTGAAGCAGCCATCCATACTGTCCATTGAAAACCCTTTCAACAAAGTGATGACACAGAAGCATAATTGGCATGCTATAAGAGGAAATGCCTAAACAAGGATCTTCATGGTAGGATCTCTAGGTATTTTAGGAGACTTAAGGAGACTTAAAAAGATTGAAAAGACTTTGTTACATATTTAAAGATTATATGAGATTTGTTTGTGATTGGGTTTACATCTACTTTGTTCTTTACATCTGACTACATGATGTTGCTGCTTTTGTCTGTTCTATAATTTCTTATATTTTGATTATTTTATAAAATCATTAATATGCAGAAGCAGTACTTTTGCTTTAACTTATGCTCAATCAATATTACATGTATTGCATTATGCATAGTTGTCAATTGTCAGTTTCCCCAGGGTTTGTGCCCATTCATTAGATTTCCTGTATATTTTACGTCAAAATAAATTTGTTCCTGTACATCTTGTTGATTACTTTTTAAAGGGTTAGTACATCCAAAAATTATATTTACTTTTTTGGTAGATGCTGCAGAATGAAACCAACTTAAAAACGGCTTACAACTCTCAGATACATTATTGTTGAGATATCTGCACTTGTGCTCCTGGTTCTGCAAACCTGTTAAGACTATTGAGAGGGGTTCCAACAATGAGGCAGTTTTCAGACGTTTTAACGCTAGAAATAGTGCCTGTAAAGCGCCTGAAAACTGCCTCCCATTCTCTGCAGTGGGTGCTTCCACACCTGGGCGGTGCGCTTGCGGGACATTCGGAAAAGTCCTGTAAGCAGCATCTTTGGGCGGGTTTGGAGCGCTGTATACAGTCTGCAGGGATCAGTCTATTAAATGAGGAGGAGCCTGCAGGGGTAAAGGATCGGGTTAGGAAAACTTCTTTACCCAGTTTCTTAAACATAAATGAGCCAATAATCCTTGCAGGGTGCTGCAGTAGCCCCACTGCAAGGGAGGATTTTTCCTGGAGTTCAGCTTTAGATACTCTTATTAAAGAAAAGGAAGATAAGAAGGGGAAAAAAAAACTTGACATTGCAATATAAACATTAGCAATAATACAAAAAACAAAAAACAAACAACAAACATACTTTTCTAGTTTGTCACATAACTGTTTATGTTGATGTCCCATTTCTGAAGATAGAATGTTTTGTGTATTTTAATACTGTTATGCTGGTAAAATGTCAGTGGCAATCTCAAATGCTCAGACATGAACATCCCCAGTATGGCATGCCAAAAATGTTGTTAACACTAACACATTGAGCCACACCTGAAGGTCACACGTCATCACCAGAAGCCTTGCCACACTTACCGTAACACTTACTTAATATTACTATAAACAGATGAATTTGCTTATGAACAGATCCATGGCAGACCTCCAGACACGAGTGACATGCAAATCACTGTACCTTAACACTAACATTCACATAACCTGTAGGTGGATGCAGCTACTATTTCCACACAGGTTTAATCAGCTTCAAACTTTCAGGACAGGTCCAATCATTAGTAACTGTGGAAAAGTAGCTTTAGTTCTTAGTAGTGAAACCTTGATACTAAAGATGATTAGTTGCTTTTTCTTTTAAAAAAGAGCTTTAGTTTGCAAAGTATCTCTAAAGTCATTTTTTTCATTTTGGATAGAGTAGAGCAGGGGTAGGCACATGACATGGTAGGCCATGTGTCTCATCTCTGCTTCTTTTCACCACTCTGCATATCACGCATATCATAGAGAAGAGGGTACAGCGATAAAGCAGATGAGCAGGAGGGTACAGCGGTGGGGCAGATGTGCAGGGAGGCACTGTGGTAGAAGAGATGAGAAGGGGTTCAGCAGTGGGACAGAAGAGCAGGGGGGTTCAGTGTTGAGCCAGATGAGTAGGGGGTTCAGTGGTGGGACAGAAAAGAGGGGGGTAGAGCAGTGGGGCAGATGCGAAAGGAGGTGTATATGTGGGACAGATGAGCAGGGGGTTACAGTGGTGGGGCAGAAGAGCAGGGGGGTACAGAGGTGAGACAGATGTGCAGGAGGTACATTAGTGGGGCAGATGAGAAATCGGGTTGCAGTGGTGGGGCAGATGAGCAGATGAGTTCAGTGTTAGGACAGATGAGAAGGTGATTCAGTAGTGACACCAGAAGAGCATGGGGATATGGGGGTGGAGCAGATGTACAGGGAGATACAGTGGTGGGGCAGATGAGAAAAGGGGGCACATTGATGGGGCAGATGAGCAGGGGGCTTACAGTGGTGGGACAGAAGAGCAAGTGGGTACACTGGTGGGGCAGATGTGCAGGAGATACAGTGGTGGGAGGGATGAGAAGGGTGTTCAACAGTGGGACAGAAAAGCAGGGGGGGTACAGTGATGAGGCAGATGAGCTGGGGGTTACAGTGGTAGGACAGATGAGCAGGGGGGGTTCAGCGTTGGGCCAGGTGTGAAGGGGGTTACAGTGGTGGGAAAGATGAGCAGGGGGGGTTCAGTGCTGGGACAGAGGAGAAAGGAGGTACATTGGTGGGACAGATGAGCAGGGGGTTACAGTGGTGAGGCAGAGGAGCAGGGAGTATAGAGGTGGGGCAGATGTGTAGAGGGGTG
Source organism: Lithobates clamitans (assembly GCA_037952925.1). Taxonomy (NCBI): domain Eukaryota; kingdom Metazoa; phylum Chordata; class Amphibia; order Anura; family Ranidae; genus Lithobates; species Lithobates clamitans. Next base: position 3,836,678 of record JBBGZY010000335.1, read on the forward strand.
GCAGAGGAGAAAGAAGGTACATTGATGGAACACATGAGCAGGGGATTACAATGGTGGGGCAGAAGAGCAGGGGGTTACAATGGTGAGACAGATGTGCAGGGGGTACAGTGGTGAGGCAGATGAGAAAGGGGGGTTACAGGGGTGGGGCAGATGAGCACATAAGTTCAGATGAGAAGATGGTTCAGTGGTGAGACAGCAGAGCATGGGGGGTACGGCGGTGGAGCAGATGTGCAGGGAGGTACAATGGTGGGGCAGATGAGAAAGGGGGTTACATTGGTGGGGCAGATGAGCAGGGGGTTACAGTGGTGGGACAGAAGAGCAGGGTGGGACAGAAGAGCAGGGTGGAACAGATGAGCAGGGGGGTACAGAGGTGGGGCAGATGTGCAGGGGGTTAGAGTGGTGGGGCAGATGTGCAGGGGTTACAGTAGTGGGGCAGATGAGAAAGGGGGTACATTGGTGGGGCAGATGAGAAAGGGGGTACATTGGTGGGGCAGATGAGCAGGGGGTTACAGTGGTGGGACAGAAGAATACGGAGGTACATTGGTTGGGTAGATGTGCAGGGGGTTACAGTGGTGGGACAGAAGAGTAGGGAGGTACATTGGTGGGGCAGATGTGCAGGGGGTACAGAGGTGGGGCAGATGTACAGTGTAGTACAGTGGTGGGGCAGATATGCAGGGGGTTATAGTGGTGGGGCAGATGTGCAGGGGGTTACAGTGGTGGGGCAGACGTGCAGGGGGTACAGTGGTGGGACAGATGAGCAGGAGGGTACAGTGGTGAGGTGGTCTGAGGTGTGAAGGTGCATTAATTGGGGCTGATCTGAGGAGTGAGAGTGCAGGATGTTATTTCTCACTACTAAAGTAGTTTACAGCATACTTTATAAAAAATACTTTTCATGATTGAGTGTGAAGTTGACATTTCTTGTTATAAAATCGGCATGCTCAGTTTCTTTGAAAACATTTTTCGGCACACTGTGCTTAAAAGGTTGCCTACCCCGAGTACAGAGTGTATAAACCCCATGTCAGTTTTATTTATTTTTTTATTGGTCATCAATATCCTACTAGGTAGATTTTCTTTCTCTTCCGGGACCAAAGATGTAATGGTATTGAAATATTTTGAAAGTGAGTGAAATGCCCTCTTATGCCGTGTACACACGGTCGGATCTTCCCACGGAAAATGTGCGATCTGAGCGTGTTGGCGGAAATTCCGACCGTGTGGGCTCCATCGGACATTTTTCATTGGATTTTCTGACACACAAAGTTTGAGAGCAGGCTATAAAATTTTCTGACAACAAAATCCGATCGCGTCAATTCCGACCGTCTGTGGACAATTCCGACGCACAAAGTGCCACGCATGCTCAGGAGAAATTCCAAGACGGAACAGAATAGCGTTCGGAATGGATATAGCACTTTCGTCAGGCTGCAATGTTTAAAATTGTTTAATGCAGCGTACTCTCTTCTTCTTTATAATGCTAGAAGAATTAAGTAGTTTTGCTGCTGATATTCACACATACTTCTCACAAACTTCTTTCTTTATTATTTATCATGATTTCATCAATATATTTTGATTTGTCACATCTGACAAAAAAGATATATGTTTTTTTTTTTAGTTTGTATTTTTTTCAAGCCTGATCGTGTTTTTTTTTTTTTTTTTTTTTTATTTTACTCGAGAATATTTTTGGGTGTGTTTTGTGTGTCAAGTTACCACATCACCATTATTATCTTGTATTATTTAATCTCAAGGAGATTGCTTGGTGTTGGTATCTCTTGTTAATTTCACATTGTATTTTTGAAATGTACCTGCCTCCTCACAAATAAACTGTCCTTTTTGAAGGAAAACACACATAGGCGAGTATAATTGAAACAAAAAATCCTTTATTAAGGGCTCAGAACCAAACAAAGGGGGAAGCAACGCTGGACAAACATCATAAATTGGCGAAGCCTTTGGCCCCCAGGGCACACATCAATTCTTTTACAGCAAAATTGGTGGCCTGAGGAGTCCATATCTAAGGGAGTGCAGTCTGGTCCAGAAGTCCCAGAGATCATGAAAGCAGCAGATGACATGTATGGTCCCAGGCTGTGGTCATACAAGAGCCTGCATCTTTTGCCAGACCAGACTGAAACCAGGCCATCACTCTCTGGTCTTCCTTAGACGCTTCCTTCCCGGCTGTGGCTCTGGTGTTGGAGGTGTGGCAGAAGGAGGAGTAGGACCTGGAGGAGGAGGAGGACCTGGAGGAGGACCTGGTGGAGGAGGACCATGGGTGAGCTGACAAATGTGGGTTTCACATGTGAGTTGGCCCCTCAACCCCTTATTTAGAGCTTCCGAAATTAAAAACTCACATAAGAGTAGTTGGCCCTCCTCCATCTGCACCATTTTGCATGCAGTTAGCTCTGCAAAATCATCTTCCACACTGTGGGGGGTTCTGAGGGCCTCAGTAGCCTTCCAAAATAGGCCTATTGAGCCTCCTCCAGGTTACTCCTCTTCCTGCCACTTTTCCTTTGAAGGCGGAGGGGAGGGACCTGGGTATTGGGCAGCCTGCTTGGCCTGGCCACCTTCTGGCTGAGTCTTCCCTGTGTATGAAAAAGGGACATGGTTTTAGTTTTTGGTTCATCAATCACAATCAGAAATTAGTACTCCAAACTAACATCTATTTAACATCATTGATTGGACAACCATAAATATTTAGAAGAATGCTATACCTGGCTCAAGCTGGGCTCCTCCACATGTTACTGCCTGGAAGGCCGAGGTTGGGCATCAGAAGCCTCAGCTGAGGGGGAAGGAAGCGTGGAAGGAAGAGTGGAGAGTGATGGCCTGGGTTCAGTCTGACCTGACAGAAAATGCAGCCTGTCATAGTACCACAGCCTGGGGACATAAATGTCATCTGCAGCTCCTGATCTCTGGGAATCCTGGACCTTCTTGTGCTCCCTTAGATAAATGCTCCTCATGCCACCAATTAGGATCTTCAAATAGGTGATGTCTGCCGTGGGGATCACCGGCTTCACAAATTGCAGCAAGTTATGCAGCGCTGCCTTCCTCTTTGTTTGGTTCTTATAATCAGGGTGGTTTACCTGCTACAGACAAGGCATCTCCCTAAACATATCTATGAAGATTGTCATAAAGTCCTGATCATTGACTAGATCCAATTTTTCTGCAAGACACAACACCAGACAAACCCTAATGTCAGCTTTAAAGTCTTAAAAACATGTCTAAATACAGGCCTCAATCTAGGAGCAGTGTAGGCCAAAATTTAAATCTTACCTTCATTATCACGATCGGCGCCTCCGATACTCCTTTCTTCACTCACAGATCGTACGCACTACGCACATGTGTTACGCTTTATATACACTGCGCATGCGTGAGCCTCAGCCCGCCCCTGGCGTTCTTTCTAGTTTATTCCCTGCCCCTTCTCGTTCTGCGCAGTGGGGAAAGAGCACATGGCGGAGACACAGCAGGTGTGTGCTAATTACAGCAAATAGAAGGAGGAGGAGGAGGAAAGCCCAGAGCCAGAAACGTCCCGATCCCGGAAGAGACGATTTAAGGCCTCAAATATGTTCTTTGGGGAGATGTTGCAGATGGTCGACATAATGAAGAGGGCCGACTATGACGGGAAGTATGGACCTTACCCAAACCTCAATGTCCGAAAGGCCAAGATTAGGGATGAGCTTCGAGTTCGAGTCGAACTCATGTTCAACTCGAACATTGGCTGTTCGCAAGTTCGCCGAACAGCGAACAATTTGAGGTGTTCGCGGCAAATTCGAATGCCGCGGAACACCCTTTAAAAGTCTATGGGAGAAATCAAAAGTGCTAATTTTAAAGGCTTATATGCAAGTTATTGTCATAAAAAGTGTTTGGGGACCTGGGTCCTGCCCCAGGGGACATGGATCAATGCAAAAAAAAGTTTTAAAAACGGCTGTTTTTTCAGGAGCAGTGATTTTAATAATGCTTAAAGTCAAACAATAAAAGTGTAATATCCCTTTAAATTTCGTAGCTGGGGGGTGTCTATAGTATGCCTGTAAAGGGGCGCGTGTTTCCCATGTTTAGAACAGTCTGACAGCAAAATGACATTTGGAAGGAAAAAACCCATTTAAAACTACCCGCGGCTATTGCATTGCCGACAATACACATAGAAGTTCATTGATAAAAACAGCATGGGAATTCCCCAAAGGGGAACCCCGAACCAAAATTTAAAAAAAAAATGACGTGGGAGTCCCTCTAAATTCTATACCAGGCTCTTCAGGTCTGGTATGGATATTAAGGGGAACCCCGGCCAAAATTTAAAAAAAAAAATGACGTGGGGTTCCCCCTAAATTCCTTACCAGACCCTTCAGGTCTGGTATGGATTTTAAGAGGAACCCCGCGCCAAAAAAAAAAAAAAACCGGCGTGGGGTCCCCCCAAAAATCCTTACTAGACCCTTATCCGAGCACGCAACCTGACAGGCCGCAGGAAAAGAGGGTGGGGCGAGAGTGCAGCCCCCCCCCTCCTGAACCATACCAGGCCACATGCCCTCAACATTGGGAGGGTGCTTTGGGGTAGAAAATGACAAGAGACAGTTTTTAACAATTCCTTTATTTAAATGCTTCTTCTTTCTTCTATCTTCCTTCATCTTCTGGTTCTTCTGGTTCTTCTGGTTCCTTCTCCGGCGTTCTTGTCCAGCATCTCCTCCACGGCGTCTTCTATCTTCTTCTCCTCGGGCCGCTCCGCACCCATGGCATGGGGGGAGGCTCCCGCTCTTCTCTTCATCTTCTCCTTCATCTTGTTCTCTTCTTCCTTCTTCTCTTTTTCTCTTCTTCTCTTCTTCATTTTCTTCTCCGGGCCGCTCCGCACCCATGCTGGCATGGAGGGAGGCTCCCGCTGTGTGACGGCGTCTCCTCATCTGACGGTTCTTAAATAACGGGGGGAGGGGTCACCTCTGACGCATGGGACATGACGGGACTTCCCTGTGGCATTCCCTGTGACGTCACAGGAAAGTCCCGTCAAGTCACCGTGCGTCAGAGGGGGGCAGGGTCACCGGGTGGCCCCGCCCCCCGTTATTTAAGAACTGTCAGACGAGGAGACGCCGTCACACAGCGGGAGCCTTCCTCCATGCCAGCATGGGTGCGGAGCGGCCCGGAGAAGAAAATGAAGAAGAGAAGAAAAGAAGAAGAGAAGAGCGGGAGCCTCCCCCCATGCCATGGGTGTGGAGCGGCCCCAGGAGAAGAAGATAGAAGACGCCGCGGAGGAGATGCTGGACGAGAACGCCGGAGGAAGAACCAGAAGAGCAAGAAGAACCAGAAGAACCAGAAGATGAAGGAAGATAGAAGAAAGAAGAAGCATTTAAATAAATGAATTGTCAAAAACTGTCTCTTGTCATTTTTAACATTTTTGACAGTTTTTTAGTGAAATGGTAGGGGTAAGTACCCTCTTACCATTTCACACAGGGGGGGGCCGGGATCTGGGGGTCCCCTTGTTAAAGGGGTCTTCCAGATTCCGATAAGCCCCCCGCCCGCAGACCCCCACAACCACCAGCCAGGGTTGTGGGGATGAGGCCCTTGTCCTCATCAACATGGGGACAAGGTGTTTTGGGGGGCTACCCCAAAGCACCCTCCCAATGTTGAGGGCATGTGGCCTGGTACGGTTCAGGAGGGGGCGACCGCACTCTCATCCCCCCTCTTTTCCTGCAGCCTGCCAGGTTGCGTGCTCGGATAAGGGTCTGGTATGGATTTTTGGGGGGACCCCACGCCGTTTTTTTTTTTTGGCGCGGGGTTCCCCTTAAAATCCATACCAGACCTGAAGGGTCTGGTATGGAATTTAGGGGGAACCCCACGTCTTTTTTTTTTTACATTTTGGTCGGGGTTCCCCTTAATATCCATACCAGACCTGAAGGGCCTGGTATGGAATTTAGGGGGACTCCCACATCATTTTTTTTTTGGTTTGGGGTTCCCCTTTGGGGAATTCCCATGCCGTTTTTATCAATGAACTTCTATGTGTATTGTCGGCAATGCAATAGCCGCGGGTAGTTTTAAATGGGTTTTTTCCTTCAAAATGTCATTTTGCTGTCAGACTGTTCTAAACACAGGAAACATGCGCCCCTTTACAGGCATACTATAGACACCCCCCAGGTACGAAATTTAAAGGGATATTACACTTTTATTGTTTGACTTTAAGCATTATTAAAATCACTGCTCCTGAAAAAACGGCCGTTTTTAAAACTTTTTTTTGCATTGATCCATGTCCCCTGGAGCAGGACCCAGGTCCCAAAAACTTTTTATGACAATAACTTGCATATTAGCCTTTAAAATTAGCACTTTTGATTATTCATGTTCGTGTCCCATAGACTTTAACGGTGTTCGCGTGTTCGAACAAACTTTTTTCCTGTTCGCATGTTCTGGTGTGAACCGAACAGGGGGGTGTTCGGCTCATCCCTAGCCAAGATCATGGCAAAAGTGGTCAAAAGTCTGCAGAAGAATTTCAGGGTACGGCGATCCAAGAATCGGCTCAGGAAACGGTGGTCGGACCTCAAAATCGGGGAGCAGGAGTGGTACAGAAGGATCAGGAGAGTGCTGCAAAAAAGTAAGTAGTTGTGCTGTGTTCCTATTCTTTATTTTTATTACATTTGAGCTGCTCCGTGTGCTTTTCTTTACTGTTGTACAGTTTAAAATGGCAACTTTTATGTGCATGGGCACATTGTTCGTTCGTATGAAACATTGTTCGTTCGGCCTAGAAAACACCATTGTTTTGGCCATATGCATTTGAATACATTTTTTTCTAGCCTACTTCTCTTAAAATAATTATGGAGTTTAGATGGGTGTGTAACTAGAATGTAATGCAATCTAGATTCTGTGTAAGGAGAGGACACTCAGAAGCAGTTTACCAATCTGGACACAGGAGCACTAGTGTGGGACTAGTGTCCAGGGAGATGAATGTAGGTGTTTTGGGGGTGCAACCCCTTCCTCAATAATAAAGTAGCTGAGGGAAGGGGTTGCACCCAAAAAACACGTCCTTTGATCCCCCGTGCTGGCAGCTAGCACATGCTGACATTCGGCAATTTGTGTGCATCTTCAAAATATGGATTTTCCAGGGGTGACTTCACCCCATCTGACCGCAATATCAAACAGTTTATAAATACTCATGTCTGATGTTGCCTTCAATTTCACATTGTCTTCTGGAGGTGGCAAGTCCAAGCTGCCATTCTGGAGACGCCTGTAGAACTCCGTCTGGGCGATGACTCCACCATCGGATATCCGGCCTTTCTTCCCCACGTCCACATACAGGAACTCATAAGTAGCCGACACCACTGTCAACATCACAATACTATTGAACCCCTTATAATTATAATAGTATGACCCCGAGTTGGGTGGTGGGATGATGTGGATGTGTTCCCATCAATTGCCCCTCCGCAGTTGGGAAAGTCCCACCGCTGGGCAAAGTGGGAGGCCACAGTCTGCCATTCCTGTGGGTTGGAAGGAAACTGTGGAGTCAAACAAGAAAAATAAATTAATCATTTTGCACATAAACAGGGAAAGCAGATTAGACACAAACATTCTTGGCCAACATCAGTATAACATTTATTTAAGGGAGTATTTAAAAACAAAGGTATAAGGTCCACCTATCAGATTCCTCCCCCCCCCCTTCTCATGGGCCATTTGTCAAATTTTATGGGGGGGATATGTTTTGGACAGGTAACCCTCTCCACTACATTGAGAGATGAATGCCTAAATAATGTGTCTTACTTTGGCCAGCCCCTCCTTACTTTACAGTATTGGCAGCCCACTGGACAGGTAAGAAGTGTCATAATACAAAGAGATAAATACACACTGTACACATTTTAGCACATTTTTACATTCTGCTATTACCTATCAAGATAATAATAGAATACAAAAACTTCAAACAGTACTATTGGAAAGTATTCAGGCAGGCCCTTGCACTACATGCTTTGGGGAATTCATCCATAAATCTGACCACTAAAGAGGTGGGTATAGTGTGTATGGGTTTGGCAAAGTCAGCAGATACAGGATTGGTATCAGCTGAGTTAGCAGTTGGGGGTAGGGAGGGTTCCAAATGATTTTGAGACACCAAAAAAAAAATGCCTCTGGCACTCTGCCTGAATTTAAAGCACAAATCAAATTTTTACACATTTTAGGGGGTGTTTGGGGTAAAGCACTACTATGGAGCTGACAAAATACAATGTTAAGTGACTACATGAGGTGAATATTGGGCCAGGAGAGCATGCTGGGGAGGTAAGTGAAGGCAAATATGTATGAAGGACAAAAAAAAATTTAAAAAAAAACAGCATGCATGAGGACAAAGGGGACATTCACAGCATATTACAATCATGGTAATTAGGGAATGAGGAAAGAAATACAATACATTAGCAAACATTAAATACAATAAAATGTAATGTTAAAGGATAAAAATCTTACCTTCATATACTTCTTCTGCAAGACCTGGATGATGGCAGAACAGGTCTCTGGGATAATGATCCCCAGAGCCTGGGGGGAGATGCCTGTCGAGAACTTAAGGTCCTGCAGGCTTATCCCCGTCGACAAGTACCGCAGGGTGGCGACTAGCCTCTGCTCCGGAGTGATGGCTTGCCTCATGCAGGTATTCTGCCTGCTGATATAAGGGGTCAGCAAAGCCAACAAATGGTGAAATACGGGGTCTGTCATCCTGAGAAAGTTCCTTAAATCATCAGGATTAATCTCACGGATCTCACGGATCTCACGGAGCTAAGGCATGTGACAGAACTGGTCACGCTGGAGTAACCAATTCTTGGTCCATGAACTCCTCCCCACCCTGTTCATGGACTGGACTTGTGTCAAGGTAAGGACCCCAACACCAAGCCCCTGCACAGCACGAACTCCATGAGGAGTACGTATACGCAACATGGCTAGAAAACGGTCGGCTGCTCAGAACGAAGTAACAGAACGCACTGAAGAACAGCAAGGCCTGTGAAGAGCGACCTGAAAATCAGTAACAAATGAACACAAACACAACGACAAGTCAATTGTACTCGCTGCATGCACTGAAGACCAGATACAAACCCACGAGCTGGAGGTGTGCCCCTGTGTGTCTATGTAAACCCAGGAAGTGAACAGGCAGCAGTTTCAGCTGCCCACAGTTAAAATGGTTACAGCCAGACTTAGTGGAGGGAGATTTCTGCAGCATATTTGACAAGTACAGAATCACAGTATTGTGACAGTATGTGAGATGAGGTAATGGATGATCGGTATATTTCACCTCGCATGTGTTCTGTTGTAAGAAACTGAACCAGAATCCGGCCAGGGTTTTTCCAGCCTCTGTGGCAGGCTTGGTTCCGGTCCGGATGTACGTCGGCAGAATGACACGGGCAGGCATAAGGGCTTACCTGTACGTCCCTGCCTGCCCAATCGGACCCCCCCGGTGCCTGCGGAAGTCGGCTTTGTTACAGGAGTGATCCTTTCTTAGGGGGAGGCCATCTATTCGTGGCCACCCCCTCGCGATCGTTCCTGATGAATGAAAACCTTCCTCTGCCTCTGTAATGTAAATAGAGGCAGAGGAAGTGATGTCATCTCTCCTCGTGAAGCCTTTTCATTCCGGCTTCCGAGGAGAGAAGACATCAAGTAAGTGCACCAAACAACACACTTCCAGTAGAACACGCAGGCACACATTTCACCCCCCCAGTCACCCCCCAATCACCCCCCTGCGCCCCCTATCACAGTGACACCAATAGCAGTTTTTTTTTACTGATTATTGCATTGGTGTAATTTTGTGACAGTTATAAGTGGTAGGGCAGTTAGTGGTAGGCCCCTTTAGGTCTAGGGTACCCCCCTAACCCCCCCAATAAAGGTTTAACCCCGTGATCACCCCCCCCCCCATCACCAGTGTCACTAAGCAATCATTTTTCTGATCGCTGTATTAGTGTCACAGGTGACGCTAGTTAGGGAGGTAAATATTTAGGTTCGCCGTCAGCTTTTTATAGCGTCAGGTACCCCCATATACTACCTAATAAAGATTTTAACCCCCCTGATTGCCCCCTAGTTAACCCTTATACCAGTGATCACCATATAACTGTTACGGGTGACGCTGGTTAGTTAGTTGTTTTTTTTATAGTTTCAGGGCACCCGCCGTTTATTACCTAATAAAGGTTTAATCCCCTGATCGCCCAGCGGTGAAAAAAGTTAAGTTTTAGGGTTGGATAGGGTCTGCGTCACCCCAGGCAGCGTCAGGTTAGCGCCAGTACCGCTAACACCCACGCACGCAGCATACACCTCCTTTAGTGGTATAGTATCTGAACGGATCAATATCCGATCTGATCAGATCTATACTAGCGTCCCCAGCAGTTTAGGGTCCCCAAAAATGCAGTGTTAGCGGGTTCAGCCCAGATACCTGCTAGCACCTGCGTTTTGCCCCTCCGCCAAGCCCAGCCCACCCAAGTGCAATATCGATCGATCACTGTCACTTACAAAACACTAAACACATAACTGCAGCATTCGCAGAGTCAGGCCTGATCCCTGAGAGCACTAATGCCCCGTACACACGGTCGAATTTTCCGATGGAAAATGTCCGATCGGAGCGTGTTGTCGGAAATTCCGACCGTGTGTGGGCTCCATCGGACATTTTCCATCGGATTTTCCGACACACTAAGTTGGAGAGCAGGAGATAAAATTTTCCGACAACAAAATCCGATCGCGTCAATTCCGACCGTGTGTGGCCTGTTCCGACGCACAAAGTGCCACGCATGCTTAGAAGAAATTCCAAGATGGAACAGCTCGTTCTGGTAAACTTAGCGTTCGCAATGGATACAGCACTTTCCTCACGCTGCAATGTTCAAAATGGTTTAATACAGCGCACTCTTTTCTTCTTTATAATGTGACAAGAATATATTAGTTTTGCTGCTCATATTCACACACACTTCTCACAAACTTATTTTGTTACTATTTATCGTGATTCCCTCAATATATTTTGATTTCTCACATCTGACAACATATTTTTGTATATTTTTTATATATTTTTTGGCTTTAATGTAGATTCTTTTTTGTGTTTGTATTTTATTTTTATTTTTTTTGCGATTTTGATTTGTACTTGATTTGTGACAAGCTCCCACAACACCATTGATATGTTGTTCTATTTAATCTGTAGGAGATTGTTTGGTGTTGTTGTCCCTTGTTAATTTTACACTTTATGTTAGAAATGTACCTGAATCTTCACCAACAAACTGTCCTTTTTGGATGAAAACACACACAGGAGAGTAGAATTTATCTAAAAAATTTTATTAAGGGCTCACAACTAAACAAAGAGGGAGGCAACGCTGGAGAAACTGCAGAAGTGGGTGAAGCCTTGTACCCCCAGGGCACACATCAACTTTTTTTAAGCAAAATTGGTGGCCTGAGGAGTCCATATCTAAGGGAGGGCAGTCTGGTCCAGAAGAGAGATCCGGAAAGCAGCAGATGACATCTGTGTCCCCAGGCTGTGGTCATACGAGAGATTGCATCTTCTGTCAGACCAGACTGAACCCAGGTCATCACTCTTTGGTCTTCCTTCCACGCTTCCTTCCACGCTGTGGCTCTGGTGGTGGAGTTGTGGCAGCAGGAGGAGGAGGAGGAGGATCGTCCATCTCAATGACATCCGTCTTTGGTGTTAGTTCCCCACTCACCCCCTTATGTAGGACTTTATACAGAAGGTCCTCACAGAGCCTGCGTTGACCCTCCTGCATGCCCTGCAGTTTGGTGGCAGCCATGCAGGCAAAGGCCTCTTCAGGAGTGGGTAAGGCTCTGAGGGACGCAGAAGCCTCCTGGATCAGCCTGAACGCTGAATCCTGCACGGGACTCGGAGTGGCCTTCCTGGCTCGTTTATGTGGCAGGCGGAGGGGAGGGACCTGAGACTCAGTCAGGCTGCGACTGGTCCCAGGCTTCTCCTGGCTGACACTTAGCCCCACCTCCTCCTGGCTGCCACTAACCCCCGCCTCCTCCTGACTGCCACATTCCACAACCTCCTCCTGGCTGAGGTCTTCCTGTGTATGAAAAAGGGACATAGTTTTAGTATTGTTTTCATCAATCACACACAATTTTCACCTCCTGACTGTTGCAAATTGAATGTTAACAAATATAACAGACTATCCTTCTGAGCCCAGCATTTTTCATTCTTGTCCCAATTTTGGGTGCCCACTACTGTCTATTGATATGTAAAACACTTTTTTTAATCAGCAATTAGTGCTCAATAATAACATCTAGTAAACATCATTTCTTTATTGACCAGAAATCTGTAGAAGAATGCTATACCTGACTCCAGCTGGGCTCCTCCACTTCTTCCTGGCTGGAAGGCCCAGGTTGGACATCGGAAGCCTCAGCTGGTATGGAAGGAAGCGTGGAGAGGGATTCCCTGACTTCAGTGTGGTCTGACAGAAATCGCAGTCTCTCATAGTACCAGAGCCTGGGGACATAAACGTCAACTGCTGCAGCTCCGGATCTCTGGGAATCCGTGACCTTCTTGCGCTCCCTCAGATATGTGCTCCTCAGGCCAACAATTTTAGCTTTTAAATAAGGGATGGTTGCTGTGGGGACCACCGGCTTCACCAACTCCAGCAGTTTCTCCAGCGCTGCCTGCCTCTTCTGTTTGTGATTATAGTGGGGGTGTCTCACCTGCCACAGACAGGGCAGCTCCCTGTACTTGTCTATGAACAGGGGCCGGAAATTGTGGTCGTTGAACCCATCCATTTTCTCTGCAAGACACAACACAAGACAAACCCTAATGTCAGGCAAAACACCCCTAATCTTGTTACAATATAGGCTTCCATTTCGAACCAGTATAGGCGCAAGTTTAGATCTTACCTTCGTTATCACGATCGGCATCTCCGATGCTCCTTCCTCCGCTCACAGATCGTACGTAATACGCACGTGTGTTACGCTTTATACACACTGCGCATGCGTATAACTCCGCCCGCCCCTGACGTTCTTTATAGTCTATTCCCCGCCCCTTTTCGTTCGGCGCAGTGGGGGAAGAGCACATGGCGGATAGACAGCAGGTGCGTACTAATTGTAGCAACGAGGAGGAGGAGGAAAGGCCGGAGCCTGAAACGTCCCGATCCAGAAGGAGATTTAAGGACTCAAATATGTCCTTTGGGGAGATGTTGGAAATGGTGGACATCCTGAAGAAGGCCGACTATGATGGAAAGTATGGGCCTTACCCCAACTCCAATATACAAAAGGCCAAGATCATGGCGAAAGTGGTCAGGAGTCTACACCGGAATTTCGGGGTACGAAGATCGAAAGATCAGCTCAGGAACCGGTGGTTCTCGTAATTTCAGGACCTGAAATTACGAGAACATGAGCAGTACAGAAAGATCCGGAGTGCTGCAAAAAAGTAAGTAGTTGTGCTGTGTTCCTATTCTTTTTGTGTTTATTACGTTCGTGCTGCTCCATGTGCTTTTAGGAACTGTTGTACAGTTTAAAATGGCAACTTTCATGTTCATGGGCACATTATTCGTTCGGATCCAACATTTTTCGTTCCAACTATAAAATACCATTGTTTAGCCCATATGCATTTGGCCACCATTTTGACGCCCTATACTTGTCTTCAAAGAATTGGGTTGTGTAGATGGCTTTGTTACTAGAATGAAATGCAAACTAGATTCTGTGTAAGGAGAGGACACTGAGCAGCTGTTTACACATCTGGACACTGGAGCACTAGTGTGGGACACAAGAACACCATTTTTGTTAGGGGGCCACACAGGTGCTCCAGTGTATACTATAGGGGTGACTCCATCTGGGAAGCTTGTACTAAACAGGTAAAGTATTGCAGCTTGACAAAGGACACTAAAAAGCTACATCTTGGAACTCTGCTAAAATTGACAATTGTACCCCACTTCCAAGCAATGTTTCCTATTTATGGTTCTGACATTAAATATCTGTGTGCTAAGTATACCATTTTTGTTTTACATAGGGGGTAAAAGACTTGGAGGACACCCCTCATCTGAGGAGACCAGAGCCCCCCCCCCCTCTGGAAGAAGGTGAAATCCCCCCAACACAAGCTGAGCAGGAGGAAGAAGATGTGGTGGAACTAGTCACCACAACAGGCGAGTGTCTGCAACCACAGGCTCAGATAAGAGATGGATGGCGGCATATTTTTTAGACCTAATTTATTTGGGGGTTCCTCTCTTTTTAGGTGATCGTGAGGTTGTGGATCCAGATCCTTTCACATCCTCCGAAAGTGCCCAGATCCTGATCGGGGAGATCATGGGGTGTAATTTACAATTGGAAATCATCAAGAAAAACATCAATGATGTTATTCCAAAATATAAAAACATCATTGATGTTTTGGGGCGAGTTTAAAGCCCCTCCAAATCACTTTCTTCTTTTGTGTGCTACAATGTGCGAAATGTTTTTGTGATTTTTCCCAAAGCCAAATTTGGAGGATGCACACAGTGTGTCAACATGTGCTATCTGCCATCACGGGAGATCAATGGACGTGTTTTGGGGGTGCAACCCCTTCCTCAATTATAAAGTAACTGAGAGGAAGGGCTTGCTCCCCCAAAACACATCCCTTGATCCCCCGTGATGGCAGCTAGCACATGTTGACATTGTGAAATTTGTGTGCATCTTCCAAATTTGGCTTTTCCAGGGGTGATTTCACCCCATCTGAACACAATATCAAACACAGTTCCTAAATACTCATGTCTGATATTGCCTTCAAATTCGACCAAATGTGACGTTTGTAAGTTCAAGATTTGTGTCTTTTCTTATTGGTTTTACACAGGCCTGTTTTCTATAAAATGGACATTTTGATTTTGGATAATGCCACCACAAAAATTGTTATACAACAAACATGTTAATTTGTTGGAAAAACCTTTGGTAAATGCACATGTGATTGTGCAGGTATTAAAAAGATTGTTAATCAAGAATGTGTGGATTATTGTCTCAACGCTACAACACTTTTGGGGTGATGTAATTGTTGTTTTCTGAGAAAATGGGGGTTATTTCCTAAGGGCAAATCCACTTTTCACTACAAGTGCAGTTTCAGTTCAGTTGCAAGTGCACTTGTAGTGAAATGTGTTTTTGCATTTAGTAAATAACAGCCAACAGTGCTTTGCATAAGGTTACACAATCACGCCACAAAGAATTTATTTTTTTTATTATAAAAAGGCTTCACAGATTGTCTGGCATATTGTCTGGCATATTGATAGCCCCCCTACCCGCAAAGAACTCCAGGTAGCGTAACCGGACATCACGGGCACTCAGGGAAGGCAAGCCAGGATGGCCACTTTCAAGCGCCGTCAGTGTGGTTTGATGTATGATTCCGGCCTCAGGCCCAACTGAGCCAGCATAGTTGGCCGAATGTTTCTTTAAAAAGTTATGGAGAACACAGCACGCAAGTATAATATGGTTCAGTTTATACTCCGCCATATGGATGGGTGTCATAAATAGGCGGAACCGGCTGGCCAGGATTCCAAATGTGTTCTCCACCACTCTTCGGGCTCTGGCCAGCCGGTAATTAAAAACCCTCTGTTCCGGGGTGAGGGTCCTTATTGGGAATGGCCGCATCAGGTGGTCCCCCAGCGCAAATGCTTCATCAGCAACGAACACAAATGGGAGTCCTTCAACATTGTCCTCTGGAGCTGGCAAGTCCAAGCTGCCATTCTGGAGATGCCTGTAGAACTCTGTCTGGGCGATGACTCCACCATCGGACATCCGGCCATTCTTCCCCACATCCACATACAAGAAGTCGTAATTAGCCGACACCACCGCCAACATCACTATACTATTGAACCCGTTGTAATTATAATAGTACGACCCCGAGTTGGGTGGTGGGATGATGTGGACGTGTTTCCCATCAATTGCCCCTCCGCAGTTAGGAAAGTCCCACCGCTGGGCAAAGTGGGAGGCCACAGTCTGCCATCCTGTGGCGTGGAAGGAAACTGTTGAGGAAAAAACAATAAACATTACTATTTTTACTCTGAAACATGGCAAGCAGATTAGACACAAACATTATGGGGCAACCTCCAGATAGCATTTATTAAGGGGAATTTAACAACGCCAAAGTATAAGGTACACCTATCATATTCCCCCTCCCCTCCTCTCATGGGCCATTTGTAACATTATAGGGGGTGTGTGGAAATCTTGGACAGGTAACCATCTTCACTTCATTGAGAGATGAATGCTTAAATACAGGGTATTATTTGGAACAGACCCTCCTTAGTTACACTATTGGCAGACCACTGGACAGGTAAGAAGTGTCATAATACAAAGATATAAATACACATTGTACACATTTGAGGACATTTGGACATTCTGCTATTACCTGTCAAGATAATAATAGGATACAAAAACTTTAAACAGTACCATTTGAAAGTATACAGGCAGGCCCTTGCACTACATGCTTTGGGGAATTCATCCATAAATCTGACCAGTAAAGAGGTGGGTATAGTGTGTATGGGTTTGGCAAAGTCAGCAGATAGATGATTGAGGATAGATAGAGAATTGGTATCAGCTGACTTAGCAGTTGGGGGAGGGAGGGTTACTAAAAATGATTTGGGGACACCACAAAAAACAGCCTCTGGCACTCTGCCTGAATTTAAATCAAAAATAACATTTCGAAACATTTTAGGGGGTGTTTGGGGTAAAGCACTACTATGGAGCTGATAAAATACATTGTTAAGTGACTACATGAGGTGAATATAGGGCAGGAGACACCATGCTGGGGAGGTTAGTGAAGGGCAAATATGTATGAAGGACATAAAATAATAATTACATAAAAATCCAGCATGCATGAGGACAAAGGGGACATTCACAGCATATTACAATCATGGTAATTAGGGAATGAGGAAAGAAATACAATATATTAGCAAACATTCAATACAATAAAATGTGACATAAAAGGATAAAAATCTTACCTTCATATACTCCTTCTGCAGGACCTGGATGGAGGTCAGCGAAGCCAACAGACGGTGAAATACAGGGTCCGTCATCCTGAGAAAGTTCCTGAAATCATCAGGATTATTCTCACGGATCTCACGGAGCAAAGGCATATGACAGAACTGGTCACGCTGAAGTAACCAATTCTTGGTCCATGAACTCCTCCCCACCCTGTTCATGGACTGGACTTGTGTCAAGGTCAGGACCCCATCACCAAGCCCCCGCACAGCACAAACTCTACGAGGAGTACGCATACGAAACATGGGTAGAAAACGGTCGGCTGCTCAGAATGAAGTAACAGAACGCACTGAAGAACAGCAAGGCCTGTGAAGAGCGACCTGAAAAACAGTAACGAACGAACAAGAATACAATGACTACCTAAAGTCACGCGGAACTTGCTGCACGCACTGAAGAGCAGATACAAACCCACAAGCACAAACTGAACGGCAGAAAACGATCTGAAAGCCACGAGTCTGAAAAAGCGTGAATCGTCTCTCACCAAACTTTTACTAACACGAGATTAGCAAAAGGAGCCCAAAGGGTGCCGCGCTTGGTTCTGAACCAGCCTTTTCTAGTCTTGTCGTACGTGGTGTACGTGACCGCGTGGTTGGCGATCGGAAATTCCGACAACTTTGTGCGACCGTGTGTAGACAAAAAAAGTTTGAGCCAACATCCGTCGGAAAAAATCCTAGGATTTTGTTGTCGGAATGTCCGAACAAAGTCCGACCGTGTATACGCCCTATAACAGTTTTTTTGGTAGCATTTTGATACAGTTGCTGACAGTCAGGAGCTTTTTTGCCTGTGAGTCTCACTAGTGTACCACTAAATTTAGATCCCAAAATGGCAAATCGAAGGTACACTAGTGCAGAGGCCTACACATTTCTGAGCATGACAGATAGTGAAGAGGAAGTCACTCATCTGTCAGATTCAGGCTCTGAATACCAACCTGTAGACAGCAGCGGCTCCATGACAGATAGCTCTGACGACGGAGTTGTGGTCCCTGCCAAGGTCAGGCGTACCAGACCCCAATCTTCTTCTTCTGCTGTTGAGGTGCAAGAACCGCAGGGCTCTCGTATGGAGCAGAGAAGTACTAGTCCCGCTATTCCTTTGAACTGGCAAGCACCAGCGGCCTAGTACACCCTGGTCTTACATCCAGCACTTCAGTAACACGTGGTGACGTGGCAAGTTCCATAAGTGCAGTTCAAGCTGCTGAGGTGGCAAGCACAGGTAGTGTCCCGCTGCCACCAAGAAGACAAAGACAGGCCCGTCGTGCCCATAATGTCCTTCCTGCAGAATTCGCCAATCCTAATTGGGAACCCACCACTTCTGCAGCACCCATACTTCCCCTATTCACTGGCCAACCTGGTGGAAACAGCTGATTTTACATCACTTGATTTCTATTCGCTGTTTTTCACTGAAGATCTCTATAGATCTATTGTGGACCAAAGCAATTTGTACGCTGGTCAACACATCGCCACTCTTCCCCAGTCCTCCCTTGCCAGAGATTGGAGACCAATTATGGTCCCCGAATTTAAGACCTTTTTGGGCCTATCCCTCAACATGGGCATAGTTAAAATGAGTACGTTGTGGTCATATTGGTCCACTGACCCAATGAACCATATGCCCGTGTTCTCTGCTTCCATGGCCAGGGCACGATACGAGCAGATTTTGCAGTTCATGCGCTTCAACAACAATGAACTCTGTCGTCCTCGTGGAGACCCTGGATACGATCAGCTCTACAAAATTCGGCCCCTCGTAAACCACTTCAACCAACGTTTTGCAGACTTGTTTACTCCCTGTCAAGTTGTCTGCGTTGATGAGTCCCTGATTAGGTTTTCTGGCCGCTTGTCATTCAAGCAGTACCTTCCCACCAAACGTGCCAGATACGGGGTCAAGATGTATAAGCTCTGTGACAAGGCTACAGGCTATACATGTAGTTTTATGGTTTACGAGGGAAAAGATAGCCACATAGAGCCGACAAACTGCCCCGACTACATAGGAAGCGCTGGCAAGATTGTGTGGGACTTGGTGTCACCCTTATTTGGAAAGGGGTACCATTTGTATGTGGACAATTATTACAGGAGCGTGCCATTTTTTAGTCACCTTTTTGATCATCAGATTGGAGCATGTGGCACCATGTGATCTAATTGCTGGGGCTTTCCCAAGCGGCTTGTAGATTCTCGTCTTAGGCTGGGGAAGAGAGCCTGCTTGAAGTGTAATAACTTGCTCGCTATGAAGTGGAGGGATAATTAGAATGTTTTCGTGCTTACCTCCCTTCATGCAGACACGACGGTCCAAATTACTACGGAAACTGGTGTTGTGGAGAAACCCCTCTGTGTCCACGAATATAATGAAAATATGGGAGGGGTGAATCTCACTGACCAGTTGTTGGCACCGTACCTAGTTGCCTGTAAGGCCAGATGCTGGTATAAAAAAGTGTCTGTTTATTTATTTCAATTGGCTTTGCTGAACGCTCATGTGCTATACAGAGCTTCAGGACGGACTGGTTCCTTCCTTAAATTCCGGGAAGAGATCGTCAGAGCCCTTCTGTTTCCAGACGGTGCTACAACTCACCATCCCCAACCAAATGCAGTAAGCCGGCTGCATGAGAGGCATTTTCCTTATGTCCTCCCGCGTACCCCTACCCAACGAGCCCCCCAAAGAAAATGTTGTGTCTGCAGAAAGCGCGGATATAGGCGTGACACCCACTATTATTGTCCTTCCTGTCCTGACAATCCTGGTCTTTGCATTGGTGAATGTTTTAACGCTACCATACACTAGTGAAGTTTTAGCGTAGGGTACAGCATTGCACATACTAGGCACACTTTCACAGGGTCTCCCAAGATGCCATCGCATTTTGAGAGACCTGAACCTGGAACTGGTTACAGTTACAAAAGTTAGTTACAAAAAAAAGTGTAAAAAACAAAAAAAAAAGTAAAAAAAAAATAAAAATATATATATAAAATAAAAAAACAAAAATAGTTGTCGTTTTATTGTTCTCTCTCTCTATTCTCTCTATTGTTCTGCTCTTTTTTACTGTATTTTATTCTGCAATGTTTTATTGTTATCATGTTTTATCCTCTTTGCTTTCAGGTATGTAATTTCTTTATACTTTGCTGTTTACTGTGTTTTCTTGTTAACTGTTTTTTTGTTTTCAGGTACGCCATTCAGCTGCAGTGCGGATTTATTTATCTTGACAGCAACAGCGTTTGCTCCCACGATACATAAAGCCTTGACTCCAGCTCTGTCTGGGGTGATTTCACCACCGCAGTTACATACTTCAGCATATATTGCGAAGCATGGGGGCAGCAGGGGTAGAGGAGCGATTTGCTCCTAACTTTTGCGAGTGGATGGCCCCATGCTTCGGCATATATATATTTTAGGCACAGGTTGCGTTAAAAAATGTTTTATTTTTTACTATGTTTTTTTTGTATTTGCTTTGCAGGTTTGGTAAGTCTTACTGTTATACTGTAATGATACTTTGTTTTATTGTTAACCATCATTTGCTTAGCAGGTACGCCATTCATCTGCAGCGCGGATTTATTTATCTTGACAGCAACAGCGTTTGCTCCCATGATACATAAAGCCCTGACTCCAGCGCTGTAGGAAGTGATTTCACCACCACAGTTAAAAAAAAGAGCATATATGCTGAAGCATGGGGGCAGCAGGGGCGGAGGAGCGATTTGCTCCTACCTTTTGGGGCAGATGCCCCCATGCTTCGGCATATATAAACAGTGCATGTATGCTCTTCAATAGAAGTGGGTGGGTGAAGGGAGGTATTCTAATGGTGGGTATACCCACCGATCAATCTCTTTTTTTTCGTTCAGCCCATAGGCTGCATGGAAAAAAAATTACAATATATGCCCAACAAGGACCAGCAACGTACTGGTATGTTGCTGGACTTTGAGTGGTTATACCAAAATGATGCCTGCGGGTTTAGGTATCATCTTGGTATCATTCTTTTCAGCCAGCGGTCGGCTTTCATGTAAAAGCAATCCTAGTGGCTAATTAGCCTCTAGACTGCTTTTACAAACAGTGGGAGGGAATGTCCGCCCCCCCCTCCCACTGTCTTCCATGATTTTCTCTGGCTCTCCTGTCCCAACAGGGAACCCAAGAATGCAGCCAGCTGACCATAGAGCTGATCAGAGACCAGAACAGCTCCAATCATCTCTATGGCCTAAGAAACCGGAAGCTACGAGCATTTAATGTCTTAGATTTCGCCAGATATAAACATTGGGAAATTGGGAAAGCATTTTATCACACCGATCTTGGTGTGGTCAGATGCTTTGAGGGCAGAGAAGAGATCTAGGGTCTAATAGCCCCCTATTTTTTCAAAAAAGAATACCTGTCACTGCCTATTGCTATCATAGGGGATATTTATATTTTCCTGAGATAACAATAAAAATGATAAAAAAATTATAAATGAAAGGAACATATTAAAAATAAAAAAAAAAAGCAAAATAAATAATTAAAAAAAGAACAAAGTACGGGGATACCACATGTGTGAGACTTTTTGGGAGCCTAACCGCGTACGGGACCCCGAAAACCAATCACAAACCCCCTCAAATGACCCCATTTTGGAAAGTAGACACCCCAAGCTATTTGCTGAGAGGTATGGTGAGTATTTTGCAGATTTAGCTTTTTGTCAAAAAGTTTTGAAATTTGAAAAAAGAAAAAATACATTTTTCTTTTCTTTCTTCATTTTCAAAAACAAATGAGAGCTGCAAAATACTCACCATGCCTCTCAGCAAATAGCTTGGAGTGTCTACTTTCCAAAATGGGGTCATTTGGGGAGGTTTTGTGCTATCTTGGCATTTTATGGCCTTCGAAACTGTGATAGGTAGTGAGAAGTGAAATAAAAAATGTCCGCCCTTAGAAATCCTGAAGGTGGTGCTTGGTTTTCAGGGCCCCGTACGCGGCTAGGCTACCAAAAAGTCCCACACATGTGGTATCCCCGTACTCGGGAGAAGCAGCAGAATGTATTTTGGGGTGTAATTCCACATATGCCCATGGCATGTTTGAGCAATACATCATTTAGTGACAACTTTGTGCAAAAAAAAAAAAGTTTGTCATTTTCCCGCAACTTGTGGCAAAATGTAAAATATTCCATCGACTCAACATGCCTCTCAGCAAATAGCTTAGGGTATCTACTTTCCAAAATAGGGTCATTTGGAGGGTTTTTTTGCCATCTTGGCATTTTATGGCCTTCAAAACTGTGATAGGTAGTGAGGAGTGAAATAAAAAATCTACGCCCTTAGAAACCCTGAAGGTGGTGATTGGTTTTCGGGGCCCCGTATGCGGCTAGGCTTCCAAAAAATCCCACACATGTGGTATCCCCGTACTCAAGAGAAGCAGCAAAATGTATTTTGTGGTGCAATTCCACATATAACCATGGCATGTGTGAGCAATATATTATTTAGTGACAACTTTTTGTAAAAATTTTTTTTTTTTTGTCATTATTCAATCACTTGGGACAAAAAAATAAAATATTTAATGGGCTCAACATGCCTCTTAGCAATTGCCTTAGGGTGTCTACTTTCCAAAATGGGGGGTCATTTGGGGGGGTTTTGTACTGCCCTGCTATTTTAGCACCTCAAGAAATGAGATAGGCAGTCCTAAACTAAAATCTGCGTAAATTCCAGAAAATGTACCCTAGTTTGTAGACGCTATAACTTTTGCGCAAACCAATAAATATACACTTATTGGCATTTTTTTTACCAAAGACGTGGCTGAATACGTTTTGGCCTAAATGTACGACTAAAATTGAGTTTATTGGATTTTTCTTATAACAAAAAGTAGAAAATATTTTTTTTCATAATAAAATAATAAAAATCGCAGAGGCAATCAAATACCATCAAAAGAAAGCTCTATTTGTGGGAAGAAAAGGACGCAAATTTCGTTTGGGTACAACATTGCATAACCACGCAATTACCAGTTAAAGCAGCGCAGTGCCAAGTTGTAAAAAGTCCTCTGGTCTTTGGCCAGCCAAATGGTCCGGGTATGAAGCATATGGAACGAGCCCAGGAGGCCCAGAGGAGGGTCTATGATCGGGGTGCCAAGGTCCGTACTTTCACCCCTGGGGACTGAGTGTTGGTACTGGTTCCCACGGTGGAAATTAAGTTCCTAGCCAAGTGGCAGGGTTCCTTTGAGGTTGTCGAAAGGGTAGGGGAGGTAAACTACATAGTCTACCAGCCAGGGAAAAGGAAACCACAACAAATTTATCATATGAATCTCTTAAAGCCCTGGAAGGACAGAGAGACTTTACTGGCCGCATCCCCGCCTCCAACAGACCGGGAGCGGTGACACCTGACGTCCCCATAATGGATTCCCTGTCCATCGCACGACAAAGTGACGTTAGGGCATTTGTGTACAAAAATAGAGACTTTTTTTTCCCCCTTACCCGGACTGACTAAGGTGATCCAGCATGATATAGTGACGGAACCTGGGGTTCGTGTAAATGTAAAGCCATATAGAATCCCAGAGGCCAGGTGAGAGGCAGTCACGAAGAAACTCAAAAATATATTAGAGTTGGACGTGATATAAGAGTCCCACAGTGATTGGTCGAGCCCTATAGTGCTGATTCCAAAACCCAATGGCACTATTAGGTTTTGTAACGACTTTAGGAAACTCAACAGTGTGTCCAAGTTTGATGCATACCCGATGCCCCGGGATGACAAACTCATGGACAGGTTGGGACACGCCCGCTACATAACAACCCTAGACCTAACGAAAGGCTATAAGCAAATTCTGCTAACTGAACCAGCCAAGGAAAAGACTGCCTTTTTCACTTCCGAGGGCTCGTTTCAGTACAAGCGGATGCCGTTTGGTCTGCATGGGGCCCCTGCATCATTCCAACGAATGATGGACAAAACTTTGAGAAACTCAAAAATATATTAGAGTTGGACGTGATATAAGAGTCCCACAGTGATTGGTCGAGCCCTATAGTGCTGATTCCAAAACCCAATGGCACTATTAGGTTTTGTAACGACTTTAGGAAACTCAACAGTGTGTCCAAGTTTGATGCATACCCGATGCCCCGGGATGACAAACTCATGGACAGGTTGGGACACGCCCGCTACATAACAACCCTAGACCTAACGAAAGGCTATAAGCAAATTCTGCTAACTGAACCAGCCAAGGAAAAGACTGCCTTTTTCACTTCCGAGGGCTCGTTTCAGTACAAGCGGATGCCGTTTGGTCTGCATGGGGCCCCTGCATCATTCCAACGAATGATGGACAAAACTTTGAGACCACATCGTATGCAGCCGCCTATTTGGACGATGTGGTCATCCACAGCCAGATTGGGAAGTGCACCTGCCCCGAGTACGAACGGTGGTAGATTCCCTTAGGGAAGCAGGTCTCACGGCCAACCCAAAAAAGTGTGCCATAGGCCTGGAGGAGGCCAAATACCTTGGGTATGTTATTGGCCGGGGACTGGTCAAGCCTTAGACCAAAAAGATTGAGGCAATTCAAAAATGGCCCCAACCGGTAAACAAAAAACAAGTTTGGGGCCATTGCCGCTCCTCTGACCGACCTCACATGCGTTCTATTGTAAGAGACTGTACCGGAATCCGGCCCGGGTTGTTCCAGCCTCTGTGGCAGGCTTGGTTCCGGTCCGGATGTTGTGGCCTGCACACTGGCCTTAATTTCCAGAAAAGGTGATCCCCATGAATCAATCTCCCACAGTATATATAAAATAATATGCAAAGTGGTTAGAGGGAAGCTTCAGAATGGCAAAGAGGTTTTTATTACAAATTATGTGAGAAGACTGCAGTTCCTCTTTAACATTTTGGATTTACTCTCATTTTCACAGTGACAAGTCCCTAAGACAAATAAAGAGAGTGAATCTTCCCAAAGAGGACACAGACCACAATACAAGACTGACAGAAGTTCCATACTTCCCACCACTCCACTATTTAAAACTAATTTAAAAAATGGCTTTGAATACACTATCAGCCCCGTGCTACCCAATTTGGAGACCTTTCCTGCGCAGACCACAAAGAAGCAAATAAGGGGAATAGAAGATAAAAATAAGCCTCCCACACCATCCTATACTGTAGCTTTTTATGCACCCCAACTTGTGACATCTAAAGCTGGTACTAGTAGAACATATTATTCAATTTATGGAAGAGAAAAGTTCCACCACTACCACAGTCAAATTATATTTGTTTAAATCCTCTTATATGGTATGTATAAAACAGAAGTTACTCATGAACCTTCCAGGAAATTTTAAATGATTGAACCGTTAGCTAAGCTTGCAAAAACATTGCTCTTTCAGAATATTAACTACTGTACTACTGCACGTTAGAGGTATTTTAAGGTTAGACATTGCTTATGGCATAACAAGTTCACTATAACAGGTTCACTTTAACCACTTTCTGCCCATGCTATAGCCGAATGACGGCTACAGCTTGGGCTACCAGTAGTGGGAGGGCGTCAATAGACGTTCTCCCGTGATCGCGCTGCTTTGTGATCACTGGCTGGCGGCCAGCGTGCAATGTTATTACCAAGTCCTTCGGACACGGCTGAAACAGAACCGGATAAAGGACCAATCACAGCGGGCCCTTTACCACGTGATCAGCTCTCATCCAATGATAGCTGATCAGGAAGTTAACAGAAGCCGGTTACCAGTATATTCTTTCTCCTCACGCTGCTCATGAGGAGAAAGAATATACCGGTAACCAGCTTCTGTTACAGGGACATCGGTCCTGATCTGTGCTGCTAATCAGTGCCCACGAGTGCCATCTATCAGTGTCCACCAGTGCAACATTTTAGTGCCAACCAGTGCCACTTTTCAGTGCCACCTATTAGTGCTGCCAATCAGTGCCCATCAGTGCCTCATCATTAGTGTCACCTATCAGTGCCCATCAGTGCCGCCTATCAGTGCCCATCAGTTCCACCTATCAGTGCCCATCAGTGCCTCCTCATCAGTGCCCATCAATGCAGCCTCATCATTGCCACCTCATCAGTGCCCATCAGTGTAGCTTTATCAGCGCACATCAGTGAAGGAGAAAAATTACCCGTTTGCAAAATTTTTAACAAACTATGAAAATTATTTATTTATTTTTTCTAAATTTTCAGTCTTTGTTTCTTTAGCAAAAAAAAAAAATTCAATGGTGATTAAATGCCACCAAAAGAAAGCTCTATGTGTGTGAAAAAAATTATAACATTTTGTTTGGGTAGAATGTTGCATGAATTGTCATTCAAAGTGCAACAGCGCTGAAAGCTGAAAATTGGCCTGGCCAGGAAGGGGGTTTAAGTGCCCAGTAGGCAAGTCTAATCTAGTTAACTCTCTTGTCCCATGTCAATGGACACTGTGACTGTAATTGCTGCATTTTGGAAGGACACGCAGAACCAATGCCCTCTCCACCTGTGCAGTGTATCGCTACTACCTCACTCCCAGTAACGGTATGGGGTCCCACCATGCACCTACCTGAGACTCCATGCATACATTTCACTCAACTCTTTCTCTTCCATACCTGTATACAGCACGAGGGCCCCGGCGGTGCAGATCTGCTCCTATTGCTATGGAAGACAGATCACTGCTGAAGGAATGCCGACAACATCTCTCTCCCTGCAAGAGGCTATCTCACCTGCCACTTATACACGCTTAATGACAGGCTGCTTGTTAAATCTTCATTAACCTTGGTAACCACTAGCTTGGATTCCCTCTGTGTTTTACAAAGCTGTCTACATAACCCAATGTGCTTTATCTGACCCAAGATGTAGACTATGTTAGTGTCGGTTACTTACATGACACCCCTAGAGTAACTTCCTATTGCTAACATCCTTATTCCATAACTAAGCCTTGCTACTGTTCCAGCATATCTGCAGGTTAAGTGCATAATTGGATAAGTTCATAGTGGATTTAACTCTGATTTCAGCAATTCTCTCGTCCTCCAGGCTCCAATAACAGCATTCCAACCACTGCATTCCCAGACTCCATCTGACTCCCGCTGTTACCTGTGCCTAATTTTATTTTCACCACCCAACAACCGACCCCCCCCTTTCCCCATTCCCACCCTGTGTTCCTTTTATAATACACAGAACTTGTGAGCCGGACCCAGCAAAGCCCTCCAAATAGAAAACCCAGGAACGCATTTAACCATTTAAACAGGCAACCGTAGCCAGGTATTCCTGGCTATTCCTCCCTAAAGGCACATGAAAACACCAGAAGCCCAGAAAAGCACAATGGCAGATAAAAGCAGCTAATTAAAGGTATACTTGCCCTTAAATTGTCCATAGTTATGTACGCTGCAATAATATAGTAAAAATAGTAAATATACAGTATCTCACAAAAGTGAATACACCCCTCACATTTTTTGTAAATATTTTATTATAACTTTTCATGTGACAACACTGAATAAATGACACTTTGCTACAATGTAAAGTAGTGAGTGTACAGCTTGTATAACAGTGTAAATTTGCTGACCCCTCAAAATGACTCAGCACACAGCCATTAATGTCTAAACTGATGGCAACTAAAGTGAGTACACCCCCAAGTGAAAATGTTCAAATTGGGCCCAAAGTGTCAATATATTGTGTGGCCATAATTATTTTCCAGCACTGCCTTAACCCTCTTAGGCATGGAGTTCACCAGAGCTTTACAGGTTGCCAGTGGAGTCCTCTTCCACTCCTCCATGACAACATCACAGAGTTGGTGGATGTTAGAGACCTTGCGCTCCTCCACTTTCCATTTGAGGATGCCCCACAGATGCTCAATAGGGTTTAAGTCTGGAGACATGCTTGGGCAGTCCATCACCTTTACCCTCAGCTTCTTTAGCAAGGCAGTGGTTGTCTTGGAGGTGTGTTTGGGGTCGTTATCATACTGGAATATTGCCCTGTGGCCCAGTCTCCAAAGGGAGGGGATCCTGCTTTGCTTCAGTATATCACAGTACATGTTAGCATTCATGGTTCCCTCAATGAACTGTAGCTCCCCAGTGCCGGCAGCACTCATGCAGCCCCAGACCATGACACTTCCACCACCATGCTTGACTGTAGGCAAGACACACTTGTCTTTGTACTCCTCACCTGGTTGCCGCCACACACGCTTGACACCATATGAACCAAATAAGTTTATCTTGGTCTCATCAGACCACAGGACATGGTTCCTGTAATCCATGTCCTTAGTTTGCTTGTCTTCAGCAAACTGTTTGCACTTGTGCATCATTTTTAGAGGATGCCCATGATATGCTGCCAGCGTGCCCATCATTTTTAGAAGAGGCTTCCTTCTGGGATGACAGCCATGCAGACCAATTTGATGCAGTGTGCAGCGTATGGTCTGAGCACTGGAAGACTGACCCCCCACCCCTTCAACCTCCGCAGCAGTTCTGGCAGCACTCATACATCTATTTCCCAAAGACAACCTCTGGATATGACGCTGAGCATGTGCACTCAACTTCTTTGGTCGACCATGGCGAAGCCTGTTCTGAGTGGAACCTGTCCTGTTAAACCGCTGTATGGTCTTGGCCACTGTGCTGCAGCTCAGTTTCAGGGTCTTTGCAAACTTCTTATAGCCTAGGCCATCTTTATGTAGAGCAACAATTCTTTTTTCAGATCCTCAGAGAATTCTCTGCCATGAGGTGCCATGTTGAACTTCCAGTGACCAGTATCAGAGAGTGAGAGCGATAACACCAAATTTAACACACCTGCTCCCCATTTACACCTGAGACCTTGTAACACTTACGAGTCACATGACACCGGGGAGGGAAAATGGCTAATTGGGCCCAATTTGGACATTTTTACTTAGGGGTGTACTCACATTTGTTGCCAGCGGTTTAGACATTAATGGCTGTGTGTTGAGTTATTTTGAGGGGACAGCAAAGTTACACTGTTATACAAACTGTACACTCATTACTTAATATTGTAGCAAAGTGTAATTTCTTCAGTGTTGTCACATGAAAAGATATAATAACATTTTTACAAAAATGTGAGGGGTGTACTCACTTTTGTGAGATACTATATGTTCTGGTAAGGTGGGCCTTTACACACTACTAGCATGTAAACAGAGCCTATTTTTCTCTTGCTGTTTACACTGCACTCTCCTACAAAAGTGTACATTATCTAACTATACCTACAATGCTATAAAAAAAATTTGCCCCCTTCCTGATTTTTTATTTTTTTTCATATTTGTCACATAATAACCACTTCAGCCCCGAAAGGTTTACCCCCCCCCCCCCTTCATGACATTGTACCCAAACAAAATTGATGTCCCCTCCCCCACACACACAAATGGAGCTTTCTTTTGGTGGTATTTGATCACCTCTGCAGTTTTTATTTTTTGCGCTATCAACAGAAAAAGACCGACAATTTTGAAAAATAACAATATTTTTTACTTTTTGCTATAAAACATATCCAATAACAAAATGTAAAAAATCTTATTTAATTCAACAATTTAGGCCAATATGTATTCTGCTACATGTTTTTGGCAAAAAAAATCCCAATTAGAGTATATTGATTGGTTTGTGCAAAAGTTATCGCGTCTACAAACCATGGGATATTTTTATGGCATTTTTATTTTTACTAGTAATGGTGGTGATCAGTGATTTTTAACGGTACTGCGACATTGCAACGGACAAATTGGACACTAAGTGACACTTTTTTGGGACCAGTGACACTAATACAGTGATCAGTGCTAGAAAAATGCACTGTCACTTTATAAATGACACTGGTAGGGAAGGGGTTAACATCAGGGGCGATTAAAGGGATAAGTGTGCTCCTAGGGAGTGATTTCTAAC
This sequence comes from Lithobates clamitans, assembly GCA_037952925.1. Taxonomy (NCBI): domain Eukaryota; kingdom Metazoa; phylum Chordata; class Amphibia; order Anura; family Ranidae; genus Lithobates; species Lithobates clamitans. The sequence goes on from JBBGZY010000335.1 coordinate 3,866,278, forward strand.
TGTGTGGGGGATGGACTGACTAGAGGAAGAGAGACGTCTGTGTTCCTGATGAGCAGGAATACAACATCTCTCTATCCCTCTGTGATGGAACAACTGCCTGCCTTGTTTTTATAGGCAGACCGCCTTTCTTTCTCTCCTAGGAACGATTGGCGGGTCTCAGCGGTCGGGCGCGCCCCAGACCCGACAACAGGAAACAATGTATAGGTACATTGTTTTGTGCAGCCGGGCTGCCCTGAAGCAGTTAAGGGAATAAATCTGTCCATACCTGCCTGGCTCTATGTGAAAAAGTTATTGCCCCCTAAACCTAATAACTGGTTCCATCAAATATGGCAAGTCGTCCAGGTCCTAAAGCTGCAAAGCAGCCCCAGACCATCACCCTACCACCACCATGGTTTACTGTTGGTATGATGTTCTTTTTATGAAATGCAATGTTATTTTTACGCCAGCTGTAACAGGACACACACCTTTCAAAAAGTTCAACTTTTGTCTCTTCAGTCAACAGAATATTTGCCCAAAAGTCTTGGGGATAATCAAAATGTTTTTTGGCAAATATGAGATGAGCCTTTGTGTTCTTTTTGGTCAGCAGTGGCTTTCGCCTTGAAACTCCCCCATTGGATACCACTTTTGCCCAGTCTTTATTATTGTTGAATCATGACTACTGACCTTAACCGAGGCAAGTGAGGCCTGCAGTTCTTTAGATGTTGTTCTGGGTTCTTTCATGACCTCCTGGATGAGTCCTCGTTGTGCTCTTGGAGTAATTTTGGTAGGCCGGCCACTCCTGGGAAGGTTTACCCCTGCTTCAAATTTTCTCCATTTGTGGATAATGGCTCTCACCATGGTTCGCTGGAGTCAGAAAGCCTTTGACGTGGTTTTGTAACCCTTTCCAGACTGATACATGTCAATTACTTTGTAAGTCATCTGTTCTTGAATCTCTTTCGATCACGGTATGATGTGTTGCTTTTTTAGCTTTTAGAGTGCTTTTTTTTTTTTTTGTTTAATATATTTTTATTAATGACAGGAAAGTCCCATGTACATAAAGAGATACCCATCACATGCTTGGGCATAATAAACATACATAAAATGGTACAAATTCCAAATTATACTGAGGTACAATAGAGAAATATGTATGCAGGACATGGGTAACCAAAACAAACAATAAACTTAAAATACATCAATTGAAACAGGACCTGATCCTGACAAATTTTTCGCTTATAGAAACTTATTAAAAGAAAGAGAGAGAAATAAAATAGAGAAAAGAAAAAGAAGAACAGAGAGATGAAGCAAGATGGGAAGGGGGGGGAGGGGGGGGAGGGATAGGAAGGGTGTCCACCTCAGTCAGAGCGTTGTATTTTAATATACGAGCACATTACTTGTCTAGAGCCATAATTTCCGCGTACGCCGCGGAATACTTGAAGGCGAACCACTGGGACCATATTTTCCTCCCCAAGTCTGATTTATTTCTGAGGGAAAAGGTTAAATCCTCCATAGAGTATGTTTGGTCTACCTCGCATAACCATTGGCGCAGAGAGGGTATTTTGGAAGTTTTCCAGCACCTAGGAATAAGGGCTTTAGCAGCGTTTAACAAATGTGGTGTGATGGATTTTTTATATGGTCCCGCTGGTTCGTCTGTACAATGCAATAATACTTGCCAGGGGTCATTAGGAATCTCCGAACCCTGGATTTCTTTTATCCAATGGAGGATGGTGAGCCAGAAGGGCCTAATAAGAGGGCAGGACCACCAGATATGCGCATGCGTCCCTCTCTCTCCACAACCCCTCCAGCAGAGAGGTGAATCCTAAGGAAATAACTTGTGTAGCACAGCAGGAGTGTAGTGCCACCTAGTTAAGAGTTTATAATTAACTTCAGCTGTTTTCGAGGATATAGAAGATGTGTGAGAGAGTAGGAGGATAGAAGACTTCTGGGTTTCCGTTAGGGTCTTAAGGAGATCTTTCTCCCAGTTGCGGAGGAAGCTCGGGTATCCTACGGTGCCCAATGATCTTAGAGATTTATAAAAGTAGGAAAGGGGTTTCTCCATTGGGCGGTCATCTACAAAGGCTGCCTCAATCACCGTCAGGCTAGATACATCGCGCAATGGCTTAGGGAGGGATTTAATGAAGTCAGATAATTGTAGATATCTCCATAGATCCATAAGCGGTGGGTTCGGAACCAATGAGAGCGCAGATAGAGGTAAGATGTCAGAGTCTTTTGTGACTTGATGTAAAAAGACTGAGTTCCCAAGATTCCAGGAGTGTAATCTGGGGTCAATGTTCCCCGGAGGGAAATACATGTGACCAGTTATTGGCATGAGGGGGGAATTGCATTGCCAAGCGTGCTTTTTACATAGTAAGTCCCAGACCCTTAGGGTATAACACGTGAGAGGAGATGCTTCTACTGATAAATGCCTGGTTTTCTTTGGTATCCAAATTAAAGGGTAAAGGTCAGAACCCCCCAATGCTACCTCAAGTGACACCCAGAGTTTTGAATCTTTATGATATTTCCAATCTGAGATTCTGGATAAAATGACTGCCAAAAAGTATTGTTTAATGTCTGGAAGGGCCAGACCTCTCTCCGCTTTTGATCTAGTAAGAAGCGATCTGGACAACCTGGGACTACGTCTACCCCAGACATATCTGCAAATCATAGTTGTTATACGTTTAAAGTACTCAGCAGGAATTTGAAATGGTATCATTTGAAACAAGAAGAGCAGCCTGGGCAGTATGTTCATTTTTACCACTCCAATCTTCCCCAACCATGAGTGCGCAATTTGAGACCATTTTTGAAGATCGGATTTGATCGAGTTTAAAAGAGGCATAAAGTTGGTTCGGAATAAAGAGGACAGTGAGGGAGTAAGGAATATACCTAGATATTTGATGGCTTTTTTTGCCAACTAAAAGGGAAAGAATCCTGTAGGTGGGTCACAGTTTCTTTGGGGACTGAGATGTTCAAGATTTCGGATTTTGTCATGTTAATTTTAAAGTTTGAAATTTGGTTAAAGGTCGAAAAGGCCAGCATTAAATTAGGAAGGGTAATTCTGGGCTGTTGAACGTAAAACAAAATATCGTCCGCATACGCGGCATACTTATGCTCAAAAGAGCCCACAGTAATGCCGTGTATGTTCGGGTTGTGTCTTATAGTTGATAAAAAGGGTTCTAACGAAAGGGCAAATAAAATCGGTGAAAGGGGGCATCCCTGACGTGTGCCGTTATGTAGTACGAAAGAGTCACTAAGGGTGCCATTAATTCTAAGTTGGGCTGTAGGATATTTATAGAGGGCAGCTATTTGGCTCAGGAGGGAGGGGCCAAGTCCAAGATGAGCCAGGGTCGCCATTAGGAACTCCCAGTCCACCCGGTCAAATGCCTTCTCGGCATCCGTTGACAACAGCAGGGTGGACTGGGAGGACCCACGCACATGGGCAATCAGGGAAAGGGTACGCAGAGAATTATCGCGTGCCTCTCTTCCGGGAATGAAGCCCGTTTGTTCATTCGAAACCCATTTTGGAACTAAGGGGAGAAGTCTATTAGCTATTAGTTTTTAGTATAATTTAGCGTCGATATTCAAAAGGGAGATGGGACGATAACTACCACAGCAACTAGGGTCCTTTCCTGCTTTGGGGATAATAGTGATGTGTGCATGCAGAGTTTCTGGTCTAATGGGGTCTCCGGAAGAAATTGAGTTGGCATAGTTAGCTAATCTTGGTAGCAAGATGTCCGCAAAAGAGCGATAGTATGAAACCGTAAGCCCATCCGGACCCGGAGCCTTGCCCGATTTCATGGCCTTAAGAGCTCTACGTAATTCATCCGCAGTGAATTCACCGTCTAGGGTTGATAATAAATCGTCAGCCAATCTTGGGAGTTTGGCATTTATAAGGTAATCATGAATAGCCTGTTTACGAGTAGCTTGGTCGGGTATATTGTGTTGAACATGATATAATTGTTGATAAAACATTCTGAACTCAGCCGCTATTGCAGGGGTGTGGTACAGTAACTCATCAGTTCTAGATTTAACTTTAGCAATGAAAGATGCAGCTTTTTTTTGTTGCAGAGAGTGAGCCAGCAAACTACCAGGTTTATTGCCCCATTCATATGAGCGTTGGGCTGTAATGCGAAATTGCTGTTTTTGTTCAGTATGAAAGAGATTTTTCAGATCTTCTCTCTTTTTGGTCAGGGCCTCAAGCACTTGTTTTGCTAGGCCCGCTTTGTGCTGTCGTTCAAGGATGCCTATATCCCTGAGCAGTTCTGCTTGCTGTGTCGCTCTCTCTTTTTTTTTCCTGGCCCCTAGTTCAATCAATTTTCTACATATGAAGGCCTTATGGGCCTCCCAAAGTACTCCCGGGGAGGTCTCCGGGCAGGCATTGTCCCTGAAGTATTGTACCAGTTCCCCAGAAATAGCAGCAATGTCTATGTCTTCTGTGAGTAGATTCTCATTCAATTTCCAGTTAGCAATCCTAATTGGGATAGATGGGATTTTTATCTGAAGGATGACTGGTGAATGATCTGATAATGTGGAGATTTCTATCTTTGCGTCAATGACAAGGGGGAGATGAAAGTGATCAATAAAGAGGTAATCGATGCGCGAATAGGAGTGGTGTAAGTGTGAAAAATGAGTATAATCTCGCACCTTGGGATTGAGGATTCTCCAGGCGTCCATTAGCTGGGCGTCGTGCAGACGTTTACGTATGAGAGTTAGTCGTCTGTGTGTGATACAGGATGTGCCTGTGGATGTGTCAATAGGAGGCTCCAGTGGAGCATTAAAGTCCCCCGAAAGTAGGATACAACCCTGGGCAAAATCTGTCAATTTAGTAAGGGTGGCCGCCAAAAAGCCAGTTTGGTCTCGGTTTGGAGCGTATATTGTGGCGATAGTGCATAACATACTGCCCAGTTTGCCTCTGATGAACAAAAATCGCCCCGAGGGGTCACTTACCATAGTTTCGAACGAGAACGAGGTACCCCTACGAAAGCCAATGGCCACACCTTTGGACTTATGAATATCAGAGAGGCTATAGTACCACGTGGGGTACATTGAGGAAAAAAGTTTTACTGTTGTTGTGTGTGTCAAATGGGTCTCCTGTAGGCAGACAATGTCGGCCCGCAGGCGACCCAGCTCTCTAAATAAATTATGTCGTTTACCTGGAGCGTGCAAACCACGGATGTTGAGCTTAGCCATTGACTCCGTCAGGGGCAGCCCGATCCGTCAGATCTGAGGTAGACACAAATAAAAAGGTTAGGGAAGGGTGAGGGTGGGGCAGAGGAAAACCAGGAGAGGGAAAAGGGAAAAAAGAGAGAGAAAAAGGAAAAGAAAGGAAGAGGGAGAATACTAAATTGCATCATCACAGTCGCCACCCCTGAAATCTCAGGGCGGCAATCAGCACGCATATCACTGCAGTGCATGATAGGGGTAAATCGCGAGTCCCGCACACTCGAAGCCCCAGACCCTAGAGGGACGGGCTCACGAGTGCACGGGACCCCCCGACACCCCCTTGGGGACGGGTCCGCCGCCCGGAACGACAAACAGAGAGCGCTCAACGTTGCGCATCTGTCCGTCCCAGAGCTCCGGAGCCGGCACACTCAAGATGTTATAATACAAGAGGCATTTACCATACATCTCATAGTTTAAATTTAACCTTATAAAAAAATTAAACCAAGTAACTCCTATAGGGTTACTGTCCCGGCAGCCTTTAACTATGGTTCCCTAAACGAAGGGGCCAAAAAAAAAAAAAAAAGAAAAAGGGGGAAAAGGAAATTATGCGTAAAAATTCAAAAAAAAGGAAAAAACAAAAGATTAGTCTTCTGGTAGGAAAAACACCAGAAGAAACCCTTCTTCTTTGCACGGAACAATAGAGATAGCAACAAATGCAAGTAAGATCCTTCATAACAGATCAAATTTCTTAACACTTGCGGCCACCATCAAGGACATGTGGTTGCAGGCCCAAGGCAGGATCCGAGTGCTTCCGTATATGATTTACCCATCCTGTGGAGGAGATGATCCGGAGGAGCCTGATTTGCGCTTGTGGTCTACTTTCTGCCATCGAGGTTCTGCAGAGGGGGTAGGGGAAGGAATGAGATCCTGCCATCCCGGGAGCTCTGGTGTGGGTATGTTAAGATCCGCGCAGAACTTTTCCAGGTCCTCTGGAAAGCGAAGTGTCACCGTCTTGCCCTCCTTGCGTGCAATAAGTGATGCAGGGAACCCCCAGCGATAGGTAATCGATGCTGCACGGAGCTGTTCAGTTAGGGGACGCAGAGCCCTGCGTCGGTCCAGCGTTTCTCTGGCTAGGTCTGGGAAGAATAAGAGGGAGGCCCCATCAAAGTCCAGCGGTGATTTTTCACGGGCTTTCTTCATGATTATTTCTTTCTCCTCGAAATAATGGAGCCTGCATATCACGTCTCGTGGGACTTCCGATGACAAGTTGCGGGGGGCGGAGGGCCCTGTGAGCCCGGTCTATTTTCAGAGGATAGTCTGCGGACTGACCGAGCAGGCCGTTAAATATACCTCGCAGTGAGGGGAGGAGATCGTCATCGCCCGTGGCCTCTGGCAACCCTCTTATCCTGATATTATTACGTCTGTTGCGGTTCTCCTGGTCCTCGATCTTGTAGAGGGCCATTCTGTGCGCAATAGAGAGGGTGCGGGAGGTGTTCTGCAAGGCCCTAATGGCGGTCGTGTGACGATCCAGATGTTGTTCGGTCTCCTCCACCCGCTCTAACACGTGCGCGAGATCCGATCTCACCGCAGAGAGCTCTTTTTTAATCGAACGCTCCAGTCCTGCAAACAAGGAGGCCAGCTCTGTCTTGGTGGGGAGATCACTCACAAGTGCCGCAACACCAGGATACTTGGCTGCGTCTTCCTCTCCCTCTGAGCAGGCCGAAGTAGCTGGGAAGTGTCTCCCTGGCTCAGATCTGTGGCGGGAGGCGGGGCACGCGCCTCGGGGAGAGCGGCCTAGTCCATCCAGGTCGAGGGAGTCCTCTGGATCGGTGGCCAAATAACGTTTTATGGATCCCGAAGGGGTTCCTTTTTTAGGCAGAGACTTGCCTGGTCTCTTCCGCATGATGTGGAGGATTGAGCCGGGTATAGATCTTGGTTTAAGTCGCTAAAAAGTAGTGCCAGCGCCGGAGCTCGAGGAAGACACGTCTTTACCGCTGCATGTCGAAACCACGCCCCCCCTTTTAGAGTGCTTCACTTTGTCAGACAGCTTCTATTTAAGTGATTTCTTGATTCAACAGGTCTGGCAGTAGTCAGACCTGGGTGTGGCAAGTGAAATTTAGTTCAGCTTTCCAAAAAATGTGGTTAATCACAGTTCATTTATGATTTAGCAAGGGGGGGTCAATAACTTTTTTACATAGGACCAGGCTTGGGCACTACCTTTGCAACACAGAAAATGTATTTAAAATAAAATAATATACTCACAAACGAGTGATAAAATGAAACAGTATGCAATAGTGCAAAGTCCATCATTGGACTCATCCAGCAGGATCTGCTGACAAGTAGACTTTGGTAGGATGGGAGAGTCCAAAGTAAACTAACACGTTTTGACGGTGGCCCCCTCCTCAGCTCTGAGTTAAATACAGCTTCATGTAATTCTCACATGATGATGTATACTTTCTATGCAATTCAGTTGCCACATGTAATAATAATGCACGTGTTTTCTCTCTATTTTTGCAAATAGCCTTGTTAAGATTGTTTTAACTGACAGGGTCAATATACAGATTTTAAAATTAGACAAGGCTTTAAAATAAAGCCATAACTTTAGCTCCTGATTTAATATACAAAATCATCGGGGCTATTGGCAGACATTATATATAACTTAATGCAGAGTTTCCTAGTTTTGTTCCTACTGATTATTTTGAAGTGGTAGTACTTAAATGGCATAAGGTCCTGATTATACTTAAACATGATCAGGTTTCTGCACATTTCCTGCTTTGGTATAATCCCAATTTGAAAGAGTTATATGGTCACTCGCACATAGAGGGCTTCTAGGGATGTGAAATATGTATTTCACAGCTTTTTCGATAAAATACCTTTTGTGGAGGATTCAATGGTAGAAGAACTGACACAATTGCCAAACTAAAGGCTCGTACACTATAAGAAAACATTTTCGTCCAGAGAATTTTTGAACGATTTTCGTATAGTGTGTACACAACTTTCGACAGCCGATTCCGAAAGTTGGAAAGATTCCGAAAGTACCAGCTGGTTTCTATTTAGCCGGCCAATGCCCTCCGACATTTGGCCCACGTGTACTAGGCTTTTCTTTATAGAATGGTCTGCACTAGAAGATAAGCTGATCGCCAAAAGGGAGCCCTCTTTGAGCAGAATCACTATTGGAGGGTGATCTCCTTTGTGGAATTGTTTGAGTGATTTGGATCACTGATTGGATCACATTCACTTTATTGACACTATAAATGCTGTTTAATTTGTTCACTGAAACACCTTCAATGGTTTGTTTTGATGTTCTTTACTTATAATCAAGTTGATATTTTCTGGCATATTCACTGTGAGCAAGTTATGATTATTTTTCTGGATGACTTTGTATAAGTGGCATTGTACATAACATCTAGTTTTAAACAGTGTCTTTTTAAGACACGGATACAGTTACTCTTAGGGGGTTGAATTGGTGTTATATATAGTTTTTTTATTTTTTGGGGCTAGTGCCGGTTTCCTGTTTTTTTACAATAATGAAGTGCATAATCTTTTGCTGTTCTGACAGTAAAATAGAAGTATGGGATTGGGAGAAGAAAATATGCTCACTAGGTGGATGCAGAATCAGTCAGATGCTGCATCTGTCCCCCTGCACTGAGAACTGATCAATAAAACACAGCTGATCGCTCAGTTCTCCCCTATGCTCCGAGCAGAGAGTGGTGACTGTCAGTCATGGCTCTCTGCTCTGCCCCTCACTGGAGCACTGGGCTGTGGAGGTGGTGTGATAGCGACTGGCTCAGTTTCCCAGCGACCTGCTGAGCCAGCTGCTGGTCCAAGTATCCAGGTGGATCCCGACTGTAAAGTCAGGATTGATTCAGCGCCTGGACCAGCTAAGTGGCATCAGCCGACAGTGGACTTTAGGCCACTATCGTCTGAATACAAGTCACAGCAGTGCAGAATTGACTACAGTCCAGTAATCTATAGGAGAAGTAAGACCAAAATAGCTTTGGCCCTACTTCTCCTTTAAGGCAAACAAGGAAATCAAACTGAATAGTTTACAGTTTTATTATGTATTGTGCTCAGTATCTATATCAGGAAATACATATCAGATAACTAAATGGAAGGAAAGCAACTAGTTTTTATGGCACCGGTAAAAAGTTCAACACCCATGCTGTACTTTTCTCAACTATATTTGTCAGTTTATCAGCTTGCTTTTATATTTACCTTATTGACTATATGAGATTACAGAAACCAGACTTCCCTGTTGTCGTCTACTCATGCAAGCCAGCAGCACAATCCTTTGCAGGACAGATCTTCCTATCAGGGCCGTCTTTAGCGCAGGGCAAACGGGGCACTTGCCCTGGGCCCAATCTTTGTTGGGGGGCCCGCGCTAGCCGTGACTTGGGGCCCCGATCACAGCTTTCTAGAGCACACAGAGGACACGGGAGGATGTATTCCTCGCTAGCCAGCTGAGAGGGGGCGGGGCCGGGAGCTCCACTGACACTCTGACCCCGCCCACGTGTGGCCTGTGTACTCGGAAAAGAGCTTCTGTAGTGAGAGCCAGTGATCGGAGTGGGAGTGTCAGTGGAGCTTCCGGCCCCGCCCCCTCTATACTGGCTGGTGAATACAGAGCTCCGGGGGCGGGGCCGGGAGCTCCAATGACACTCCCACTGCGATCACTGGCTCTCACTACAGGCGCTCTATTCCCAGTACACAGGCTGCACGTGGGTCAGTGGAGCTCCCGGCCCCGCCCCTCTCAGCTGGCTAGCGCGGAATACATCCTCCCATGTCCTCTGTGCGCTCTGCAAAACTGTCATCGGGGCGACCATTCACAGGTGATGTGGGCCCCCCAACAAAGCATCAGCTCCCAGCTGCTTTAGTGAGAGCAGAGAGTGGAAGCCCCGCCCACACACCTGAATGTATGTAGTGAGTTTGGCTGGCCAGGTATGTCCTTACAACCATAGAATGCCTGACAGTTTAAACCCTGAGCTGTGTTATTTAACTGTAAAGCTGTGCATTTCTGAAAGTTCTCTGACCATCTCCTGTATAATGTCTGCAGTCTCTGATTGTCTCCTGCAGTATGTCTGCAGTCTCTGAGTGTCTCCTGCAGTATGTCCGCAGTCTCTGAGTGTCTCCTGCAGTATGTCCGCAGTCTCTGAGTGTCTCCTGCAGTATGTCCGCAGTCTCTGATTGTCTCCTGCAGTATGTCCGCAGTCTCTGAGTGTCTCCTGCAGTATTTCCGCAGTCTCTGATTGTCTCCTGCAGTATGTACACAGTCTCTGAGTGTCTCCTGCAGTATGTCCGCAGTCTCTGGTAATCTCCTGCAGTATGTCCGCAGTCTCTGATTGTCTTCTGCAGTATGTCCGCAGTCTCTGATTGTCTTCTGCAGTATGTCAGCAGTCTCTGATTGTCTCCTGCAGTATGTCCGCAGTCTCTGATTGTCTCCTGCAGTATGTCCGCAGTCTCTGAGTGTCTCCTGCAGTATGTCCGCAGTCTCTGGTAATCTCCTGCAGTATGTCCGCAGTCTCTGGTAATCTCCTGCAGTATGTCCGCAGTCTCTGAGTGTCTCCTGCAGTATGTCCGCAGTCTCTGAGTGTCTCCTGCAGTATGTCCGCAGTCTCTGATTGTCTCCTGCAGTATGTCCGCAGTCTCTGATTGTCTCCTGCAGTATGTCCGCAGTCTCTGAGTGTCTCCTGCAGTATGTCCGCAGTCTCTGGTAATCTCCTGCAGTATGTCTGCAGTCTCTGATTGTCTCCTGCAGTATGTCCGCAGTCTCTGATTGTCTCCTGCAGTATGTCCGTAGTCTCTGAGTGTCTCCTGCAGTATGTCCGCAGTCTCTGAGTGTCTCCTGCAGTATGTCCGCAGTCTCTGAGTGTCTCCTGCAGTATGTCCGCAGTCTCTGAGTGTCTCCTGCAGTATGTCCGCAGTCTCCGAGTGTCTCCTGCAGTATGTCCGCAGTCTCTGATTGTCTCCTGCAGTATGTCCGCAGTTTCTGATTGTCTCCTGCAGTATGTACACAGTCTCTGAGTGTCTCCTGTAGTATGTGTATTAATGTGCCCCTTTACTTGCTCAATTATTTGGGATTGCTCAACTGCTCAGTGAGAGGTAATGATGTGCATGAACCTCTAGCAACCAATCAGCAAACAGTAGTGATCTGCGTTAATCTCTAGCAACCAATCAGTAAGTGCTAATGATGTGCTTTAACCCCTAGCAACCAATTAGTGAGCGCTAATAATGTACATTAACCTCTAGCAACCAATCAGCAAGCAGAAATTATGTGTTGTAACCTCTAGAAACCAGCCATTGAGCAGTAATGATAGGCTGTAACCTCTGGCAAACAATTGCAATCGCTGCGTGATCTGCTGCAGTAAACTGATTTTGAGTCTACCTGCTATTTTTTGTATGTCTCAGAATGGAGGGGGGCCCCAAGAAAATGTTTGCCCAGGGCCCAATCAAAATTAAAGACGGCCCTGCTTCCTATGTTCCATAATAAAAGTGTAAACTTTGGAATCTCTGTTTTACTCAAAGACAAACACATTGGCCACAGTATACTGTATATTTGGTGACTCCACCTTTGTTAAGAAAAAAAAAAAACATACTGTCTGGGTGATCAATGTCCAGATTTTTAACAAACTTTGTTGTAGAGTTTTATATATTGGTAATGGAAAGGCTGTTTTCTGCAGAGTGACTATTGTAGATGGTAGTGACTGTTTCATTATTAATCAGCTGATAAACTTGCAGTGTTCTAATGAGGAAAATGCAGGGTCTGCATCCCTTTAGCAGTGATTAACCCTTTGAAAATATCTCACCAAAAGTGAAATTTTTGTTGCAGAGGATGCAGAGAATCTGACTTGTATCTTTGTTCAGACTTCTGGGAAAATCAGCAAGCCAATCACACAAGCAGGAAATCACATTCCTGGGTATGTTCTGTACACCATTGGTGTAAGGAACGTCTCCAGTTTGCCATATTGAATTTTACTGAAAATGACAGTGCTGCAGATTGAGGCTCCATGCACACTATAAGCTTAAAAAAATGCCAGAAAAATGCTGGATGAAAATGCTGATAATTGCATTTTTGTGCCAGACTCTAGTAGCATTTTAGTAGCATTTAGAAGCTTCGAGGAGCAGTTAGGAGTATTATTAGCGTTTTTTGCAGTACATGAAGAAAAAAAAGAAACGCTCTAAAAAAGCTGTTACTAGCATTTTAGCAGCAGTTAGAAGCAGTTAAGAGCATTTAGGCTCCATGCACACTAGCATTTTTTAAAGCTCCTAGAAGCTGTTATTAGCATTTGTTTCTGCTCCTAGAAGCTAAATAGTGTTATCCTATGTGTCCGTGCACACTACTTTAGGCTATTAGCGTTTTTTTAGCTTCAGCATCTAGGAGCAGAAAAAAAAAAAAGGTTTTGTGGAGTTTCCTGGAGCGTTTTTCCTGAACGTTACTAATAGTGTTTTTGAAGCTTTTTTTTTTACCTTTGAATGCAAAAACGCCAATAAAATGCTGATGCTCCTAAACGCTTCTAAAACGCTGCTAAAACTCATCTACAAAAAAGCTTTTACCAGCATTTTTTATCCAGTGACTTTTCCAGCGTTTTTTTAGCTTGGAGCCTTGGAAGAATTCAGCATTTTTTTCTGCTGGAAAAACGCTCCAAGAAACTCTACAAAAACAATTTTTTTTCTGCTCCTAGACTTTGAAGCTCAAAAAATGCTAATAGCCTAAAGTAGTGTGCATGGACACTTAGGATAACACTATTTAGCTTCTAGGAGCACAAAAAAATGCTAATAACAGCTTCTAGCAGCTTAAAAAAACACTAGTGTGCATGGAGCCTGAAAAGGGAAGGTCATTTTTAATAACATTCAATAATAATACAGGTTGTGTAGCAATTGTATATGCTGTATTTTTATTTATTTTTTTCCCACAAAAGTGGAGTTACCATTTAAGTGTGGTTTCCTATAGAGTGTACACTTCATGCCTAATTCTGCGCTTCAGAAAGTTTAGCAATACCTTGGTGGGTCCCCAAGGAAGGAAGTGAGGGAAGGACAAAGACAACAAAGAAAACCTGACAAAAGGTGCAACTCTCACTCATTTTATCCACAGCTAAGAAAAACTTTTGACAGGAGTTTCACTTTAACAATATTATCTACATTTCTAAAGCTGTGAGAGAAGCTAATTTACAAATTAGAAAATCTCCTAAACCCAGATTGTTTTGCTTCTGCCCTCCCCGGCCATAGCTCCTAATGTTTTGAATTATTCCACATATGCTTGACTGGTGGACTTCACAAATAGCATTTTTTATACAATAAAGACCTTTGTTTTTTTAAGATGTAAACAATTCTCAACAGTAGCAAATTCTGACACGTAACTGGATGAATTGCGTCAAAGAGTTTTGCAACTTTATCTAAAAAATTGTTTGCTCCCGATATCAAGTTCACATATATTTGCATTTGATTTTAATTTCAAAGTAGTGTGGGTTTTCAAACAATGATTACTTTGCAATTACTAAAAAGTTTGAAATGTTAAACAAAAAGGTAACAACCGTGTCACTAATGCAAAATAATGACAGTGTTGCAGCTATTGTAGATGTAAAACACACAAATGCACACAGGTAGATCTGGGGACTGGGGAGGAACACTGTGTCCTGGAAATTGTAACCTTATACGCTATTGTGAAACTAGGAAGCTATTGTACATGATAAACAAAAGGAAAATACATAGACACTTAGGAATGCAAAAACTCTTGTACGTTCCTTTGCTATCTAAGTATCAGCATGAACTGGAAATTCCAACTGTAAAAAATGATAAATGAATTCAGTATATTAAATGCAAAACTCCCACTTTTAACCACTCCGGCCCCAGAAGATTTGGCCCCTTAATGACCAGGCCATTTTTTATGATAAGGTACTGTGTCATTTTAACTGACAATTGCGCGGTCGTGCAACGTTGTACAAAAACAAAATTGACGTCCTTTTTTCCCACAAATAGAGGTTCCTTTTGGTGGTATTTGATCACCTCTGCGATTTTTATTTTTTGAGCTATAAACAAAAAAAGCGACAATTTTGAGAAAAAAAACAATTTTTTTTACTTTTTGCTATAATAAATATCCCCCAAATCTAAAAAAAAAAAAAAAAATTTCTTCCTCAGTTTAGGCCAATATGTATTCTTCTACATATTTTTGGTAAAAAAAAATCGTAATAAGCGTATATTGATTGCGCGCCTGCTAGAGCGTCTTAAAGAGCCGACGTACAGCTATGACGGCTCGCCCAGGGGAGACATCCTGTCGCAGTATAACTGCGACAGCTGGTCGGGAAAGGGTTAAGCACTCTAAAACTGGATGTGTGTTTTGTTTTCCTAATTGTTAAGGCGGAACGTCACTCTCTCAATCATAGACTATTTGTAATCCTTATGCTGCTGCCATTAGTAAATAGATAGGAAGGTATATTATATTTACTTAAACTTTTTTATCCATTTCTTCAGTTACTTTCTGGTTTCCATGCCTAGGCAAAGGATATATCCCAGGGGTCTTCAGGAGGGAAGGCAGATTTTTCCAACTAAGCCCTCCTTTCTGTGTGCCTGAGCTAAGAGCAGATGGATTACATGAACCACCCGCCCTTACTCAAGATGGCCACATCCAGAAACGCAAGGTAATGTTTTTCAAAGTGATTTCTCAAAATAAAGCATGGAGACATGAGTGGATGGGGGGGGGGGGGGGGGGGGGGGTTGCATTGAATACTAAAAATTTATTAAATAGCGTTTTGTTTTGTGGTGTTCAGATACAGTGTAAATCCATGTTAAAGTAGTTGCAAACCCTAATTGTATGATAGTTTTCTAAATTATTGTGTATCAAAACTGTTGCCATTTTTTAAATATAATACTGTTTTCACATTCACTTTTATTTCAGTGATGCTGATCTCCTTGATCCTCTTTTAATTATTTCATGTTTTGATGCATTTACTCCAGCATTGGCTGCAAATTATTTCTCTGGACTGTCTTGCTGATAGTGAAAAAGATAGACAAAGCCTGCACAGTGTGTCAGCAGTGTCACTGGGGGTGCATATGACAGGTTAACAATGCAAGAGTACAGTTGGAATACAGTTGTCACCCTATAGCAGGAAGTACGTCAACTAGGACCTTCAAGACACGACTACTGGCTATTATATTATAGAAAGCTGAAAATTTTGAAATATTACTAATGACTTTTAAAATCGCACAACAGGCAAAAAATTCTATGAGATTTTAGTGACTGAGTTTACTTAAATGTTTACTTTAAAATGATATTAAAATTGAGCAGAGATTGAAAAGCAAAGGAGAACAACATTATCTCTCACATTTAAACAGCTCTGGAAGCATGAGAGGTAAATGCACATACTAAAATAGATTAGAAATATTTTCAAAGCTTGACACTTTTTTGGAGATTTTTGAAAATAATGTAAAATCAATGTGATGCTGAAACATTAAAGTGATTGTAAATCCTTTGTTTTATTTTTCTTATCAACAAACAGGTTTATACTTACCTTTTCTTCTCTGGTCCCCCACTGGGACTCCTGACTCCTCCCCTCCATGCAGTGCCCCCCTAGAAAGCTGCTTTTTATGGGGGCACTCGTGTGGGCTCACTCCCAAGCCTCACTGTCTGTGTCTATTGACAGAGACAGCTGGACTTGGCCCCACCCCCTCTCCCTCATCACTGGCTTTGATTGACAGCTGAGGGAGTCAGCAAAGTCAGTAAGACCAGAAAGTGAGGGGAGAGAAAAGCTGCAGAGGTGCACAGCGCTGGATCAAATGAGGGCTCAGGTAAGTATAAGATTTTGGATCCTTAGAGAACAGCTATGCTGTTAAAGTGATTGTAAGGTTATTTTTTTTTTTAATAACAAGCATGTGCTGGATGAGGCTCTGTAGTTTGGAGATTCCATAGTGTCTTGGGTGGGACGGAATCCCTATGTCCACGTTTTGTGGAGGACCAGTAGGGTGTGTGCTCAGGTGCACATAGGCCTTATAATGAAGGTATAGGAATACCTCAGGGCTCCCAGTTGGAGACTCCTCTACCCAACAGTCAGGAGAACTCCAATCCTCTCCAGGAGTCAGAGAGGTGGCAGCAAGAGCAGGTGTGTGTCTGCAAGAGGCAATAAACAGACTGAGGACTAAGGCCTAGAGTAAAGGGGTCTGCACATAAACACCTATGGTCGTGGTGACCAGCATAAAGAGCAGAGGTACTGCAACTAAAGCTGAGTGAGAGCTTAAGAGCCAGGTGGGCTAGCATTTTCCATTTGTGTATTTACTGCAGAAGAACCCCTGCATGGGAAACCTATATGTTACAGACTTTTTTTTACAGACTTTTTATTTGCCTTTTAATAAAAATGGGCTACCGGGCACATTTATAATTCCTGACTACCCTGAATCACTTGAAAACGCCTCTACCACTAAAGCTAATGGTCCCCATGTTACACTAATATATATATATATATATATATATATATATATCTCTATCATTTGCTGGTAAAAATAGTAAAAAAAGAAAAAACGGCACGGGGGTCCCGTCCCCCCCCTCAATCCATACCAGACCCTTTGCAAAAGCGAAAAAAGCAAACTCTTTCCAAACAACAGGGGGTCTATTTGGTTAAAAGATCAGCTGAAATTGGAACCTATCATTAATAACTGGATGAGATTGTTTAAAACCTCTAAGCACCTGATGTACTGGAAAAAAGGAAGACCAATGATGGACTGGAAATAAATTCAGAATAAAAGAAACAAAGCTTTAAGCTGTATATAAATTATCAATAGTACAGTCTGAATACTTGAAGAACAGGAACACCATCTTTACCAAGCCTGAAGCTTTTCTTCTCATGTTCTAGGAGAGGCCAGATTCTTCAAATTGGTGGTGACTAATCCCAGGTCAAGCCCCAAAAGAAGTTTGGGCATAAAAAAGCAATCAGGATCTGCCCTAGAGCATATTCTCTGAACTGAAAAAACTGATATGTTTTCTTTGAATGTATAGCCTGCCTTTATTTTAGTACAATCACCATTATCATACCAAAATATGCCTATTTATGTCAGTAATACTTGGTATAATATATTTGATTGCAAAACAATCTATTTTGTAGGTCAATTTAATTGAAACCACATTTTCGCTTTAATCTGCAGCCATCATATTTACTGCAAAGAGATGGAGTGAACGCTAAAACCAACACGATGTTAACTACCAACCTAATTGCTCACGATGAGAGACTAATACACAAGGTGGCGGCAACAGTAGTGAAATATAAAAAATATTGGCTTAAATAAAGTCCATGTAGTTCGTAGAAAAATAGCAACTTTGGAAGACAGCCCCATTAAAGAATAATTCCACATACACACGAGCGGACTTTCCAGCATACTTGGTCCGGCGTACAGGAGTCCGTCGGACAATTCGATCGTGTGTGGGCTCCAGCGGACTTTTTTTCTCAAAAGTTTGACGGGCTTAGATTTGAAACATGTTTCAAATCTATCCGACGGACTCGAGTCCGGTGGAAAAGTCCGCTCGTCTGTATGCTAGTCCGACGGACAAAAACCAACACTAGGGCAGCTATTGGCTACTGGCCATGAACTTCCTTGTTTTAGTCCGGTCGTACGTCATCACGTACGAATCCGTCGGACTTTGGTTGATCGTGTGTAGGCAAGTCCGTTCATTCGGAAAGTCCGTCGGAAAGTCCGTCGAAAAGTCCGCCGGGCAAAGTATGCCGTAAAGTCCGGTTGTGTGTACGCGGCATAAAAGCAATCTTCTGGAAACTCTGGGGATAGAACAAAGGCACCACTCTAAGTGCAGTAAGTGCAGTGCAGTTTAATAAAAGCTGAAAACACGGTACTCACAAAGGTACGCTAGTGACAGGCATATGGGCATGAACTGCCGGATCTCCTTAAAGTGAATCGGGTCTGTGTACTGGATGAAAGCAGGCTGCGTCGATGGTTGCTGACACTTCCTGTTGTTGGAACGCACGCTGAAATTAGTAATATCCCCATGAGTTTTCTCACATTATAATATTGATCATGTGATTACAGCAGGCAACACCCAGGAAAAAGTGACTTGAATGCATGTGTCAGCATTCACAAAACAGCAGAAGGTAGGGCTTTGCTATTAAATTTTACTAGTGTATAAAACTGACCTGGAAATTAGAAAAGATTGTTTGGATTCGCTGCAACCTTGGTATTGCAGTGAATCCTGTTGGTTCAAAATAAAATCTTGTCTGCATTCCCCATGACCGATTTTTAACAAAAACACAATGCTTTCAATGGCCTATAAACCACGTCCGGCAGACATTGAAGGGCCAATACGGAGACCAGGCCACTTGTTATGAAACAGGGGATCAGAAAAGCCTTACTGTAAATATATTGAAGCTGCTGTAGAGAGGGGATAAGGAGAACTGACAAATAGGGAGATATAAGGGTCCATTAGCAAACAGTTAAAGGGTAACTCCACTTTCGTGGGGAAAAAAATAGCACATAAAGAAAAAAATAATATAGCACATATAATTGCGACACTAATCATATTGTGATTGAATGTTAATAAAAATTACCTTTCCTTTTCAATCTGCAGCACTGTAATTTTCTGAGAATGCACTGCAATATGGCTACATGGAGTTGTCCTGTACACAGAGTTTGTACTGACCACTCCCCAGAAACATAATTTCCTGCTTGTGTGATTGGCGCACCAATTTTCCCAGAAGTCTGCACTAAGATACAAGTCAGGTTTCAGGCATCCCCTGCAACAAAAATGTCATTTTTGGTGAGATATTTCCAATAGGAACACTTCTAAAGGAATGCAGGCCCAGCAGCTTTCCTCATTAGTGCCCTGCAGCTGCACCCCTGACAGTTAATTATGAAACCCTTCCCATTATACTCACTCAGTACAGAGGCACAGACAAACACACATGGATTTCCTCAGAATAACAAAAGGTAGGAATCTGCAACAAAGGTTGTTATAATCCCTGCAATGTACATAGATTACCCAGAGGGGAATGTTTTTTTCTCAACAAAAGTGGAGTTACGCTTTAGCAAACTGTACTTTACTTCTGTTATTTGCAGTAGTGAGGTCTTGCCCCCCCCCCCCCCCCATCACTCCTCAGCATTTACTGATCTTTACCTAACCAAAAAGTAAATGTTGTATACATTTGGGGTGCTCAAAGCACAGCATTCACCATCTGTTCTCGGAGCTGCATTTTGTTCACAGCACGCTGCTGCATCATTTGAAAGAAAACAAAACAAAGTGCATATAGCGCCACCACCAAAGGAGCCGCTTGTGAATGTTAGGTTCTGTGCTCTGCCTCTCAACCCCAAGAACAGTCTCAGCTCCTTTGGCTCACCTGGCAAATAATGTTATTGTGAACACAACAGTAAATATACACAAGCTGCAGTGAATACAAAAATATCTTTACTGGAGGATTTTTGGTAAAGAAAACTCAATAGCTTACAATTGACACCTGCTGAATGTTTGCTGTATCAAGTAACCCTGACAGCAGAAACAGTCAAAGGATAATGACTGAAGGAAATTTGACACAAGCACATATATTAACCTCTTCCGGACCGCCCATCGTCGTTTTATGTTGGTACTTTGAAGGAAGATATCATTGTTATGGCAGCAGCTAGCTGCCATAACCCCGGTATCCTGTTCTTCAGTGAGCGGTCCGGTTTAAGATAAAAGTGGTCTCTGCGGCAGATTCGCCACAAGATCACTTTTATCAGCGGCGGGAGAGGGCCCCTGCTCCCACTGCAATCCGGTGCCCTCTGCCGCTTACCAGAGCCATTGGCAATCAGATCCTTCCTGAGGCCTGACATGGAGACGAGTGAGGGGAAGATGGCCCCCACCCGTTTCCATATCATTGCAGGGTGAAAGCGACGTCAAAACATCACTTCCGCCCATAGCTCCTAAAGGGACTTTTTTTTTTTCTTTTTTTTTAAATGACAACATTTTTTTTTTCTTTTTTTATTGCAATTTAGTGTGAATGAGATCTGAGGTCTTTTTGACCCCAGATCTCATATTTAAGAGGTCCTGTCATGCTTTTTTTTTTATACAAGGGATGTTTACATTCCTTGTAATAGGAATAGAAGTGACGATTATTTTTTTTTTAAACTGTAAAAATAAAAAGTAAAATAAATAAGAATTTAAAAAAATTTATTTTTAAATGCGCCCCCGTCCCGCCAAGCTCGCGTCCAGAAGCGAACACATATGTGAGTAGCACCCACATATGAAAACTCTGGTCAAACCACACATGTGAAGTATCGCTGCGATCGGTAGAGTGAGAGCAATAATTCTAGCCCTAGACCTCCTCTAACTTGAAACATGCAACCTGTAGAATTTTTTAAACGTCGCCTATGGAGATTTTTAAAGGTAAAAGTTTGTTGCCATTCCACGAGCGGAGGCAATTTTGAAGCATGACATTTGGGTATCAATTTACTCGGCGTAACACTATCTTTCAAAATATAAAATAAATTGGGCTAACTTTACTGTTGCCCTATTTTTCAATTTAAAAAAAGTGTATTTTTTTCCAGAAAAAATGCGTTTGTAAGACCGCTGCGCAAATACAGTGTGACAGAAAGTATTGTAACAACCGCCATTTTATTTTCTAGGGTGTTAGAAAAAAAATGTATAATGTTTGGGGGTTCTAAGTAATTTTCTAGCAAAAAAAAAGTTTTTAACTTGTAAACAACAAATCTCAGAAAGAGGCTCGGCCCTTAAGTGGTTAAACCAACAACTCTGCATGGATTGAGCTTTTTGGGTTCAGGCAGGAGGGGGGCAGAGGAATGACCAGACTTGTGTCAGACCGCTTCCTTCTATTTCCCAACACCACAGTGCCAAAGCACTGTTTAAACACAGTATTTAATTCAGTTCAGATACAGTAACTCACAAAAGTGAGTACACCCCTCACATTTTTGTAAATATTTTATTTTATCTTTTTCATGTGACAACACTAAAGAAATGACACTTTACTATGTAAAGTAGTGAAGTGTACAGCTTGTATAACAGTGAATATTTGCTGTCCCTTCAAAATAACTCCTCACACAGCCATTAATGTCTAAACCAGCAACAAAACTGAGTTCACCCCTAAGTGAAAATGTCCAAATTGGGCCCAAAGTGTCAACATTTTTTGTGACCACCATTATTTTCCAGCACTGCCTTAACCCTCTTAGGCATGGAGTTCACCAGAGCTTCACAGGTTGCTACTGGAGTCCTCTTCCACTCCTCCATGAGGACATTACAGAGCTGGTGGATGTTAGAGACCTTGCGCTCCTCCACCTTCTGTTTTGAGGATGCCCCGCAGACAGGCCCGGATTTACTCCTTCAATGCCGCCCCCCCCCACACACACACACATACACACACCACATCCTTTATCGATGACTTCTACAATAGATCAATTAAAAACATATCTCCACACACGAGAACACTGAAAATAACTGTCTTTAATTGTACAGACTATAAATACTTCAGGGTAAGCGCGCGAGGGGTAAGGATTTTTCGCAGGCAAATTTTCAAGGCAATGGCTGGTGTTAGTGCTTCAATCATCCCCGGCACCATGGTTGTTATGGTGTCAGGATAATTGAAACACATTTTTTCTATCATTACATTGTAATATAAACTGAAATAGTTCAACTCACCATAATGCAGAATCATTGGGAGCCCTGAGCGTGTCACTTGCCACCATCTCTTGTCACTTGCCACCATGCCTGCCACCAGATGGGGATGTCACTTGCTACGCTGCCTGCCACCAGATGGGGATGTCACTTGCCACCATGCCTGCCACCAGATGGGGATGTCACTTGCCACCATGCCTGCCACCAGATGGGGATGTCCCTTGCCACACTGCCTGCCACCAGATGGGGATGTCTCTTGCCATGCTGCCTGCCACCAGATGGGGATGTCACTTGCCACGCTGTCTGCCACCAGATGGGGATGTCACTTGCCACGCTGCCTGCCACCAGATGGGGATGTCACTTGCCACCATGCCTGCCACCAGATGGGGATGTCCCTTGCCACGCTGCCTGCCACCAGATGGGGATGTCACTTGCCACGCTGCCTGCCACCAGATGGGGATGTCACTTGCCACGCTGCCTGCCACCAGATGGGGGTGTCACTTGCCACCATGCCTGCCACCAGATGGGGATGTCACTTGCCACTATGACTGCCACCAGATGGGGGTGTCACTTGCCACCATGCCTGCCACCAGATGGGGATGTCACTTGCCACCAGATTGGGATGTCCCTTGCCATGCTGCCTGCTATCAGAAGGAGGGCGGAACAGCGGTGCGGGCAATGAGAGATGTCATCTCTCTCCCCCGCCGCACCGCTGACATTGCTAGCTACTCTCGATTTTTTTAAAAATGGCGCCGGGCGGCGCAATCACGCTACTGCGCATGCGCCGCCCGGCCAAGCGCTTACGAGCTTTCCCGAGCCCGGCCGGCTTCGGAACGGTGCATACACAGTTGCGTGGTCGGCTCGCGGGCGCAGCCATCTTTTCTATGGGCACTGGTGCCCATAACAGACTTTAATGGGCAGCACGAAAGGGGGGGCGGCCGCGAAGTTGCTGCAGGAGCGGCGCCGCCCCTACACCACTGCCGCCCCGAGGCCTGGCCTCGGTGGCCTTGTGGCAAATCTGGCCCTACCCGCAGATGCTCAATAGGGTTTAGGTCTGGAAACATCCTTGGCCAGTCCATCACTTTTAGCCTCAGCTTCTTTAGCAAGCCAGTGCTTGTCTTGGAGGTGTGTTTGGGGTCGTTATGTTGTTATGATGGAATACTGCCCTGTGGCCCAGTCTCTGAAGGGAGGGGAACATGCCATGCTTCAGTATGTCACAGTACATGTTGGCATTCATGGTTCCCTCAATAAACTGTAGCTCCCCAGTTTCGGCAGCACTCATTCAGCCCCAGACCATGAGACTCCCACCATGCTTGACTGTAGGCAAGACACACTTCCCTTTGTACTCCTCATCTGGTTGCCGCCACACACACTTGACACCATCTGAACCAAATAAGTTTATCTTGGTCTCATCAGACCACAGGACATGATTCCAGTAATCCATTGTCTTAGTCTGCTTGTCTTCAGCAAACTGTTTGTGGGCTTTCTTGTGCATAATTTTTAGAAGAGGCTTGCTTCTGGGACGACAGTCATGCAGACCAATTTGATGCAGTGTGCGTATGGTCTGAGCACTGACAGGCTGACCCTCCCACCCCTTCAACCTCTGCAGCAATGCTGGCAGCACTCATCAGTCTATTTCCCAAAGACAACCTCACGCTGAACATGTGCACTCATCTTCTTTGGTTGACCATGGCGAGGCCTGTTCTGAGTGGAACCTGTTAAACCGCTGTATGGTCTTGGCCACTGTGCTGCAGCTCAGTTTCAGGGTCTTGGCAATCTTGGTAATTCTTTTTTTTCAGATCCTTAGAGAGTTCTTTGCCATGAGGGGCCATGTTGAACTTCCAGTGACCAGTATGAGAGAGTGAGAACGATAACATCAAATTGAACACACCTGCTTCCCATTCACACCTGAGACCTTGTAACACTAACGAGTCGCATGACGCTGGGGAAGGAAAAAGGCTAATTGGGCCCAATTTAGACATTTTCACTTAGGGGTGTAAATTCAGATGCATCCGAATTACTGAATTACAATAGTACCGAATTTAAAACGAATCCAAAATAATGATTTGAATTGAAAAAAAGCAGACCAATAGGGATGAGCTTCGAGTTCAAGTCAAACTCATGTTCGACTCGAGCATCGGCTGTTCACCAATTCGCCGAACAGTGAACAATTTGGGGTGTTCGCGGCAAATTCGAAAGCCGCGGAACACCCTTTAAAAGTCTATGGGAGAAATTAGAAGTGCTAATTTTAAAGGCTTATATGCATGGTATTGTCATAAAAAGTGTTTGGGGACCTGGGTCCTGCCCCAGGGGACATGTATCAATGCAAAAAGAAGTTTTAAAAACTGCCATTTTTTCAGGAGCAGTGATTTTAATAATGCTTAAAGTGAAACAATAAAAGTGTAATATTCCTTTAAATTTTGTACCTTGGGGGTGTCTATAAAATGGCTGTAAAGGGGCACATGTTTCCCGTGTTTAGAACAGTCTGACAGCAAAATGACATTTCAAAGGAAAAAAAGTCATGTAAAACTACTTGCAGCTATTAATGAATTGTCTGTCCGACAATACACATAAAAGTTCGTTGATAAAACGGCATTGGATTTCCCCACAGGGAAACCCCGAACCAACATTAAAAAAAAAATGGGGTGGGGGTCCCCCTAAATTCCATACCAGGCCCTTTGGGTCTGGTATGGATATTAAGGGGAACCCCGCACCAAAATTTTTTAAAAAAATGGCGTGGGGTCCCCCCAAAAATCCATACCAGACCCTTATCCGAGCACGCAACCTGGCAGTGCCCCCCTCCTGAACTGTATCAGGCCACATGCCCTCAACATTGGGAGGGTGCTTTGAGGTAGCCCCCCAAAGCACCTTGTCCCCATGTTGATGAGGACAAGGGCCTCATCCCCACAACCCTTGGCCGGTGGTTGTGGCAGTCTGTTGCGGGCGAGGGGCTTATCGGAATCTGGAAGCCCTCTTTAACAAGGGGACCCCCAGATCCCACCCCCATGTGTGAAATGGTAATGGGGTACAAAAGTACCCCTACCATTTCACAAAAAAGTGTCAAAAATGTTAAAAATGACAATAGACAGTTTTTGACAATTCCTTTATTTAAAGTCTTCTTCTTTCCATCTTCTTCGGATCTTCTTCCTTCTTCCTTCCTTCTTCCATCTGCTTCTTCCTCTGTTTCTTCCTCCGATCCTCTGCTTCTTGCTCTGGTGTTCTCGTCCGGCATCTTCCTCCACGGCGTCTTCTTCCCCACTTCGTTCTTGGGCCGCTCCGCATCCATGAGCAGCTCCCGCTGTGTTATGCTTCTCTTCTTTTGACACTTCTTATATAACGGAGGGCGGGGCCACCTGGTGACCCCGCCCCCCTCTGACCCACGGGGACTTCCCTATGGCTTTCCCCGTGACGTCAGAGGGTCGGGGTCACCCGGTTACGTAACGGGTGACCCCGCCCGCTCTGATGTCACGGGAAAGCCATAGGGAAGTCCCTGTCAAGTCCCCGTGCATTACAGGGGGACGGGGTCACCGGGTGGCCCCACCCTCCATTATATAAGAAGTGTCAAAAGAAAAGAAACGTCACACAGCAGGAGCCTCCCATGGATGCGGAGCAGCCCAAGAATGAAGCAGGGAAGAAGACGCCACTGAGGAAGATGCCGGACGATCGGAGGAAGAGCCACAGGAAGAAGAAGATGGAGGAATAAACGGAAGGAAGGAAGGAAGGAAGGAAGGAAGGAAGGAAGGAAGGAAGGAAGAAGACCCGAAGATGTAAATGAGTGATGGAAAGAAGAAGACTTTAAATAAAGGAATTGTCAAAAACTGTCTCTTGTCATTTTTAACATTTTTGACACTTTTTTTGTGAAATGGTAGGGGGTACTTTTGTACCCCATTACCATTTCACATAGGGGGGCAGGATCTGGGGGTCCCCTTGTTAAAGGGGGCTTCCAGATTCCGATAAACCCCCCGCCCGCAGACCCCCACAACCACCGGGCAAGGGTTGTGGGAATGAGGCCCTTGTCCCCATCAACATGGGAACGAGGTGCTTTGGGGGGCTACCCCAAAGCACCCTCCAAATGTTGAGGGCATGTGGCCTGGTATGGTTCAGGAGGGGGGGCGCTCTCTCGTCCCCCCTCTTTTCCTGCGGCCTGCCAGGTTGCGTGCTCAGATAAGGGTCTGGTATGGATTTTTAGGGGGACCCCCACGCCATTTTTTTTACATTTTGACGCGAGGTTCCCCTTAAAATCCATACCAGACCTGAAGGAATCCCATGCTGTTTTTATCAATGAAACTTTTATGTGTATTGCCGGACCGACAATTCATTATAGCCACGAGTAGTTTTAAATAACTTTTATTCCTTTAGAAATGTCATTTTGCTGTCAGACTGTTCTAAACACGGGAAACATGCGCCACTTTACAGGCATACTATAGACACCCCCCCAGGTACGAAATGTAAAGGAATATTACACTTTTATTGTTTCACTTTAAGCATTATTAAAATCACTGCTCCAGAAAAAAATGCTGTTTTTAAAACTTTTTTTTGCATTGATACATGTCCCCTGGGGCAGGACCCAGGTCCCCAAACACTTTTTATGACAATAACTTGCATATAAGCCTTTAAAATTAGCACTTTTGATTATTAATGTTCGAGTCCCATAGACTTTAACAGTGTTCGAACAAATTTTTT
Source organism: Lithobates clamitans (assembly GCA_037952925.1). Classification (NCBI taxonomy): domain Eukaryota; kingdom Metazoa; phylum Chordata; class Amphibia; order Anura; family Ranidae; genus Lithobates; species Lithobates clamitans. The sequence goes on from JBBGZY010000335.1 coordinate 3,892,682, forward strand.
GCCTGTTCGCATGTTCTGGTGCGAACCGAACAGGGGGGTGTTCGGCTCACCCCTACAGACTAAATTCAAATTTGATTTGAAAACAATTCAAACTGAATTTGGAAACAAATTTGAACAAATTTGGGGTCCCCACCAAAGCACCTTGTCCCCATGTTGATGGGGACAAGAGCCTCTTCCCGACAACTCTGGCCATTGGTTGTCGGGGGCTGCGGGCGAGGGGGGCTTATCATAATCTGGAAGCCCCCTTTAACAAGGGGGCCCCCAAACCCCTTGTGAATGGGTAGGGGTACATTGTACCCCTACCCATTCACCAAAAAAGTGTCAAAAAGTAAAAACCACAAGACAATTCCTTTATTAAAAATAAATAAAAAGTGTCCTGGGATGTACATCCATCGTAATCACACCGCCTGACGGACCCAGAAAATGGAAAAAAGAAAAACGAAAAAACTCTGCCTCCATGGGAGGCCTCCCACCGAATGTATAAACTGTATTACATTCTGTATATATATATATATATATATATATATATATATATATATATATATATATATATATATATACATATATATAGCCAGTATGGTGGCCTGAATTTATGGGAGGAGCAGCCCACTCACCTATGCTCTTTGTCAGTTCAGTGCGTGATACTACACCTCACTGGGCCAACTTTACCCAGCTAACCTCATGTTTGTGAGTCGGTGCATTAGATTGCAAGTGCATTGCAGCTTTTCCGTTTGCGGTCTTCGTTGGCAGTTTCCGCTCACTGTTGCAGTCAGTATTCAAACCTTTTCGTATCATGTGCAATCATGCAATTTGTTATGCTTCCTATCCTGCATTCCTTTCATAAAAACCCTGCCTCCGAGTTGTTGTCGCTCATGTCCCAACATCATTCGGCACAGGCAGAGTACATACCTAAGTTCCTCCTGCCCAACATATAATTATTTGTAAATCCAGGCTTCCGAGCCGCTGTCGGTCGTTGTCCGATATCACTCGCCATAGGCTTCACTGGTTATAAGATTCACCATCTATGGGGTTGCCCTCTCATCTATTTGGAGAGAAGCATGTATTGTTTGTACGGGTTCTGTGGCTGATTGAGGTGGTAATTAGACCCACCTGGAGCCTTGTCTGCTCTTTGATTAGCCTGGGGGGCTGGGTGGTTGGTATGTGTTCGGTTTCAAAATAAGGGGTGGCATACACTCTACAACCAATGCATATCAGATTAATTTAATACTCCTTACTACCGTTTCGTATTGGATTCATTTCATACATTTTACAACCGATTCGTATCAGAGTCATTTCTCTTTACAACTGATTCGTATCATATTCGTATACATTGCATACTTTCTACCGTTGCCATTTTGTTGTATCCCCCATGCTGTGTGTTTTAGTTCCTGCAGCGAAACTTATGAATCATTTGTACACGGTTCTTCTCTCATTTATTTACTAAACCAAAGTTATTTTCTGTGCGTCATGCACAGCGCCACACCTCACTCTTCGGATGTGTTGCACACTCGCTCCAGTCCCATGCGAACCCAGTCGTTCAGTCACTGTTGCAGGTAGAATTCGCTACTGTGCTTGGCATGTCAAAATTCTTGGCCACTCACGGTGTCGCCCGTACCATGTATTCGGTTCCTGCAGTGGAACTTATGAATCATTTGTACGCACTTCTCGCGTTCTATTTTCTAAACCAAACCTTGTTGTTTTGCCTCATGCACGGCATCACGCCACACCTTGCCGATATGTTGCACTCCAGCCATAATCCGCCGCAAACTCACTCGCATGACCCACTGTCGCAAGTAAGATTTGTTACCACATTCTTTATGTCCTATCAATTTGTTACCATTCGTTGTCTCCCATATCGTTCATTAGTTGCCCCTATGGAACCTACGAATAAAACAGACGTTGTCCTTATTCCTTATACTGCTCGCTTAAGGGTACGGTAAGGCGCCAAACAAACCAGGTGTTTCTATCCTTTTCTCAGTAACCCAATTCTCATTCGTGAGACCCTTGCAACCATGCAAAACCGTCTCAACAGCCTGTGACCCTTGCAAAATGCAATATCGTCTTAGCTACCCCTCACTCATTAAAAAATAAATAAAATAAAAATAATAAACCTTTACCACCACGTAACCTCGGCCCAACAACTTGACACCTGTTGAGACTCTTGTAACCATGCAAAATCGTCTCAGCAGCCTGACACTCTTGTTGAGACCCTTGCAAAATGCAATATCGTCTCAGCAACCTCTCAGTCATTTAAAAATAAAAACCCTTTGCCACCACACAATCTCGGCCTAGCAACCGGACATCTGTTAAAACCCTTGCAACCATGCAAATCGTCTCAGCAGCCTGACACCCTTGTTATGACCCTTGAAAAACGGAACATCGTCTCAGCAATCTCTCACTTGTCAAAAAAAAAAAAATTAATAAAACAACCATGCAAATCGTCTCAGCAGCCTGACAGCCTTGTTGAGACCCTTGCAAATGCAATAATGTGTCAGCAGCCCCACACTCATCGAGACCCTTGCAACTACGCAATACCGTCTCAAGCAACCTCCCACTAATCAAGACCTTTGTGACCACATAGTCTCGCCCCAGCAACCAGACATTCATTGAGACCTTTGCAGCCAGACAAATCGTCTTAGGCCTCATGTACACTGCTGCTGGTAAACAGACGTATATGAGCAGTTGAGCATTTTTTTGGAACGCAAAAAAAAAAAAAGAGTTCAGACGGATGTTCAGAGGCATTTGAAATGCCAAATGCCTGTAACAGCTTGTAAACGCTGCTAAACACGGTAACTAGCGTTTAGCAGCGTTTCGTTTACAGTCGTTTTCATTTTAACAAAAAAAAAAAAAACAGGCAATATTGTCTCAGCAGCTTGACACTCATTTGAGACCCTTTCAAAATGCAATATCATCTCAGCAACCTCACACTCGTCTAGACCTTTGCGACCATGCAATCTCGTCTCAGCAGCCTGACCCCCGTTCAGACCCTTGCAGCCATACAAAATCGTCTCAGCAGCCTGACACTCATTTGAGACCATTGCAAAACGCAATATCATCTCAGCAACCCCTCACTTGTCGAGACCCTTGCAACCACGCAATTTCTATACACAAGATGACTAAAGCCTTGTACACATGATCAGATTTTCTGCAGACAAAACCTCAGACTTTTGTCCGAAGGCGTGTGCCTGGATTTTGTCTTGCATACAAACAGGAAGGAATTGTCGGCCAACAAACACGAACGTAGTAACGTACTATGTGGTTTTTTCAGCTATTTAGTGCCACCCTTTGGTCTCCTTCTGCTAATTTCGTGTTAGTAGAAGTTTGGTGAGTGTTGATTCCCGCTTTTCATTACGTACTTTTCAGTTTGCGCTTTTCATTTTGCGCTTTTCAGTTCTTTTCTGAATGGCCGTTCATCAACCAGACATCTTGCGAAATCGGAGGAGATAACGTGTTATTTATTATTGGCCTTGGAGTTATTGCTTTGACCCAAGTCCAGTCCAGGAACAGGAGGAGGAGGATTGCTTGGACCAAAATTGGTTGCTTTATTAATCATGACCAATTATGTCATATGCCTTTGCTGAGGAAGCTCCAGGAGAATAATCCAGATGATTTTCGGAATTAGAGCAGGACACATGCATGAGGCTTTTATTTTATTTTTTGCTTGAATAATAATGATTTGATTTGTTATATTTTTGGATGCAAGGATTGGACTTTTTGGTTAAGTTCTATTGGCAGATAGCATGTCTAATTTTATTTGTTTACTTTTTTTAATGCTTCTCCCACTTAAAAAGATGAGAGCGGCCTGTAATTGTCATCATAGGTATACCTCAACTATGAGAGACAAAATGTGGAAACAAATCCAGACAATCACATTGCCTGATTTTTGAAAGAATTTATTTGCAAATTATGGTGGAAAATAAGTATTTGGTCACCTACAAAAAAGCAAGATTTCTGTCTCTCACAGACCTGTATCTTCTTCTTTAACCGGTTCCCGACCGGCGCATGCCAATGTACGTCGGCAGAATGGCACGGCTGGGCAAATGGGCGCACCTGTACGTCCATTTGAATTCCCCGCCGTGCCATTGCGTGCGCGCGCCGGCCGAGAGCTCCGTGAGTCGGGTCGTGGGTCCCGCGGACTCAATCGCTGTGGGGATACCCGCGATCGCCTCACGGAGAGGACGAACGGGGAGATGCCGTTGTAAACAGCATCTCCCCGTTCTGCCTAGTGACAAGTGTCACTCGATCTCTGCTCCCTGTCATTGGAGCAGAGATCAGTGACGTCACACATACAGCCCATCCCCCTACAGTTAGTAATGACTCCCTAGGACACACTTAACCCCTCCCTGCCCCCTAGTGGTTAAGCCCTTCACTACCAGTGCAATTTAAACAGTAATCAGTGCATTTTTAATTGCACTGATCGCTGTATAAATGACAATGGTCCCAAAAATGGGTCAAAAATGTCCGACATGTCTGCCATAACATCGCAGTCACAATTAAAAATCGTTGATCGCCGCCATTACTAGTAAAAAAAAATTATTAATAAAAATGCCATAAAACTATCCCCTACTTAGTAAACGCTATAACGTTTGCGCAAACCAATTATTAAACACTTATTGCAATTTTTTTTTACCAAAAATATGTATAAGAATACGATCAGCCTAAGCTGAGGAAAAAAAATGTTTTTTTTATATATTTTTGGGGGATATTTATTATAGCAAAATGTAAAAAATAATGCGTTTTTTTTCAAAATTGTCGCTCTTATTTTGTTTATAGCGCAAAAAAAAAAATCGCAGAGGTGATCAAATACCACCAAAAGAAAGCCCTATTTGTGGGGAAAAAAAGAACGTCAATTTTGTTTGGGAGCCAAGTCGCAGGAAGGGGGTAAAATCTTCCGGGGCTGAAGTGGTTAAGAAGCTCCTCTGTCCTCCACTCATTACCTGTATTAATGGCACCTGTTTGAACTTGTTATCAGTATAAAAGACACCTGTCCACAACCTCAAGCAGTCACACTCCAAACTCCACTATGGTGAAGACCAAAGAGCTGTCGAAGGACACCAGAAACAAAATTGTAGACCTGCACCAGGCTGGGAAGACTGAATCTGCAATAGGCAAGTAGCTTAGTGTGAAGAAATCAACAAGGGGAGCAATAATTAGAAAATGGAAGACATACAAGACCACTGATAATCTCCCTCGATCTGGGGCTCTACGCAAGATCTCACCCCGTGGGGTCAAAATGATCACAAGAACGGTGAGCAAAAATCCCAGAACCACATGGGGGGACCTAGTGAATGAACTGCAGAGAGCTGGGACCAATGTAACAAAGGCTACCACCAGTAACACACTACGCCTCCAGGGACTCAGATCCTGCAGTGCCAGATGTGTCCCCCTGCTTAAGCCAGTATATGTCCGGGCCCGTCTGAGGTTTGCTAGAGAGCATTTGGATGATCCAGAAGAAGATTGGGAGAATGTCATATGGTCAGATGAAACCAAAGTAGAACTGTTTGGTAGAAACACAACTCGTCGTGTTTGGAGGAGAAAGAATGCTGAGTTGCAACCAAAGAACACCATACCTACTGTGAAGCATGGGGGTGGCAACATCATGCTTTGGGGCTGTTTCTCTGCAAAGGGAACAGGGTGACTGATCCGTGTACATGAAAGAATGAATGGGGCCATGTATCGTGAGAGTGCAAACCTCCTATCAGCAAGGGCATTGAAGATGAAACGTGGCTGGGTCTTTTAGCATGAAAATGATCCCAAACACACCGCCCGGGCAACGAAGGAGTGGCTTAGTAAGAAGCATTTCAAGGTCCTGGAATGACCTACCCAATCTCCAGATCTCAACCCCATAGAACACCTTTGGAGGGAGTCCGTGAAAGTCCGTGTTGCGCAGCGACAGCCCCAAAACATCACTGCTCTAAAGGAGATCTGCATGGAGGGAATGGGCCAACATACCAGCAACAGTGTGTGACAACCTCGTGAAGACTTACAGAAAACTTTTGACCTCTCATTGCCAACAATGGATACAGTTGCAATAAAAAGTATATGAACCCTTTTGGAATGGTATGGATTTCTGCACAAATTGGTCATAAAATCTGATCTGATCTTCATCTAAGTCACAACAATAGACAATCACAGTCTGCTTAAACTAATAACACAGGGAATTAAATGTTACCATGTTTTTATTGAACACACCATGTAAACATTCACAGTGCAGGTGGAAAAAGTATGTGAACCCCTAGACTAATGAGATCTCCAAGAGCTAATTGGAGTGAGGTGTCAGCCAACTGGAGTCCAATCAATGAGATGAGATTGGAGGTGTTGGTTACAGCTGCCCTGCCCTATAAAAAACAAACACACACCAGTTCTGGGTTTGCTTTTCACAAGAAGCATTGCCTGATGTGAATGATGCCTCGCACAAAAGAGCTCTCAGAAGACCTACGATTAAGAATTGTTGACTTGCATAAAGCTGGAAAGGGTTATAAAAGTATCTCCAAAAGCCTTGCTGTTCATCAGTCCACGGTAAGACAAATTGTGTATAAATGGAGAAAGTTCAGCACTGCTGCTACTCTCCCTGGGAGTGGGCGTCCTGTAAAGATGACTGCAAGAGCATAGCGCAGACTGCTCAATGAGGTGAAGAAGAATCCTAGAGTGTCAGCTAAAGACTTACAAAAGTCTCTGGCATATGCTAACATCCCTGTTAGCGAATCTACGATACATAAAGCACTAAACAAGAATGGATTTCATGGGAGGATACCACAGAGGAAGCCACTGCTGTCCAAAAAAAACATTTCTGCACGTTTACAGTTTGCACAAGAGCACCTGGATGTTCCACAGCAGTACTGGCAAAATATTCTGTGGACAACATCAAAACCTCATCCCAACTGTGAAGTATGGTGGTGGGGGCATCACGGTTTGGGGCTGCTTTGCTGCATCAGGGCCTGGACGGATTGCTATCAAAGGAAAAATTAATTCCCAAGTTTATCAAGACATTTTGCAGTAGAACTTAAGGCCATCTGTCCACCAGCTGAAGCTCAACAGAAGATGGGTGTTGCAACAGGACAACGACCCAAAGCATAGAAGTAAATCAACAGAATGACTTAAACAGAAGAAAATACGCCTTCTGGAGTGGCCGAGTCAGAATCCTGACCTCAACTCGATTGAGATGCTGTGGCATGACCTCAAGAAAGCGATTCACACCAGACATCCCAAGAATATTGCTGAACTGAAACAGTTCTGTAAAGAGGCATGGTCAAGAATTATTCCTAACCCTTGTGCACGTCTGATCTGCAACTACAGGAAACATTTGGTTGAAGTTATTGCTGCCAAAGGAGGTTCAACCAGTTATTAAATCCAAGGGTTCACATACTTTTTCTACCTGCACTGTGAATGGTTACATGGTGTGTTCAATAAAAATATGGTAACATTTAATTATTTGTGTGTTATTAGTTTAAGCAGACTGTGATTGTCTATTGTTGTGACTTAGATGAAGATCAGATCACATTTATTGACCAATTTGTGCAGAAATCCATATCATTCCAAAAGGGTTCACATACTTTTTTATTGCAACTGTATATAACAAAGTATTGAGATGAACTTTTGATATTGACAAAATTATTATTTTCCACCATAATTTGCAAATAAATTCTTTCAAAAATCAGACAATGTGATTGTCTGGATTTGTTTCCACAATTTTGTCTCTCATAGTTGAGGTATACCTATAATGGCAATTACAGGCCTCTCTCATATTTTTAAGTGGGAGAACTTGCACAATTGGTGGCTGACTAAATACTTTTTTGCCCCACTGTATGAAAATACTTTACTATTGTTACAAATAAAAAATGATTACTATGTACTCTACCTCCACAAGTCAATTGCCTCACTTAAAGTCCCACATTCCCTTTTTTTATGTACTTGAACCCGGGATGGTGGCACAAACATTGTGCCTCATTTAAAGTCCCAAATTCCCCCCTCTTGGCTAAACGCTAGTTTACAAGACCGACCGCTTCTGGCTCATGCTTGCTTCCGAGCATGCGTGTTTGTAATTTTGTCAGATGGACTTGTGTACACACAATCGGAAAATCCGACAACAGACATTTGTCCACGGAAAATTTTAAAGCCTGCCATCCAACATTTTGTCCGCGGAAAATCCAACAACAATTGTCCGATGGAGCGTACAAACGGTCGGATTTTCCGTCAGGCTGTCATCACACATTTCTCGTCGGAAAATCAGATCGTGTGTACGTGGCTTAAAGCACAAATTAGATACAATACTAATCAGCTACAAGATGCAAATATAAAGTGCTAGCATGACAAATAGAGCAGTACAGCTTTTCAAAAGTGTTAAATTGTATCTAAGGCTGGGTTCACACTGCTGCCGTGGCAGACATCGCATGTGATTCGCAGCGCACTGCTGTTCACATCACATGCGATGTCTGTGCTGTGCGATATCAGCCATGCAGATAGTATGGCTGATATCGCACCGCATTCGGTCCAAACTCGCACAGGACCCTTTTTTTTGTTCGGACCAAAATCGGATCGCATGGGTGTTCACACCTATGCGATCCGAAAATGTCCGAATTGTCAGTTCGCATTGCGATATGCGGGCTGAACTGGGGGTGTCATTAACATTGTATGACACTCCCCAGCAGTTCGCATATGGCAGTGTGAACTGCCGTGCGAGTTGGTGCGGTGCGGGAACCCGCAGTAAATTCGCTGCGTTCCCGCACCGCAGCAGTGTGAACCCAGCCTTAAGCACAATTATTTTTTATGGTCGAAGGGGGGGAGCCCTGTGTCAGCTTTTTTCATGATTCTTTATTGAGATTCACCCACTCTATTTCTTCTGGTCTTTTTGGGGTTGATTTACTAAAGGCAAATGGGTTGTTCACTTTGCAAGGGAAGTTGCACATAGAATTTTCCCCACAGCTTAGTGAATGTGGTAAAATTTCTCTTTGTAAAAAAAACCCACCCAAGTGAAATAAAAAAAAAAAAATCAAAGTGCAACTTCTCTTGCAAAGTGAACATTATTTTTGCTATTAGCAAGTAAACCCCTTAGTCTCCACAGAAACCATGCTGTATGGATGCTTTCTGTTTTAAAAAGGTAATGCTGTACTTCAGATTAGATGAGGGATAAATGGTTTATTTCAGTCCACCTTACCATACTGTTTGCACTGTATAAAACAGAGCACAAATATATTATTCTAAATCAGTAGTTACAGGTTATTGTAGTCCTGATCATTCATATAACAATTTATTTTACAATAAATTTTGCAGTAAATGAAATAATAATAACAAAAAATCAAGTACTTTTAAACTAAAGAAATTCTTGTAAAAAAGGAGGCTAACAAGAAGAATGACAAATTTACACAAGCAGTGAAGTGTCACTTTTTAATGAAAAGGGTTAAAGATGATATTTGTGAACCAACTGCTATGGAAAGGTATACAATAGTGGAAGCATTCAAGCCAGCATGTAATGCCCTTATTGAGTGAAAGCGTACAGCCAAACATCACTGCTGAACTCCCTTATATGAGCGCAAGACCCAGGGGGGCCCTGCCTTTATTTGACAGAGGAAGCTGAGAATAATAAGGGGGGGTCTCTACTACCCTCACTACCACGGTCTTATAAAGGAAGTACTGATTTTTGTTACTTTCAACAAATGGAACATTTTAAAAATTTGATCTACAGTATATCTTGTTATAGTCATGTAATCAGGGCCGGATTTGCCACAAGGCCACCGAGGCCAGGCCTCGGGGCGGCAGTGGTGTAGGGGCGGCGCCACTCCTGCAGCGACTTTGCGGCTGCCCCCCCTTTCGTGCTGCCCATTAAAGTCTGTTATGGGCACCAGTGCCCATAGAAAAGATGGCCGCGCCCGCGAGCCAACCACGCAACTGCGCATGCGCCGTTCCGAAGCCGGACGGGCTCGGGAAAGCTTGTAAGCGCTCGGCCGGGCGGCGCATGCGCAGTAGCGTGATTGCGCCGCCCGGCGCCATTTTTAAAAAAATCGAGAGTAGCTAGCAATGTCAGCGGTGCGGCGGCGGGGGAGAGAGATGACATCTCTCATTGCCCGCACCACTGTTCCGCCCTCCTTCTGATAGCAGGCAGCATGGCAAGGGACATCCCAATCTGGTGGCAAGTGACATCCCCATCTGGTGGCAGGCATGGTGGCAAGTGACACCCCCATCTGGTGGCAGTCATAGTGGCAAGTGACATCCCCATCTGGTGGCAGGCATGGTGGCAAGTGACACCCCCATCTGGTGGCAGGCAGCGTGGCAAGTGAAAATAACTGGCTTTAATTGTACAGACTAAAAATCCTTACCCCTCGCGTGCTTACCCTGAAGTATTTTTAGTCTGTACAATTAAAGCCAGTTATTTTCAGTGTTCTCGTATGTGGAGATATGTTTTTAATTGATCTATTGTAGAAGTCATCGATAAAGGATGTGGTGTGTGTATGTGTGTGTGTGGGGGGGGGGGCGGCATTGAAGGACCCGGCCTTGGGGCGGCAAAGGGAGTAAATCCAGGCCTGCATGTAATGGGGTTAGTTAAATTCTTAATTAGTTAAATTCTTGTAGCTTGGCAAAATCAGGGAGTTTCTGGAGCATTATTGAGATTCATTGTGACCTGATTGGTGGATGTTTCTGGTGCCTGTATGCTGTAATGTGTTCTAGCCAATCAGGAATTTTCAGGTGTGAATAAGGAAAACTGGGAGAGTGTTGATTCAGTCTGGTTAAATGTTTTAAAGAGGTTTCAGTGAGCTTTTTTGAAGCACCATGTGAGTGATTACCATTCCACTAGGCATCTTGAAAAACCTGAGATTTTCTTTAAGCCAATTAACCAAAGAACCAGTTCAAACGAGTAATGCCCCGTACACACGGTCGGACTTTGTTCGGACATTCCGACAACAAAATCCTAGGATTTTTTCCGACGGATGTTGGCTCAAACTTGTTTTGTCTACACACGGTTGCACAAAGTTGTCGGAATTTCCGATCGCCAACCACGCGGTCACGTACAGCACGTACGACGAGACTAGAAAAGGCCAGTTCAGAACCAAGCGCGGCACCCTTTGGGCTCCTTTTGCTTATCTCGTGTTAGTAAAAGTTTGGTGAGAGACGATTCGCGCTTTTTCAGACTTGTGGCTTTCAGATCGTTTTCTGCCGTTCAGTTTGTGCTTGTGGGTTTGTATCTGGTCTTCAGTGCGTGCAGCAAGTTCCGCGTGACTTTAATTAGTCATTGCATTCTTGTTCGTTTGTTACTGTTTTTCAGGTCGCTCTTCACAGGCCTTGCTGTTCTTCAGTGCGTTCTGTTACTCCGTTCTGAGCAGCCGACCGTTTTCTAGCCATGTTGCGTATGCGTACTCCTCGTAGAGTTCGTGCTGTGCGGGGGTTTGGTGTTGGGGTCCTGACCTTGACACAAGTCCAGTCCATGAACAGGGTGGGGAGGAGTTCATGGACCAAGAATTGGTTGCTTCAGCGTGACCAGTTCTCTCATATGCCTTTGCTCTGTGAGATCCGTGAGAATAATCCTGATGATTTCAGGAACTTTCTCAGGATGACGGACCCCGTGTTTCACCGTCTGTTGGCTTTGCTGACCCCTTATATTAGCAGGCAGGATACCTGCATGAGGCAAGCCATCACTCCGGAGTAGAGGTTGGTCGCTACCCTGCGGTATTTGGCGACAGGGAGAAGCCTGCAGGACTTGAAGTTCTCGACAGGCATCTCCCCCCAGGCTCTGGGGATCATTATCCCAGAGACCTGTTCTGCCACCATCCAGGTCCTGCAGAAGGAGTATATGAAGGTAATATTTTTATCCTTTAATATCACATTTTATTGTATTGAATGTTTGCTAATATATTGTATTTCTTTCCTCATTCCCTAATTACCCCAATTGTAATATGCTGTGAATGTCCCCTTTGTTCTCATGCATGCTGGTATTTTATGTAATTATTATTTTAGGTCCTTCATACATATTTGCCCTTCAATAACCTCCCCAGAATGGTGTCTCCTGGGCCTATATTCACCTCATGTAGTCACTTAACAATGTATTTTTTCTGCTCCATAGTAGTGCTTTACCCCAAACACCCCCTAAAATGTTTTGAAATGTTATTTTTGCTTTAAATTCTGGCAGAGTGCCAGAGGCTTTTTTTTGGTGGTGTCCCCAAATAATTTTTAGTAACCCTCCCTCCCCCAACTGCTAAGTCAGCTGATCCCAATTCTCTATCCTCAATCATCTATCTGCTGACTTTGCCAAACCCATACACACTATACCCATCTCTTTTGTGCTCAGATTTATGGATGAATTCCCCAAAGCATGTAGTGCAAGGGCCTGCCTGTATACTTTCAAATGGTACTGTTTAAAGTTTTTGTATCCTATTATTATATTGCTAGGTAATAGCAGAATGTCCAAATGTGCTCAAATGTGTACAGTGTGTATTTATATCTTTGTATTATGACACTTCTTACCTGTCCAGTGGACTGCCAATAGTGTAACTAAGGAGGGGCTGTTCCAAGTAATACCCTGTATTTAGGCATTCATCTCTCAATGAAGTGAAGAGGGTTACCTGTCCAAGATTTCCACACACCCCCTATAATATTCGAAATGGCCCATGAGAGGGGGGAGGGGGAATAGGATAGGTGTACCTTATACTTTGGCGTTGTTAAATTCCCCTTAATAAATGCTATCTGGAGGTTGACCCATAATGTTTGTGTCTAATCTAGTAATAGTAATGTTTATTTTTTTTTCCCCAACAGTTTCCTTCCACGCCACAGGAATGGCAGACTGTGGCCTCCCACTTTGCCCAGCGGTGGGACTTTCCTAACTGTGGAGGGGCAATTGATGGGAAACACGTCCACATCGTCCCACCACCCAACTCGGGGTCGTACTATTTCAACTATAAGGGGTTCAATAGTATAGTGATGTTGGCGGTGGTGTTGGCTACTTACGACTTCCTGTATGTGGACGTGGGGAAGAATGGCCGGATGTCCGATGGTGGAGTCATCGCCCAGACGGAGTTCTACAGGCGTCTCCAGAATGGCAGCTTGGACTTGCCAGCTCCAGAGGACAATGTGGAAGGACTCCCATTCGTGTTCGTTGCTGATGAAGCATTTGCGCTGGGGGACCACCTGATGCGGCCATTCCCGATGAGGACCCTCACCCCGGAACAGAGGGTTTTTAATTACCGGCTGGCCAGAGCCCAAAGAGCGGTGGAGAACACATTTGGAATCCTGGCCAGCCGGTTCCGCCTATTTATGACACCCATCCATATGGCGGAGTATAAACTGAACCATATTATACTGGCGTGCTGTATTCTCCATAACTTTTTAAGGAAACATTCGGCCAACTATGCTGGCTCAGTTGGGCCTGAGGCCGGAGTGATACCTGAAACACTGACGGCGCTTGAAAGCGGCCGTCCTGGCTTGCCCTCCCTGAGTGCCCGTGATGTCCGGTTACGCTACCTGGAGTTCTTTGCGGGTAGGGGGGCCATCAATATGCCTTCAGATTTGTGAAGCCTTTTTCTATTAAAAAAAAAAAAGAAATTCTTTGTGGACATTTACTGCTTGTGTTTGTTTTAGCTGACCCTGACAGAAATGTGTTGAGTCCAGAAAATGGCGTGATTGTGTAACCTTATACAAAGCACTGTTGGCTGTTATTTACTAAATGCAAAAACACATTTCACTACAAGTGCAGTTGCAACTGCACTGAAACTGCACTTGTAGTGCCAAGAGGATTTGCCCTTAGTAAATAACCCACATTTTCTCTGAAAACACCAATGACATCACCCCAAAAGTGTTGTAGCGTTGAGACAATAATCCACACATTGTTGATTAAGCCACTTTTTTATACCTGCACAATCACATGTGCATTTACCAAAGGTTTTTAAAACAAACCAACATGTTTGTTGTATAACAATTTTTGGGGTGGCATTATCAAAAATAGAAATATCCATTTACGATAAAACAGGCCTGTGTAAAACCAACAAGAAAGACAAAAAAACTTGAACTTACAAAGTTCACATATGGTAAAACCTGAAGGCTATATCAGACATCAGTATTTAGGAACTGTGTTTGATATAGCGTTCAGATGGGGGGAAATCACCCCATGAAAAGCCAAATTTGGAAGATGCACACCAATTTACGAATGTCAACATGTGCTACCTGCCATCACGGGGGATCAAGGGACGTGTTTTGGGGGAGCAAGCCTTTCCTCACCGCTACTTTATAATTGAGGAAGGTGTTGCACCCCCAAAACGCGTCCATTGATCTCCGGTGATGGCAGATAGCACATGTTGGCACACTGTGTGCATCCTCCAAATTCGGCTTTTCAAAACATTGCAAAAAGATTTAAAACATTGGACCACAATCCAAAAAGTGATTTTGTGGGGTTTTAAATTCGCCCCAAAACATCAATGATGTTATTATTTTTTTGAATCACGTCATTTATTTTTTTCTGGATGTTTTGCAATTCTACATTACTCCCCATGATCTCCCGATCAGGATCTGGGCACTTTCAGATGTGAAAGGATCTGGATCCCTAACATCACGATCACCTAAAAAGAGAAAAACCAAACAAAAACAGGTATCAAAAATCTGCCACCATCCATCTCTTACCTGAGCCTGTGGTCGCAGACACTCACCTGTTGTGGTGCCAATTTCCACCACATCTTCTTCCTCCTCCTGCTCTTCTTGGGTTGGGGGTATTTCACCTTTTTCCATAGGTGGGGGGTCTGTGGTCTCCTCGGATGAGGGGTGTCCTCCGAGTCTTTTATCCCCTATGTAAAACAAAAATGCTATAATTAGCACACAGATATTTGATGGCAGAACTAGAAATAGGAAACATTGCTTGGAAGTGGGGTACAATTGTCAATTTTAGCCGAGTTCCAAGATGTCTTTTATTGCCCTTTGTCAAGCTGCAATACTTTACCTGTTTAGTACAAGCTTCACAGATGTAGCCCCCCCTATAGTATACACTGGAGCACCTGTGTGGCCCTCCTAATAAAAATGGTGTTCTTGTGTCCCACACTAGTGCTCCAGTGTCCAGATGTGAAAACAGCTGCTCAGTGTCCTCTCCTTACACAGAATCTAGCTTGAATTTCATTCTCGTAACAAAGCCATCTACACAAACAAATATTTGGCATCCAAGTAGGCCCTAAAAAATGTGGGAAAATTCATATGGCCTAAACAATGGTGTTTTAGAGGCCGAAAGAAAAAAGTTTGATACGAACGAATAATGGGCCCATGAACATTAAAGTTGCCCTTTTAAACTGTACAATAAAGAAAAGCATATGGAGCAGCACGAACGTAATAAAGACAAAAAGAATAGGAACACAGCACAACTACTTACTTTTTTGCAGCACTCTCCGGATCTTTCTGTACTGCTCTGGCTCTCTTAATTTCAGGTCCGACCACCGCTTCCTGAGCTGATCTTTCGATCGTCGTACCCCGAAATTCCTGTGAAGACTTTTGACCACTTTGGCCATGATCTTGGCCTTTCTGATATTGGGGTTGGGGTAAGGCCCATACTTTCCGTCATAGTCGGCCTTCTTCAGGATGTCGACCATCTCCAACATCTCCCCAAAGGACATATTTGTGGCCCTAAAACATCTCCTTCTGGATCGGGACGTGTCTGGACTTGGGCTTTCCTCCTCCTCCACCTTGTTCCTGTAATTATCACGCACCTGCTGTGACTCCGCCATGTGCTCTTCCCCCACTGCGCCGAACAAAAAGGGGCGGGGTATAGAATAGAAAGAACGTCAGGGGCGGGCAGAGTTACACGCATGGGCAGTGTATATAAAGCGTAACATACGTGCGTATTACGTACGATCTGTGAGCGGAGGAAGTCGCTCATATTGGAGGCTCTTAACAAAGGTATGAGGGGCCATAAATTACAGCTCAGACACACCTTTGCGATGGTCCTCCTCCTCCTCCTGCAGGCCCTCCTCCTCCTTCTCCTCCAGGTCCTCCCAGTCCTCCTCCCCCTCCCCCATGTCCTACTCCTCCTCCTGCCACATCTCCAACTGCACAACCACAGCCGGGAAGGAAGCTTGGAAGGAAGACCAGAAAGTGAGGACCCTGGATCCAGTCTGGTCGGCCAAAAAATGCAGCCTCTTGTGGTACCACAGCCTGGGGACACAGATGTCATCTTCTGCTTTCCAGATCTCTGCGAATTCTGGACCAGACTGCCCTCCCTTACATATGGAGTCCTCAGGCCACCAATTTTGATGTTCAAGAATTGATGTCTGCCGTGGGGGTCCCAGGCTTCGCTAATTTCTCCTGTTGATCCAGTGTTGCCTTCCTCTTTGTTTGGTTCTGAGCCCTTAATAAAGGAATTTTGGTTTGAATTATATTCTCCTATGTGTTTTACTTCAAAAAGGACAGTTGGTTTGTGAGGATTCAGGTACATTTCAAATATACAATGTGAAATGAACAAGGGACACCAACAGCAAACAATCTCCTTGAGATTAAATAATAAAAAGATGTCAATGGTGTTGTGGTAACTTGACACACAAAACACACACAAAAATATTCTTGGGTAAAAATAAAAATAACATTGAACAAAGATCAGCCTTGGAAAAAATACAAACATTAAATCTAAAAAAAAGGCTTAAAATCATAAAAAAAAAAAAAAACAACATTCTGTCAGATGTGACAACTAATAACAATATATTCAGGGAATCCCAATAAAAAAACAAAAAAAAAACTTTGAGAGAAGTATGTGTGAATATGAGCAGCAAAACTACCTAATTCTTTGCACATTATAAAGAAGAAGAGAGTGCGCTGTATTAAACCATTTTTGACATTGCAGCGTGACGAAAGTGCTGTATCCATTGCGAACGCTAAGTTTACCAGAACGAGCTGTTCTGTGCCAGAATTTCTTCTGAGCATGCGTGGCACTTTGTGTGTCGGAACAGGCCACACGGTCGGAATTGACGCGATCGGATTTTTTTGTCGGAAAATTTTATCTCCTGCTCTCCAACTTTGTGTGTCAGAAAATCCGAGGGAAAATGTCCGATGGAGCCCACACACGGTCGGAATTTCCGACAACACACTCTGATCGGACATTTCCCATCGGAAAATCCGACCGTTTGTACGGGGCATTAGAAGGGAGGATAAAGTGGCGACACACAACAGTCCTTAGTTGCCATGATGTGCATTATCCAACAATTCAGATCCTTTTTTAGGTTTCCAAATAAATTGGAACAAATCTGTTCTCCTCCCATTAGATGATATTAAAAAGCCTCTTCAAATTCAAATAGGACATACCTTTAAATACCTATAAAATATCTTTAAATATATCTAAGAATGTGACAGATTACATACCTCCTAACCTCAAGCCATTAGTAGACCGATTTAAGGATAAATGCTTAAGTTTGCGTATATTACTGTTTACAGTCGTTGGAAGAGTTAATTAAAATGATTTGGGGCCTCTCAATATACATTCTTCATAATTCTCCTGTATGGATTACATCTAATTGCTTTAGAAAAATGGATACCTTCTTTCGGGAGTTGATTTAGAGGAAGAAACATCCGCCTATCAAACTGACGACGCTCATGTTGGATAGAGAGGTAGGAGGGTTGGCTGTACTGAATGTTAGGTATTATTTCCTGGCCTCTCAATTATAGCATCTGCTAGGATGGGATAAGATTCAGGAGCCTGACCCAATACAAGGGATGTTGCTTACTGAATATAATAAATACCCACTCCTAGCTCTCTTGGAGGCCAGATACCTGAACCAACCTTCTAATTTCTACACAGGAAAGTTATTAGATAAAGTATGGCAACAATGAAGAAAATAACAGGTATCGATCGTTTTACTGATTACGCTCCAATATGGTATGATAGGGAATATGGGGAGTTGAATAAGTGAAAGGGTTTTGAATTGTGGTATAACAAAGGGATACGGTATATGGTACAATTGTATGAAAGTGCCTCTCTTAAATTATTTGATCAACTGTGTGTGGAATTTGACCTCCCACATCAGAAGTTTCTTCAGTATCTCCAGTTAAGACATGCCATTTAGTCTCAAACTTGTGCACATACATTGCAATATAGCAGGTCCACATTTTTGTCTATACTTCAGAGTGGTGATACTAAGAGAGGTCTTATTTCCCAATTTTTTCCACTCTTCACGCTAAGTTTCAAGCATTGGTGGTTGTTCCGGCTAAAAAACAGTGGACCAAAGATTTGGGCCATATAACAGATAACCAGTGGAAGATGGTGTTGTCTGCACTCTTACAGGTTAGCTTATCTCCCACCCACAAACTTACACTTATTTTTTCTGCATCGGACATAAGACACTCCAGAAAAACTGCTTACCTGGCATCGTAGAGATAATCAAATACCTTCCTGACATATCTGGGTATACAGCTTTCCAGTCAATCTGAATCCTTATACGTGACCAACTATATCCCTCTGCTTCACAGGATCAGTTCTGACCTCCAATCATGGACCAAAGTGTAATTTACCTGCCTAGGCCGCACCAATATATTTAAGATGATGACTGTTCTACCTAGGATCTTATTTTACCTGCAGATGGTACCTGTCCCCCTACCTAGGCGCTTCTTTCTTGAGCTCCAACACTTATTCACAACGTTTGTTTGGAATGGCAGAAGACCACGAGTAGCCATGGCAATATTAAAAAAGCTTATGGAGGTCTTGGTATACCTGATATACAACTCTATTACAGGGCAGTTGCTCTTCAGTGGATCCTGAACTGGCGGTTCCACTCCTCCTCCAAATTATGGGTCTCCCTGGAGAAGACACTGACAGGCCGAAACCTCATATGCTCCATGGGTGTCATAAATCTGCAGTAATGTATCATGCCTGGACTGTCTAGTCTGTGTATCAGCTTTAGTGTGTTTAAGTAATTTTCTCCCAGCATGGCTCAACCCCAGCCTTTAACAGGGAACACTATTTTAACCTGCGCACTGTAAGCCAGCCTTGCCCGAGCAACAATTGTGTGAAGTGATTCTTGCCTTGTGCTCTACATTTGATTCCAGTGTACCGACTTTGGCTGACCATCCCTGTCTGCTTGTTGCCTTGACCTCCGGCTCATTCCTCTGACCATCCCTGTCTGCTTGTTGCCCTGACCTTTGGCTTATCCTCCTAACTATTCCTTGTTGGACTGCTGCTTCCTCTTCATCCACCAGAGCCATCTGTGAGCATGAGCTGGGAGACTCCGGGGACCGTGACCTGGAGTCAGCTGCAGCCAAGTCAATCCTCACCTTTAGAGGCCCTGGTGAAAACCTGCTGGCTCTAAGACTCCGGGCCCTGGGGAATCTTCTGCTCTAGCTCCCTGTGCAGGACCGAGGCTGCGACCCTGTGCAGCTGCTTCTCAGAGCCATCGACCATCTGCAGTCAGCCATTGGGTCCACAACCTCTGCGGTGCACTCCTCATCACTGCAGGTGACCTGACAGTTTGCTCGGGCCATGGACCCGGCTGATGTGTCTCTACCCGCCGATATTCAGCTGCAGGGCATAGTCTGCAGACTCATGACCCAGGAATCTAATCAGACCCAGGTGATGCGATTCCTTCAGGAGGGGATCCTATTTGCTTCCACACCCTCCCTGTTAAGATGTTGGTAGGGGTACTCCACCAGGAGTGGATATCCTTTTTTATCCTACCTAAGGCTTCAACCCCTATTGTATTGGGCCTTCCTTGGTTACAGCTCCATTCTCCACACGTTGACTGGACTTCTGGGCAGATCTTGGCTTGGGGTTCCTCTTGTGTCTTGTCCTGCCTACTCAAGGTTGTGCCCAAGGAGAGGCTTTCCGCTGCCACCATATCAAGTAGCTCCTGCTGCATATAGCGAATTCCGGGATGTGTTCTGAATAAAATCAGCTGAGGTGCTTCCTCCTCACAGGTCCTTGGACTGTGCTATTGACCTTGTTCTCGGTGCAACTCTGCCCAGGGGTTGTACCTATCCCCTGTCTATCCCAGAAACCCAGCCCATGTCAGAGTATGTTACTGAAAATCTAGAAAAAGGATTAATCCAGAAATCCTCATCGCCTGAGAACTCTGCTCAATAGAAGGTGCAAACAGACTAACAAGGAACCACCAGTAAATATCTCACGATTAGTAGTGGCCGAAGAAAGGACCCAGGTAAAAGAGCAATCCTTAATGATCCAACTCAGCGGACCAAGGCAGAAGTCCACGGGGTCAACCAGAAGGCAGCATCTGGAACAGGCAGGGTCGGCAATAACGGCCAGCATTATTCCAAATGGGGTAATCCAAGAAGCAGAGTCAGGAACGAGCAGAAGTCAGAAACCAGAAAAACAATATCATACACCAACAAGCAGAAACAGGAACCTATACTAGGGCAAAGACAGGAAGAGGGAAGCATTAGAGGGGGCCCCACACCATAAATCTCCGGGTACGGATGGCCTGCCAGCTGAGGTATACTCACGCTATGGTGAAAATCCTGCTTCCACCTCTGCTGCGGGCCCTATCCAAAGCGGTTGAGACAGGCTACCTGCCGGACAGTATGCAGGAGGCCATTATAGTGGTTCTTCCCAAGCCAAGTAAGGAAAAACTCCTGCCGGATTCATATCGTCCGATTTCATTGTTAAATTCGGACGTTAAGCTACTGGCGCGTGTACTGGCCACCAGACTTTCTAAGGTGATAGGTAGATTAATTCATAAAGATCAATCTGGGTTTATCCCCACCCGTTCCACGGCAGACAACATACGGCGATTGAACATGAATCTACAGATACCAGTGGATGATCCTGGAGGGAGGGCCATTCTATCGCTGGATGCCGCAAAAGCTTTTGACAGCGTGGAATGGCCCTACCTCCTGGAGATCCTGGCAAGGTTCTGTCTAGGGAATCAATTCATAGAATGGGTGAAGGTCCTATACTCGAAACCTAGCGCTAGACTATGTATTAACAACAATCTTTCCCCATCTTTTAATCTGCACAGGGACACTCGCCAGGGATGCCCATTATCCCCATTGCTGTTCGCTATGGCGGTAGAACCCTTAGCCATTTTGATCCGCAACACACCGGAGGTTGTGGGGTTCCGCAGAGGCCCGCTCGAAGATAAGATATCCCTTCATGCAGTTGATGCACTTATTTACCTGGGAGACACAGTGGCATCCTTGCGAATAGTAATGGGGATTATTACAGATTTTGGCAGGTTCTCGGGCTTTACTATAAACTGGTCCAAGTCAATATTGATGCCCATAGACCCCCTGATGGCACCTCTACCCAAGGGAGCAAACCAAATAACCATAGCAAGCAGCTTTAAATACCTGGGGGTGATAGTGACACCTGATCCAGCCGACTACTTGTGGCTGAACCTGGGCCCACTCTTAGACAGACAGAAAGACAAATGCATTAGCTGGTGTAAGCTTCCTCTGTTGGTGGTAGGCAGAGTGAACCTAATTAATATGGTATGGGCACCTCAACTTCTGTATATCTTTCACAACTCCCCTATGTGGATCTCAAATAAGTGGTTCAAACGCATTGATTCTTTAATGCAAAACTTAATACAGAAAAAAAATGAAAGCTAGAATTAGTGTAACCACATTACAATACGGGAAAGACCGAGGAGGACTGGCAGTACCACACCCCAAAATGTATTTTTGGCTGCAAAAATTCAGCAGCTGGCGGGGTGGGGGCAGGTAGCTAAATTGGTAACTATGTCTTACCCCACATTAAAAGCCGCCTCCCATATGGAGATGGATCTACCAAGTGTCCCAATCCTGGCCACAACCGGTGACATCATTAGGAAAATATGGAAGGAATTCCTAAAAGCCCTGGCTACTAAGGGCCCACTGCCCTTTACAACCTTATGGAACAACCTATCATGGTTATGCAACAGAGTTTGTCTGTCAGCTTACCTATCATTATGTGTTCATCTCTAGAGACCAGCCGACTCTCACCTGACTGATTTTATAATCTCTCCTTTAGCATGGCTCCACCCCAGCTCCTATCATAGAACTCTATATTAACCTGTGCACTGCAGGCCAGCCCTACTGATCAACCTTTGTGTGTTTGGCTTCCTATTTCCTGCTTGCCGTGTGCTCTATGTTTGCTTTCTGTTACCGACCTTGGCGTGTTCTCAACTATTCCTGTCTGCTTGTGACCCTGACCTTTGGCGTGTCCCTGACTATTCCTGTTTGCCTGTGACCCTGAACCTTTGGCGTGTTTGTCGTCCTTGTCTGCTTGTGGCCCCGACCTTGGCTTATTCCCTTACTATCCCTATCCTCCTGTTGCCTACTGTGGGCATGAGTTAGGGGACCCTGGGGGTCGCGACCTGGAGCCAGTTGCAGCCCAGTCCATCCTCACCACTAGAGGCTCTGGTGAACACCCGCTGGGTCTTAGACTCCGCACCCTAGGGAATCTTATGCTCTAACCCCGGTAGGATCCGTGTTGGTGTTCCAGCGGCCCTGACTTCCATCCGCAGCAGTTAGCCGTAGGGTCCACTACCTTACAGTGCACCCCTAATCCCAATGGTGTGCATCTGTCACCTAGCCTCAAGTGACCTGACACAACCCCAGGTATCCAGAATTACAGGGATTCTCTCCCTGGAGGCAACAAGGGATATGGTTCTTCCCTCAACTTTATGAGGGAACCATTCTAAAAACATATGAACATTTGAACAGCTATGCTCAGAATTCCAGCTCACATCCAGGGGATTTTATAAACATCTTCAACTTTGACACACCCTGCGGGCACAGCAGCAAACACACTACTTAGTTATATCGTCCTCTTCTCTGTTGATGGAAGTCCTCCGGGCAGACATCCGAAGGGGACTGATATCTAAGATATATGCGGAATTGCTATCCTCTATTCAGGACCTTCGGAACCAATACCTGCAACTTCAGAGAGAGAAAAAAGGAGGCAGGAGAAGCAAGTTAGGTCATGTGCAAGGATAAAGCATTAGTATCCACATGATCCATTATTTGAAGAAATGGTTAATACTGTTCTAATTAATTGGACTGAAAGTGCTAGATTATGTTTTAGTTGAAAAATCATAATATCTGAATTGCCTTCTGTTATTGCTCATGCATTCTGGATGCTCAAAGAAATTTGTTTAACATGTATATTTTTTATACTCACTGGATGCAATCATTGTATGTGTTAAAAGAGCAATTTTTCAATAAAGTTTTGATTAAAAAAAAAAGACAGGAAGGGGAAGTGATGATTTATAGTTCACTAAATCAGGTGACTGCCTACAGCTGGATACTGGGTAGGACCAGGGTCCAAGATCAAGGAGCAGGGCATAACAAGGGCTCTACACAGTGGCTCAAGGGAATCATCCACACAACACCGGGTCCCTGGATCAAATCCTAAACACGTTGTGACAGTACCCCCTACATAAACATGACCCCTGACCTATTTGGATTTGGTTTTGAATGGGTGCCTATCGTTGAAGGACTTGACCAGCCGTGGGGCATGGACATCATGAGCAGGCACCCAATTCCTTTCTGCAATGGAGTAGCCCTTCCATTCCACTAGATACTGCAATTGTCTACCCCTACATTGGGAATCCAGAATTTTACTAACTTCGTGCTCTTGATGGTCATCCACAGAGACCCGAGAAGAACATCTAGAGGGTAAAGAGAACCTATTTTTGACAAAAGGTTTAATCAAGGATACATAAAACGTATTGGGAATTCAAAGGTGCGGTGGCAAGCGTAGTTTATAAGCCAGCGGGTTGACCTGACAAATAATGCGACCAGATCCTTAAAATCTAGAGCCTAACTTGGGAGAGGGTTGCCGCAATTTAAAGTTATTGGTGGACCACCATACCAGCTGATTAAGATGATAGCGGGGTGCAGGTTTTCTGCAACGGTCTGCATACCCCTTGTATCTGTGTACAGACTGAAGCAGAACCTTTCTTATGTTTCTCCAGTGAATAGTTAATCTTGTCACCATGTTGGCTGCCGCAGGTACCTCTACCAAGGAAGACTGGAAGGGGAGAACCCTGGGTTGATACCCAAAGGCCGCTTAGAAGGGTGAACAGCTTAGAGAAGCGTGCCATTGCAAATTGTGCGCTAATTCCGCTAGAGATAACATCTCGCTCCAATTGTCATGTTCAGCATTGATATAAGCCCTTAGATAGATCTCCAAATCTTGACTGACCCTTTCCGCCTGGCCATTAGATTGGGGATGGATTTTCCGAAGACAGGGAATTCTTGATCCCAAGATGCTTGCAAACAGCCCTCCAGAACAAGGAAATTAATTGAGGGCCTCTGTCGCTAACAATATTGAAAGGAATGCCGTGTAAACGGATGACATTTTCAATAAAGGATTGAGCTAAGCTAGGAGCAGAAGGTAGTATGGGAATGGAAATGAACTGAGCTAACTTAGAGAATCGGTCTACTACAACCCAAATGATGGTATTCTCACTGGAGTTGGCTAAGTCCACAATAAAATCCATGCTAATATGAGCACGAGGAACAGGTAATGGTTGTAGTAGACCTTGTAGAACAGATCGATGCATCTTGATAGTCGCACAAACAGAACAAGCTCTAACAAAGGCTATCACATCTCTCACTTTAGGGTAGGCCACCAAATCAGGTGTTTTAAGGGTTTGATTGATACCAGGGTATCCGGATACCTTCTGCCCATGGGCCTATTGCAAAACTTCTTTCTGTAATTCTTGGGGAACAAACAAGGTATTGGGCGGAACAGAAAGATTGGAAGGTGCTCGAGATTGTGCAGCCAACAAGTTCCTTTGTAGGGTCGTATTCAGTTGAGCGATTATTCGCTCGGGAGGAACAATATGATCCGGAGGTACTTGCAGATTCTCGCAAGGGAATTGTCGAGACAGGGCATTGGCCTTGATGTTCTTGGTGCCAGGAATGTAAGTTACCAAAAAGTTAAACCGGGAGAGGAAAAGTGCCCAGCGGGCTTGTCCCTTTGTTAGTGAGAGCAGTGATGGGAGCCAGAATTCTTGAAAAACTTCTGATAATAATTACAGAACCCAATGAATCTCTGAATTTCTTTTAAAGTGGTAGGTCTGGGCCATAGTAAGATGGCATCAAGCTTCTTGGAATCCATCGGACGAAATTATATAACCCAGGAAGGATATTTCTGGTAGTTCAAAGGAGCACTTGGAAAGTTTGTTGTACAACCTATGATCCCTTAAACGTTGGAGAACAGCGCGTACATGGCAACGAAGGTCCAGTTTGGTAAAGATCTTTGATTCTTGAACATGGTCAAACAGCTCAGTAATTAAAGAAATAGGATTCTTATTTTTTTTTTTTTTACAGTGATACAATTAAGAACCCTGAAGTCAACACAGGGCCTAAGTCCTCCGTCTTTTTTTTTCCCACAAAAAAGAACCCTGCCCCCATGGGAGAGGTGGAAAGGTGAATGAAACCCTTCCTTAGACTGTCTTTGATGTACTCCTCCATCGCCTTAGGTAGGGGAGCCCCGGGTAGCAAATCAATAGCGCAGTCATAAGGGCGGTGGGGAGGGAGAACCTCTGCTTCCTTTTCAGAAAACACATCAGAAAAAATGGCATAGGCTTCAGGTAATTCAGAGGCAGTAGTCACCATATGAATGGACACATCATGTACTAACTTTTGGAGACAAGTGACATGGCAGGATGTGCTCCAGGCAGAAATTTGACCAGAGGACCAGTCAATAGACGGGTTATGTTTACATAACCAAGGAAAACCGAGAATTACTGGGTACTTAGGAGACAGAATGATGTCGAACTATAAGACTTCAAAATGCAGAGCACCCAACAGGATGGAAAGAGGCTTGGTTTCATGAGTGATAAGTCCATTACCAAGAGGGTCTCCACAAAGAGTAGTTACACAGAGAGGTGGGTCTTTAGGAACAGTCAGGATCTGAAGACACTTAACCAGTGCTGCATTGAGAAATACCCCACCAGCACCGAAATCTATAAAAGCAACTGTGGAACAGCACTTATCATTCCAGGACAAGGATATAGGGACTACTAGTCTCTATTGAGGAGGATTCAAAACAGCATGGCCTAATGGGGCCACTCGATCACCCATTATGCCCGGAAGTTTTCTGGCCGAACTGGACAAGAACGCAGGAGGTGACCTGGCTTTCCACAATATAGACAGGTCTAGGGTCCTGCGTTTGGTACATTCATTGTCAGACAAATGCACAGCCCCTACATCCATGGGTTCTTCCTCAGACTCAGCAGTAGAAGGGACAGAAGGGGCTAGTAATTGCCGAGGGGGAGATTTAGCACCAAATCTGTGAGGAATAAATTGTCTCTGGCACCCTCTCTCTAACTGGCGTTCAGAGAAGCGAGTGTCCACCAGGATACATAAATTGATGAAATCCTCCAGGGCCACTGGGACCTCACGGTAGGTTAATTCGTCCTTTATGCGTTTCGCAAGCCCTCTGCAGAAGGCGGCCTTAAGGGCACAATTATCCCAGGTAGTCTCTGCTGCAAGCATGCGGAATTCAATGGCATAAAATGCTACTGTACGTTTACCCTGCCAGGAGATTCCAACCGTCACTCCGGTTTCCTGACTGGTAGTCTTGTTATCCCAGTATCAGGTGGAGGGACGGTTGGGACCCTGCAGCCAGAATCAAGGGACCACAATAGAAGGTGCAAACTGACTAACAAGGAACCAACAGTAAATAACTCACAGTTAGTACCCTGTTTCCCCGAAAATAAGACCTAGCGTGATTGTCTGTGATGGCTGCAATTTAAGCCCCACCTCCCAAATAAGCCCTAGTTAAAGTCCTTGTAGGTCTTATTTTCAGGGTAGTGCTTATTTTTGGGGAAACAGGGTAGGGCTTATTTGGGGGGTAGGGCTTATATTGCAGCCATCACTGACAATCACGCTAGGTCTTATTTTCGGGGAAACAGGGTAGTGGCTGAAGACAGGACCCAGGTAGAAGGAAAAGCAATCCTAAACAATCCAAGTCAGCGGACCAAGGCAGAAGTCCATGGGGGTCAACCAAAAGGCAGCGTAGGGAACAGGCAGGGTAGGCCACAACATTCAGCATTAATCCAAAGGGGTGATCCAAGAAGCGGAGTCAGAAACAAGCAGAAGTCAGAAACGAGAAATCCAATATCATACACCAACAAGCAGAAACGGGAACCTTTGCTAGGGCAAAGACAGGAAGGGGAAGTGATGATTTATAGGTCACTAAATCAGGTGACTGCCTACAGCTGGACACTGGGTGGGGCCAGGGTCCAAGATCAAGGAGCAGGGCATAACAAGGGCTCTACACAGATGGAAGTTCCCCAGTGGCTCAGGCAGTAGGTAACCGTCCACAGAACACCAGGTCCCCAGATCAAATCCTGGACACGGTGTGGCATTTGATTTCCATTTACTAACTTTGGCTTGCTCTCCTGACCATCCCTATCTGCTTGTTGCCCCGACCTTTGGCTTGTCCTTCTGACTCTTCCTTCTTGCCCTGGACTGCTGCTTCCTCTCGATCCACCAGAGCCAGCTCTAAGTCAGCTGCATCCTCACCATCAGACACCCTGGTGAAAACCTGCTGGCTCTTAGACTCCATGCCCTGGGGAATCTTATGCTCTATCTCCCTGTCCAGGACTTTGGCTGCGACCCTGTGCAGCTGCTTCTCAGAACCATTGACCCTTTGCAGTCAGCCGTTTGGTCCACAACCTCCACTGTGTGACCTCTATCTCCTGCAGGAGATAGAGGTCTGTCCGACTGGGTGTCCCCCTTGACTACACACACCCTTAAGGTGTAAGCCTTTGGCCCCCATTGGAGGTTTCCTCTGGTTCCCTCCCGGAACAAGGAAAAAATAAATTACCTCTCTTGGCACCTGGGTGAGGGATGGGGTCATTAGCTTGGGTAAATTGATAGAAGGTGGGGCTCTGGTGCCTTTAGACTCCCTGTAACTTCCTCCTTACCCAAGGCCCTCTTTCCTGAATTAGGACCACCTTAACGAAGTTTGAACGCCTTTGGGTCGCTTGTAACCTCACACCTCTCGGTGTTATAACAATTGCTTTTCTCTACCGCCCCTCCATCCAAACCGGGCTTTAGGGAATGAGAGCCTGACCTACAGTGCGAGTTCACTGAGGAGCAAACGCACCGTTTGTACCAAATGACCATTCAAGTTCGCTAGACACCAAAACGCAAGAACATAACTATAAACTATTGACCAGGTAGTACTGAGTGCCTGCGAGCCTGGCCCAGATCTACCCCTCTGCCTCTGACCTCTGTTGGAGAGGATGTGGCCAGCGTGCATGCTTTTGCATATATGGTGGGAATGCCCCTAGATTAGACATTTCTGGACAGAGATTAGGGACTGTATAGATTACTCCAACAGGCCCATTTCTTGCTCCATGTTCCCACTGTCCCTTTAATAAGATAAAGGTGTAGCATCCTCCCTCACCTGCTTAACGCTGCCAAGCGGATGGTACTGATTCATTGGAAGAGCGCCCATGTACCTAGCCGTGAGGATTCGATCAAGAAAGTAAAAGAAATTATGACGCATGGATATCTACTATGCAATAGCCGACCCCTCAGTTCTGCAACTTGTTCAAGCGAACCAACAAACCTGACCACCTGAACCTTTCCTTGTCATTTTTGATGGATAAGCCCTCTAGTCTTCATATCCTTGACAAGGACATGATAGGAAAATCATAGGCTAAGGCTGGATTACACCTATGCATTTTTAGTGCTTTTTGCATTTTACAGATTTGCACTACAGTCCATTTAATATGGTTTCCTATGGAACACGTTCTGTAGTGCAAATCTGCAAAATGCAAAAAGCACTAAAAATGCATAGGTGTGAATCCAGTCTAATAGTATAATGCCCTGTACACACGATCGCACATTCCCACAACAAAATCCATCAAATTTTTTCCAATGGATGTTGGCTCAAACTTGTCTTGTATACACACGGTCACACAAAGTTGGTCAGAAATTCTGAACGTCAAGAACGCGGTGACGTACAACACGTTACGACGAGCCGAGAAAAATGAAGTTCAATAGCCAGTGCTGCTCTTCTGCTTGATTCCGAGCATGCATGACACTTTGTGTGTCGGAATTGTCTACACACGATCGGAATTTACGTGAACAGATTTTGTTGTTGGAAAATTTTAGAGCCAGCTCTCAAACTTTGTGTGTCGGAAATTCCGATGGAAAAAGTCCGATGGAGCCCACACACACGTCGGAATTTCCGACAACAAGCTCAGATCGCACATTTTCTATCAGAAAGTCAGATCGTGTGTACAGGGAATTAGTGTATTTTCTTCTCCTCACTCCCTCTCCTCATGGAGAGGGGCCTGTTTTTTCTTTTTTCCCTGCCCCTACGGGGGGGGGGGGGTATTCTCTTTTCCTTCGTATTTATGTTTATTGGTGTGTTTCATTTTTTTTTTATGGCTGAGCTGCAGTCTCCCGACTGTAACTTAATTGGCACATTTAATGACCAGTCGCTGTGGGGGGGAACCTCAAGCCCTGCTGCCATACCCACAGCTTGGGCAGCAGTACGGAGGTTATCCTGATTCTGCACGAGATGGTACCACTCATTTGAGCTGTTTCCCTGTTGCTAGGGAACCTATAGCTACCAGTAAGCATGATTATGTACTTCTCTCTAAAGTTGTTTTTCCATTTTCTATGTATCTAACACATGGAGTATAGCACCAATTTTTTTGCATACTAGCTTTGTGATTGTACACATGCAGTTACTACGATGTATGCAGCTATTATTCACACATAGGGATTTATTTGCTAACGCTGGAGAGTGCAAAATCAGGCTCACTTCTGCATAGAAACCAATCAGCTTCCAAGTTTTATTGCCAAACCCTAAATGAACTAGCTGAGGTTAGAAGCTGATTGGCTATCATGCACAGCTGCACCAGATACTGAGTGCTCTGGCTTTAGTAAATCTACCCCATTGTTTGCATTGTATTCTATGTACCTTTTCTCTTTTGTTTATGGAAAACTAAATGAAAGATTATACAAAAAAAAAACTTTGGAATAGGTGGCTTGTTACCCTGGGTTTAGCTCCGACTTAATTAATTCTGAATAGATTATTGTCTTAAAGAGGGGGAGACTGAATTAATAAATTAGTGATTTGGATAGCGATACCTATGCGAACTGAATCGGCCCAGGGCGCTTTTTGCCTGCTGGTGTCCATCTGCGGTATAGCGCGGTCCTTTACCCTGTGGGGTCCCGACACGCTTACAAACACATACACATACAACATACATATATTTGGCCAATTTTTTCGACAGGATCTAATTAACCTACCAGCATGTTTTTTTGTGACTGGCTGGTGTATCCTATATTTGAGGGTACCTAGGTATCATGGTAATCAGCCAGTTATTTTATTATATTGTTTATGGCTGTATGAACTATATGTGGGATTTAGAAAGCAAGGCGCTGAATGTGGGTTTTTTTTTTGTTTTTGGTCTTGTTTTAGTGTTTGGTATATTTATATTGGTTTTTTTTTGTATAAGAATGATTTAAGATGTTATTTGGATAATTGTATTTCTGGAAGGTTTATAATTATATTGACATGTAGTGCTACCCCAGTAGGGATGAGCCGAACACCCCCCTGTTCGGTTCGCACCAGAACATGCGAACAGGAAAAAAGTTCGTTCGAACACGCAAACACCGTTAAAGTCTATGGGACACGAACATGAATAATCAAAAGTGCTAATTTTAAAGGCTAATATGCAAGTTATTGTCATAAAAAGTGTTTGGGGACCTGGGTCCTGCCCCAGGGGACATGGATCAATGCAAAAAATTTTTTTTAAAACGGCCGTTTTTTCAGGAGCAGTGATTTTAATAATGCTTAAAGTCAAACAATAAAAGTGTAATATCCCTTTAAATTTCGTACCTGGGGGGTGTCTACAGTCTGACAGCAAAATGACATTTTGAAGGAAAAAACTCATTTAAAACTACCGCGGCTATTGCATTGCCGACAATACACATAGAAGTTCATTGATAAAAACGGCATGGGAATTCCCCAAAGGGGAACCCCGAACCAAAATTAAAAAAAAAAAATGACGTAGGAGTCCCCCTAAATTCCATACCAGGCCCTTCAGGTCTGATATGGATTTTAAGGGGAACCCCGCGCCAAAAAAAAAAAAACCGGCGTGGGGTCCCCCTAAAAATCCATACCAGACCCTTATCCGAGCACGCAACCTGGCAGGCCGCAGGAAAAGAGGGGGTGACGAGAGTGTGCCCCCCCTCCTGAACCGTACCAGGCCACATGCCCTCAACATTGGGAGGGTGCTTTGGGGTAGCCCCCCAAAACACCTTGTCCCCATGTTGATGAGGACAAGGGCCTCATCCCCACAACCCTGGCCGGTGGTTGTTGGGTTTGCGGGCGGGGGGCTTATCGGAATCTGGAAGCCCCCTTTAACAAGGGGACCCCCAGATCCCGGCCCCCCCCTGTGTGAAATGGTACCATTTCACTAAAAAACTGTCAAAAATGTTAAAAATGACAAGAGACAGTTTTTGCCAATTCCTTTATTTAAATACTTCTTCTTTCTTCTATCTTCCTTCATCTTCTGGTTCTTCTGGTTCTTCTGGCTCTTCTGGTTCTTCCTCCAGCGTTCTCGTCCAGCATCTCCTCCGCGGCGTCTTCTATCTTCTTCTCCTCGGGCCGCTCCGCACCCATGGCATGGGGGGAGGCTCCCGCTCTTTTCTTCATCTTCTTCATCTTCTTCTCTTCTTCTTTTCTTCTCTTCTTCTCTTCTTCATTTTCTTCTCCGGGCCGCTCCGCACCCATGCTGGCATGGAGGGAGGCTCCCGCTGTGTGACGGCGCTCCTCGTCTGACAGTTCTTAAATAACGGGGGGCGGGGCCACCCGGTGACCCCGCCCCCCTCTGACGCACGGGACAGGACGGGACTTCCCTGTGGCATTCCCCGTGACATCACAGGGAAGTCCCGTCAAGTCACCGTGCGTCAGAGGGGGGCGGGGTCACCGGGTGGCCCCCCCCGTTATTTAAGAACTGTCAGACGAGGAGCGCCGTCACACAGCGGGAGCCTCCCTCCATGCCAGCATGGGTGCGGAGCGGCCCGGAGAAGAAAATGAAGAAGAGAAGAAGAGAAGAAGAGAAGAAGAGAAGAAGATGAAGAAGATGAAGAGAAGAGCGGGAGCCTCCCCCCATGCCATGGGTGCGGAGCGGCCCGAGGAGAAGAAGATAGAAGACGCCGCGGAGGAGATGCTGGACGAGAACGCTGGAGGAAGAACCAGAAGAACCAGAAGAACCAGAAGATGAAGGAAGATAGAAGAAAGAAGAAGTATTTAAATAAAGGAATTGTCAAAAACTGTCTCTTGTCATATTTAACATTTCTGACAGTTTTTTAGTGAAATGGTAGGGGTACCCCTTACCATTTCACACAGGGGGGGCCGGGATCTGGGGGTCCCCTTGTTAAAGGGGGCTTCCAGATTCCGATAAGCCCCCCACCCGCAGACCCCCACAACCACCGGCCAGGGTTGTGGGGATGAGGCCCTTGTCCTCATCAACATGGGGACAAGGTGTTTTGGGGGGCTACCCCAAAGCACCCTCCCAATGTTGAGGGCATGTGGCCTGGTACGGTTCAGGAGGGGGGGGGCGCACTCTAGTCCCCCCTTCTTTTCCTGCGGCCTGCCAGGTTGCGTGCTCAGATAAGGGTCTGGTATGGAATTTAGGGGGAACCCCACGTCATTTTTTTTTTGACAGTTCTTAAATAACGGGGGGCGGGGCCACCCGGTGACCCCGCCCCCTCTGACGCACGGGACAGGACGGGACTTCCCTGTGGCATTCCCCGTGACATCACAGGGAAGTCCCGTCAAGTCACCGTGCGTCAGAGGGGGGCGGGGTCACCGGGTGGCCCCCCGTTATTTAAGAACTGTCAAACGAGGAGCACCGTCACACAGCGGGAGCCTCCCTCCATGCCAGCATGGGTGCGGAGCGGCCCGGAGAAGAAAATGAAGAAGAGAAGAAGAGAAGAAGAGAAGAAAAGAAGAAGAGAAGAAGAGAAGAAGATGAAGAAGATGAAGAGAAGAGCGGGAGCCTCCCCCCATGCCATGGGTGCGGAGCGGCCCGAGGAGAAGAAGATAGAAGACGCCAGAAGAACCAGAAGAACCAGAAGATGAAGGAAGATAGAAGAACCAGAAGAACCAGAAGATGAAGGAAGATAGAAGAAAGAAGAAGTATTTAAATAAAGGAATTGTCAAAAACTGTCTCTTGTCATATTTAACATTTCTGACAGTTTTTTAGTGAAATGGTAGGGGTACCCCTTACCATTTCACACAGGGGGGGCCGGGATCTGGGGGTCCCCTTGTTAAAGGGGGCTTCCAGATTCCGATAAGCCCCCCGCCCGCAGACCCCCACAACCACCGGCCAGGGTTGTGGGGATGAGGCCCTTGTCCTCATCAACATGGGGACAAGGTGTTTTGGGGGGCTACCCCAAAGCACCCTCCCAATGTTGAGGGCATGTGGCCTGGTATGGTTCAGGAGGGGGGGGCGCACTCTAGTCCCCCCTTCTTTTCCTGCGGCCTGCCAGGTTGCGTGCTCAGATAAGGGTCTGGTATGGAATTTAGGGGGAACCCCACGTCATTTTTTTTTTTAATTTTGGCCGGGGTTCCCCTTAATATCCATATCAGACCTGAAGGGCCTGGTATGGAATTTAGGGGGACTCCTACGTCATTTTTTTTTAAATTTTGGTTCGGGGTTCCCCTTTGGGGAATTCCCATGCCGTTTTTATCAATGAACTTCTATGTGTATTGTCGGCAATGCAATAGCCACGGTAGTTTTAAATGAGTTTTTTCCTTCAAAATGTCATTTTGCTGTCAGACTGTTCTAAACACAGGAAACATGCGCCCCTTTACAGGCATACTATAGACACCCCCCAGGTACGAAATTTAAAGGGATATTACACTTTTATTGTTTGACTTTAAGCATTATTAAAATCACTGCTCCTGAAAAAACGGCCGTTTTTAAAAAAATTTTTTGCATTGATCCATGTCCCCTGGGGCAGGACCCAGGTCCTCAAACACTTTTTATGACAATAACTTGCATATTAGCCTTTAAAATTAGCACTTTTGATTTCTCCCATAGACTTTTAAAGGGTGTTCCGCGGCATTCGAATTTGCCGCGAACACCCCAAATTGTTCGCTGTTCGGCGAACTTGCGAACAGCCAATGTTCGAGTCGAACATGAGTTCGACTCGAACTCGAAGCTCATCCCTATACCCCAGTAGGAGCCGCTGGTGAATGCTGTTTATCTCCCACCCTGCACAGACGGGCACATGAATTTTCCAGTCAATTCTGAGACAAGAAGCAGTCCTTGAGCTTTGTTTTTGTGTTTTTGTTAGTGGATTTGAGCTTGGATGGGGAAGCATTAATATGGGATGCCCAGGGACTACACAGGGGACCTACATTATATACTTTCGGTATATACACAATACTTTCTTCTACCTCCAGCACATACTTGCTTGTAGAACTACAAATCCCAGGACCAGCTAGAACTTTGGTTTTGATCCAACATCGATCAGTCAGATCCTTGTAATTGCCCTTTGCAGGCAGGGATCGGGGGCCCCTTTGGGGTAGCAAAAATAGAGAGGTCTTTGGTGCTAGCTGTCCTTTCCTGTGGCTCTTTTCCTGTGGCTCTCAGTACCACCTCTTCAGGCACTACCAGCCAACCTGGCTGCAGCTGCCCCTTTCACTACCCCTCCTGGCAACTTCTCCTCAGTCCTCCCAGACTGACTCTGCATCCATCCAAGACTGCTTGCATCCAGTCCTTTCGGACATACCTCTTAGTCCTCTGACTATCACTGACCAGCCCACGTTGCGGTCTTCCTCCCTGGAGACTTACCTGGCAGTGTTCTCCTGCTGTCCTCTCTTTGCTCCTGTGCCTCCTGGTCAGGATCCCTCTGTGTTATGAAGAGGGGTCCCTTCTGTACCCAAGCCCAGGCCTGAGTTCACCTCCCAGACTGGGGAGCTACTTTCAAAGGCCCCGACAGCCTAACACCCCATCTTCCAACCGAACTCCACACTGCCCCTGCTGTGCTGCCCCAGAGTATTGGAGGGGGCCTGACTCCTGCCAACCCTTCTGTTGGGGATTGGTCAGGCCCCTCAGAACACTCCAGCTAGCTCCTCCTGGACTCCTCCTATCTTCTTCTGGAACCTTCTTCCAGTTTCCACACAGCAGGGAGGAGCTGCCAGTCAAGCCTGAAATTTACCCACACTAACAGAACAAAAATCCTATCACTCTAGCAACACAGTTAGGGGGTACTACAAACATTTAACTGTAAATGAAAAAAAAGAGAACCAGTTTAACCAAGATGACACCAAGTACAGACAGTATCGTATGGCTCTGTTCCACTCTGAACAATAAAACAGTTTTGAGAAAAGTTAAGTTAAATTCACTTCTAGCAGTTTCTGTGGGTGAACCACTAGTTATTTTGATGCCATTAAAGAACCTGCTGGCGGTAAAAGGTATTCTGTTGAGAGGAGACCACCTAAAGTTATGCTACACAATATGCCAAATGAGGACTGCGTCTGGGAGAGGCTTTATTTTCTGTTACAGGCCCGATCTTTGTGTAATATTTCTTTATTTTGTTAGGTTCTAACACTGCATCCTCAAAACAAAAAGCACACCTAAGTAAAAAAATAAAATAACGTCATATATCTAATACTAAACTGCTTAAATTTGCCTTTAAAATTTTATGTGTCAAACTGAGAAGAACAAAAGAAAATGGTTAAAGTGATTGTAAAGTCTCATTTAAAAAAACAAAAAATAAATAACAAACATGTTATACTTATCTCCTCTGTGCAGTTGGTTTTGCACAGAACAGGCCGGATCCTCCTCTTCTCAGGTTCCTCTTCAATGCTCCTGGCCCTTCCCTCCTGTCGCATGCCCCAATAGCAAGCAGCTTCCTATGGGGGCACTGGAGCCGAGTCACAGCTCCGTGTGTCTATTCAGACACAGAGCCCCAACCCGGCCCTGCCCCCACTCTCCCCTGATTGGCTCACTGACTTTGACAGCCAATGGTGCCACTGCTGTGTCTCAGCCAATCAGGGGGTGTGTCCCGGACCGCTTATACATTCATGGACATTGCTGGAGAGAGATGGAGCTCAGGTAATTATTAGGGGGTGCTGGGGTGGCTGCTACACACAAAAGGTTTTTTATCTTAATGCATAGAATGCATTAAGATAAAAGACCTTCTGCCTTTATAACTCCTTTAAGATGTATAGGCAGCTAGGGGTATTTACATATGCCCAGAGCAGCATGAGGATCCTCACCTCCCCCTACGTTATGCCCAAATACCAAGCTATTCATGTCTGGGAAAAACTACAGCCTTTCTTTGTGGCAGCAAAGCTTACCCTTCCTATTCTACCTCTTATGCATTTTAATTGGACATTGAGGCAGCCCACCATATTGATGGCAAATAGGAATGTGTGGGAGGCAGGAGGAACTTTTTACCATACGTATCTGAGCTTGGACTGCTAAGAATGTCCCAATGTTTGGGTGTAGAGGGGCACTACAGGCTGGTAGCAGTTTTTTTTGTGTCCGCTATCATTTCTAAAAAAAAAACAAGTTTTGCCTTGTTATAGCAATGAGGAAAGTGGGTGACCTACCTGGTAACGAGGAAGCATTTTTCTCAGTAATTCCAGCCTTCTTTTGTTTGCAATATTTATGCTGATACTTGTTTGACTTTTTACCTCATATTTTTACAACAATCCTCTATTCTTTCTGTAAATATGTATGTTAGAAATGCTTTTCATATCAATCTAGTTTTTAACTTCGGCACTAGTAACTGTGTCTTTCAAGTTTTATTGAGGAAGTTAAACATGAATTAAATGCTACGTATCCTGGGGATATGACAAAAACAAGAGCATAAACTGATAGTAATAGGCATAATATCTACAATATCTACACATTCTGTAGTTTGCAGTTTAAACACAGTAAAGTAACATCGGATTTCCCTGACTTGGACAGATCTAAAAGCACCTAAAAAATAGACGTGTGGAGTTTATGGCCTTTTTATAGACAAATGTATACATGCATAGTTTCCTTAAAGTTTATCTCCTGCTTTGTACTACATTGAGAAAAAAAAATGTCTCCTTGTGGATGATACATTTTTTTTTTTTAGCTCCACTGCTCCAATATGTAAAACATCCCATCTGGTGGGGTCAGAGACACAGGAGTTCCATATTGGCGCTGATACCCAAACATATATATATATCTAGAGACAAGACATAATTCTTCCTCCATCCTACAATTTATCACTTTTTGCCAGAATGGCTAAGCTCAGGAGTAGGGATGAGCCGAACACCCCCCTGTTCGGTTCGCACCAGAACATGCGAACAGGCAAAAAATTTGTTCGATCACGCGAGCCCTGTTAAAGTCTATGGGAAACGAACATGAATAATCAAAAGTGCTAATTTTAAAGGCTTGTATGCAAGTTATTGTCATAAAAAGTGTTTGGGGACCTGGGTCCTGACCCAGGGGATATGGATCAATGCAAAAAAAAAAGTTTTAAAAACGGCCGTTTTTTCGGGAGCAGTGATTTTAATAATGCTTAAAGTGAAACAATAAAAGTGTAATATCCCTTTAAATTTCGTACCTGGGGGGTGTCTATAGTACGCCTGTAAAGGGGCGCATGTTTCCCGTGTTTAGAACAGTCTGACAGCAAAATGACATTTCAAAGGAAAAAAGTCATTTAAAAATTGCCGGTCCGACAATACACATAGAAGTTCATTGATAAAAACAGCATGGGAATTCCTCACAGGGGAACCCCGAACCAAAATTAAAAAAAAAAAAAGAACGTGGGGGTCCCCCTAAATTCCATAGCAGGCCCTTCAGGTCTGGTATAGATATTAAGGGGAACCCCAGCCAAAATGTAAAAAAAAAACGGCGTGGGGCCCCCCCAAAAATTCATACCAGACCCTTATCCGAGCACGCAACCTGGCAGGCCGCAGGAAAAGAGGGGGGGACGAGAGAGCGCCCCCCCCTGAACCATACCAGGCCACATGCCCTCAACATTGGGAGGGTGCTTTGGGGTAGTCCCCCAAAACACCTTGTCCCCATGTTGATGAGGACAAGGGCCTCATCCCCACAACCCTGGCCAGTGGTTGTGGGGGTCTGCGGGCTTATTGGAATCTGGAAGCCCCCTTTAACAAGGGGACCCCCAGATCCCAGCCCTCCCCCTGTGTGAAATGGTAAGGGGGTTTTGTACCCCTACCATTTCACTAAAAAACTGTCAAAAATGTTAAAAATGACAAGAGACAGTTTTTGACAATTCCTTTATTTAAATGCTTCTTCTTTCTTCCTCTTCTGTCTTCTTCTTCTTCTGGTTCTTCTGGCTCTTCTGGCTATTCTGGTTCTTCCTCCGGTGTTCTCGTCCAGCATCTCCTCCGTGGCATCGGCGTCTTCTTCCCTTCTTCTCCTCGGGCCGCTGGAGGGAGGCTCCCGCTCTTCTCTTCATCTTCTTCATCTTCTTTTCTTCTTCATCTTCTTCATCTTCTTCTCTTCTTCATCTTCTTCTCCAGGCCGCTCCGCATTCATGGTGGCATGGAGGGAGGCTCCCATTGTGTGACGCTTCTCCTCTTCTGACGGTTCTTAAATAACGGGGCGCCACCCGGTGACCCCGCCCCCCTCTGACGCACGGTGACTTGACGGGACTTCCCTGTGGCATTCCCCGTGACGCCACAGGGAATTCTCGTCAAGTCACCGTGCGTCCGAGGAGGGGGGTTACCGGGTGGCCTTGCCCCCAGTTATTTAAGGACCGTCAGAAGAGGAGAAGCGTCACACAGTGGGAGCCTCCCTCCATGCCACCATGGATGCGGAGCGGCCCGGAGAAGAAGATGAAGACAAGAAGATGAAGATGAGAAGATGAAGAGAAGAGCGGGAGCCTCCGTCCATGCCATGATGGATGCGGAGCGGCCCGAGGAGAAGGGAAGAAGACGTCGCAGAGGAGATGCTGGACGAGAACACCGGAGGAAGAACCAGAAGAGCCAGAAGAACCAGAAGAACCAGAAGAACAAGAAGATGGAGGAAGAAACCGAAGGAAGATAGAAGACAGAAGAAAGAAGAAAGAAGAAGCATTTAAATAAAGGAATTGTCAAAAACTGTCTCTTGTCATTTTTAACATTTTTGACAGTTTTTTAGTGAAATGGTAGGGGTACTTTTGTACCCCCTTAGGATTTCACACAGGGGGAGAGGGCCGAGATCTGGGAGTCCCCTTGTTAAAGGGGGCTTCCAGATTCCGATAAGCCCCCCACCCGCAGACCCCCACAACCAACGGCCAGGGTTGTGGGGATGAGGCCCTTGTCCTCATCAACATGGGGACAAGGTGTTTTGGGGGCTACCCCAAAGCACCCTCCCAATGTTGAGGGCATGTGGCCTGGTATGGTTCAGGAGGGGGGGAGGCCGCTCTCTCATCCCCCCCTCTTTTCCTGCGGCCTGCCAGGTTGCGTGCTCGGATAAGGGTCTGGTATGGATTTTTGGGGGGACCCCATGCCGTTTCTTTTTTTAAATTTAGGCGCGGGGTTCCCCTAAAATCCATACCAGACCTGAAGGGTCTGGTATGGAATTTAGGGGGACCCCCATGTCATTTTTTTTTTTTAATTCTGGCCGAGGTTCCCCTTAATATTCATACCAGACCTGAAGGGCCTGGTATGGAATTTAGGGGGACCCCCCACATCATTTTTTTAAAAATTTTGGTTCGGGGTTCCCCTGTGGGGAATTCCCATGCCGTTTTTATCAATGAACTTCTATGTGTATTGTCGGCAATGCAATAGCCGCGGTAGTTTTAACCACTTCAGCCCCGGAAGGATTTACCCCCTTCCTGACCAGAGCGTTTTTTGCGATTCGGCACTGCGTCGCTTTAACTGACAATTGCGTGGTCATGCGACATGGCTCCCAAACAAAATTGACGTCCTTTTTTTCCCACTAATAGAGCTTTCTTTTGGTGGTATTTGATCGCCTCTGCGATTTTTATTTTTTGCGCTATAAACAAAATAAGAGCGACAATTTTGAAAAAAACGCATTATTTTTTACATTTTGCTATAATAAATATCCCCTAAAAATATATAAAAAAAACATTTTTTTTCTTCAGTTTAGGCCGATCGTATTCTTCTACATATTTTTGGTAAAAAAAATCGCAATAAGCGTTTATTAATTGGTTTGCGCAAACGTTATAGCGTTTACTAAATAGGGGATAGTTTTATGGCATTTTTATTAATAATTTTTTTTTTTACTAGTAATGGCGGCGATCAGCGATTTTTATTGTGACTGCGACGTTATGGCGGACATGTCGGACATTTTTGACACATTTTTGGGACCATTGTCATTTATACAGCGATCAGTGCGATTAAAAATGCACTGATTACTGTGTAAATGACACTGGCAGTGAAGGGGTTAACCACTAGGGGGCGGGGAGGGGTTAAGTGTATCCTAGGGAGTGATTACTAACTGTAGGGGGATGGGCTGTGTGGCTGACGTCACTGATCTCTGCTCCGATGACAGGGAGCAAAGATCGAGTGACACTTGTCACTAGGCAGAACGGGGAGATGCTGTTTACAACGGCATCTCCCCGTTCATCCGCTCCGTGAGGCGATCGCGGGTCTCCCCGCGGCGATCGAGTCCGCGGGACCCGCGACCCGACTCACGGAGCTCCCGGCCGGCACGCACGGGCACGGCGGGAAATTCAAATGGACGTACAGGTACGCCCATTTGCCCAGCCGTGCCGCTCTGCCGACGTACATCGGCGTGCGCCGGTCGGCAAGCGGTTAAATGAGTTTTTTCCTTCAAAATGTCATTTTGCTGTCAGACTGTTCTAAACACGGGAAACATGCGCCCCTTTACAGGCATACTATAGGCACCCCACAGGTACGAAATTTTAAGGGATATTATACTTTTATTGTTTAATTTTAAGCATTATTAAAATCACTGCTCCCGAAAAAACGGCCGTTTTTCAAACTTTTTTTGCATTGATCCATGTCCCCTAGGGCAGGACCCAGGTCCCCAAACACTTTTTATGACAATACCATGAATATAAGCCTTTAAAATTAGCACTTTTGATTTCTCTCATAGACTTTTAAAGGGTATTCTGCGGCATTCGAATTTGCCGCGAACACCCCAAATTGTTCACTGTTTGGCGAACTTGCGAACAGCCGATGTTCGAGTCGAACATGAGTTCGACTCAAACTCAAAGCTCATCCCTACTCAGGAGCTGTCAGAAGAAGGTGCACCTAAGCCAATCCAATTGCAAAGGTAGGGAAATTTTTCTTATAAAAGATGATGGATTAGGCATATGATGAATGGTACACAGCATAGTTTTACACAATGCTGAATTCTATGCTACCCATTTACACTGGAGGTTAAGAACTCCAATTACTGTATACCAATGTCTGCATTTTGGGAAGGAACAGATGATAGATAACAGTGCCAAAAAGTACACCCAAGGTGAAGCTGCCAAAGTGTGCCCTCCCCTCTTCCCCTCCAGCCCAGCTGACAAAGACAGCGTTTAAATGACCGCATGTTGTCTGCCTGTCATGTATTACTGCCTTTTGGTCCATAAAATATCAAACAAGATGAGGGTTGGGGTGTTGCATTATGGATAAACTTGTGTGATTTAGTCATTATAAAGTAGAAAATAAAGCCAGGTTTTAATTCATTTTATTGTAACTAAAATTTGCTCTTCTGACTATTAAATCAAATAGCTTAAAACTCATCTAATGTACACATTTTATTTATTTGATTCTTGTTCCCTTTATTAAAGGCAATAAAAGTTATGTTTCTGCTGCAAAACGGAAAATTGTATCAAATACCTACCGTAATTTTTCTTTCCTGACGCCAAACCATGGCAGCATACTAGTGATAGAGCTCCGCCTCTTAATCACTCCCTCAGGACCAGTGAATAGCATAAATGAAAGGCCTAGTTAGGCCCCACCCCATTCTCTGTAATTAGCTACATACCGAAAAGTATAAGGGTGGGACCGTATGCTGCCATGGTTTGGCGTCAGGAAAGGAAAATTATGGTAGGCATTTGATACAATTTTCCATTTTCCTGAGGCCAACAATAACTAGCTGACAGGGTGGGATCTACTTGTCAAACCAATCTTCTAATTAGGATGAGACAGAGGACTGAATAGTCCTTCCTACAAAGTCCCCCGGGTCTATTCCGTCAAGTTTGAGTAGGGATGTTGGAACGACCACGATACCCCTGTACAGATGGGCACCATAGATTCTCTTGAATGTGCTGCCTATGAGGCTTCAACCGCTCTGGTAGAGTGCTCCGCCGTTGCTGACAGAGGCTCGCAACCCCTAGTCCTATATGCACAACCAAGCCTCCTCCTAGGATCCAGGTGCTAACCTCTTTCCCTTGATGATTCCCAGCTGGAATGACAAAAGGTTTATTTAGATGACCTGAAAGGGACAATTGTGGACAGATACTACTTTAAATTTCTGAAAATGAACAGTACGTGTGACTTTCCTGTGTGATGTTGTGGAAAGTTAGGCAGTGTCCAGCTGTCTGTTAAATAGCAGGCTGCTGTTACAGTACGTTTGATGCAGGATGATCTACAAGACC
Organism: Lithobates clamitans; assembly: GCA_037952925.1. Lineage (NCBI taxonomy): Eukaryota > Metazoa > Chordata > Amphibia > Anura > Ranidae > Lithobates > Lithobates clamitans. Next base: position 3,935,132 of record JBBGZY010000335.1, read on the forward strand.
CAATTCTACACTTTCTGGAAAGAGAGGAATATGTATATATTTTTTTTACTTTGAAGCTCCAAGAGCTTGAATCTCTGATAATCTTCTGCTTAAAGTTCTTGCAATTGATACTGCCTTGTAAGTAATGGCCTGAACCGAACATTGCTCTGTTGCTGATTAAGCTGATTTAAGCTGATATGAGATCCAGCAACTTTCTTGGTGACCGACTCCTCACGATTGCCCTCAAAAGTTGTGCAAACTTAAGGATTAGTAGCCCATTTAAATGTGTTATTGCCAAGATAGCCCACACTCGTGAGCTATGTAAGGATAGGCTAAGGCCTGGAGGAAGTATAGAACAGCTGAGACTGGAAGGATAGTAGGATCAATATCTCGCCCTACCAAGAAAAAGCAAACTTGTTCCAGAATTAGGTCTAGATGTTGTAAGTAGAATGTCTTCTTGCACACAACAAAGTAGAGATCACTCTGGAGTGAAACTGGAGCAACCCGAGTTGTCCATGCTCCCCCCTTTAATGCCCCTGCTTGCAGCACCAGTCTGTGTATGCTATGGAGGGGAAATGTCTTCTGTACCATGAAATGAACGTCCAGGGAAATCCAAGGGCCTCCTGGCCAATATGGAGGACTGGTTATGATAACTATGTTCTCCCTTGACAGCCTCAAGAGGGATCTCATTTACGGGAAATGTTGGGGAAAAATATATAGGTTAAATTGCAGTCCCAGGGAGAGGCCAGAGCATCTGCCCCTTGCGCCTTTGGGTGCGGAAACAAAATCAGACCAAAGTTTGTGATTACTGTGGGAAAACAAGGAGGTTTGTCTGTGGTAGGCCCCACCTGTGGACCAGCTCAGAGAAGACCTGGGACGTAGACCCACTCCTTGTGCTCTGGGAAGCTTGTACTTGTTCAAAAGAAAAATCCGCTGGGAGGTAAACTGTTTCTGAAAATTTGTTGGTGATCTTCCGCCCCAGTCGTTATGGGTTTTACCTCTCCCAATAGCATATTGCTGCGAGTTTCATCCTGGAGCTGAATATAGGCGACTGCTAGCCCTGTTGCTAAACTGCAAGGATATTGGTCCTCCTTGACTCTGTATAGTAAGGCCAAAGTGCTAAAAGGGCTGTTTGAACCCCCAGCGCATTCAAGATTACCTTCCTTGGCTGGGAAGCTCTGTTTGCCTTGACAGAAAGTCCCCCGCAGACATGATTCGTAGCAATTCTCCAGTCTAAAAGGTCCTAATGGACCGAGACTTCCTCAAGGTCTTTCCATCACCGCAGACCGCTACTCATACTGAGTAACACTTATTAACTGTGTTCTATCCCTTTTTCTTCCCGTGCACTAAGAATTCTAGATGAAATTTGCGCAGGTGCCCATGCACCCCAGGAATCATCTATATGCATGATAACGTTGTGCCAAGATGACTGAGGCACTGAGAAGCCATCAAACAAGCGTAAGTATTCATCCTCAGAAATCTGTTCCTGACTGTCACCACTTCCTCTGATGGAAATAAAACAGAGGAACTAGCAAAGCACCCCCGGGTACACCAACCATTGGGATGGAGAAAGTTGGCTTTGCCTTCCCTCTAAAGGTGTGAGGATAGGATAGGCATCCTGACAATCTAGCAACAGCCTCCAGCCATGTGGTTATACTGTTTAATGAACTCCGTCTTAAAGAGCTCAAAGAGGGCCCCACAGGGTTCAGCCTCTTCCGATCTGCAACTGGACACCAACCAACATCTCCTGCGACCTACAGACAGGATTGGGTAAAATATTTGCAAACCCTCTTGAGTCTGAGGTGTCTGTAAGCAATGTAGCAGCCCACCCGCTGTTGTGGACTTGGCAGCTTTGTGGAAGAGAGAAGCAGTGAGGAATCTCCCGAAATGACCATGAGTGTCTGATACCTTCATCTAGGACTCTGTACAACATGCCGTCCAGAAACCCGTGAAGCGTGCCTTCTAGGCCCTACCTTAAGAATCTGGGCATGCACTTGTGTGACTGGCCCACTGATCCCCCCAGAAGTCTGCACCAAGACACAAGCCAGACCCTTGGCATCCACTGCTACAAAAATGTCATTTTTGGCAAGATACTTCCAATAGGAAATCACATCTGAAGGGATGCAGACCCTGCCACTCTCCTCAGAGTCCTGCGGGTGCAGCAGCTGGTTGATAATTATTAAACCATTCCCGTTAGACTCACCCAGTACATGGGCTGGTTATTGCTGTTATGCCGGCATCTGCAGATGCTACAGTATGTAGGAGCAGCTTGCCATTAGCTTGTTCAGAGTATACAGTTCCGACATCCTGTTTATACGGGCATTTTTCTCAAACCCCCTTCATTCTTCTCCACTTTTGTTTCTAGGAAGCAATACGCAGCCCAGGGTCTCAACCATATGGCCTCCCTAACCGCCAAAGTGCCAGGGTGCTCTTTCAGTGGCTATACAAGCAACTAGGAGGGACTTCCTGGTCAGCCTCCATATATTGAGTAGCAGACTGCTGCATCTGTAATATATGCAGAAAGGACCCAGGCCCCCTTCAGTCCAATGAGAACCTCCAGAGCCATGAGTTGTCAACATCCCTCCACATAGAGTGGGTCGTAAGGCATAGTAGGTGCAGAGCATGTCTTTGGATTGTGGTGAGAAACCCACACAGGGAGAAGATATAAACTTCAACACAAGCATTAGCATGTTGGGGAATTACACCAGTAACACCAGTGCTGCCAGACAGAATCGCCACCCACTTAGCCATTTTAATTTGCAAAGTAGATATGTGGGCGCCAGACACCTAGGGTGTGCCACCTGTCCAGGATTCACCCGGACAGTTCGGGTTTTTAATCATGTGTCAGGGTTTCAGTCCACCTGAGACCTGGACATATTACCCAGACCAGGCTGTGGCTCCCCAAGTAACCAAGATAGTCATATACAAAACTGTTGCCGCTGTAGGTGGCTGTTTGGCCTCACTGAAGGGTGATGATGTCAGCAAGGGCAATTTGGCCACACCCACTAGAGCGCTCTGTGCGTTACATTACTACTCACCTTGGGGCACCCAAATGTATCTGTGCAACGCCAACCCGGCAGACTACCAGACTTCTACAGGAGGACAGCCATGCAGGGAAAAGCATCCAGCAAGATGCCACATCTGCACGGACAAGAACGCTGTCTTCTATGGCAACAGTCTCTAACAGTTGCTTCAGGTAATTAAGGCAAGTTCAAAACAGAATCTTGTGCCATTCTTATCAATAATAAAGACATTTGGCATTACCTGTTAGCTGCATACTCCTCCAGGCAGTGTCTACTTACCAGCCTCCTGGGCATAGATTCTGCTCCACAGGCCCTTCAGGAGTCTTGCTAGGGCGTTGGCTCTGGGGAAGAGGAGAACAGACATCTTCCTTGGAGCTCTTCTCCTGAGTGGGAGCGCCATTCGATCTATGCTCCTTTGAAGAACGTCCGCCTTGCCTTGGCCCGGCCCTTTTAAGAGCATGGGCGTGTGGGGCTGAAGTAAATCAAAGCCAATTCGCATGAGAGGGCACTGTTTTTCCTGAAAACTTACCGATACGGTGGTCCCCACCCTAGTTGTTGAGAGAGAGAGAGAGAGAGAGATTTTGCACCTGTGTGACAAGGCAAGCCTGTCGGTTTCTTCTGTTTGTTTTGCTGAATAAACTGAACTGTCTGAACAGGCCTTTCACCCCTCTGAACCCCTACAATACATACATGTATTTACATACAGCCCCACACATCCACATATGCATACCCACACATCCACATACATTTTTTTTTTTAAACGTGTATATACGTATACACACAACCATATCACACATACATACTTACCTACACACACATGCAATACCTGCAGAGGACAGCAAGGAATGGGAAAGGTAATGAAAGACAAAAGAGAGAAACATAGCTAAAAATGTACAGGCGACCCTGTATGGCACAAGGGACCAAGAAAGAGATAAAGCATAGCTGGCCCTCCCCCAAATTCCACAAGCACTGCAGATACCAATTTTAAAAGTAGATTTCATTCCTAAAGAGGAAACACTGCATGGGCCCCAATAAGACCCACAGAAGGGGCTCCCAGACTATAGCGCATGTTAGCAGCCTGAGCGCTGGGACTTCGCACTGGGAGAGGCTCAACCCAGCCGGATGCTGCACAGAGGCAGAGGTGGGGGGACATAGTACTGCTTACTCTTCACTGGTGCGGTGAGGTATGAGGAAAAAAAGAAGAATGGGGTGGGGCCTAACTAGGCATTTCATTTATGGTATTCACTGGTCCTGAGGAAGTGATCAAGAGGCGGAGCCTATCATTAGTATGCTGCCATGTTGGCGTCAGGAAAGCATTTTTTTAATATGACACTACAAAAATAAACCATTTGAAGTTTTAGCTAAGAGAAGAGAGGGATGAAGTAAAGAAAAATAATTATGTTTGGAAAAGGATAAAAAGGGGTAACATCTATTTTTTTTGTTTTAATTACTTTAATTTTAATGTACACATTATAGGCAATAGCCACTTACAATCCTGTCACAGGTGGCAATTTGCCACTATTTCCATTGCATTGCTTCCCCACTGGCCAGAACAGCAATGTGACTCTCTTGGTAAAGGAAACACAGCAGGATCTGCCATGGCAGAGGGGAAGTGACATCATAAGAAACGGGTGAGTATTTCTCTGTCCTCTATAGCAATCACATGTGTGATATGGCTTTAATCTATAAATTAAGTCTGAAATTGGATAGCTGACTGATGGGGAACAGTTATGTTATATTGGGGATTTGAATGACCAATGAGGTTTCTACAGGTATAAAAAATGACTGCAAGCATCCAGCTGAACTATTTCCAATGCTATGTCTAGAGACTTATAAAGTACTTTTAATTCAACTGTACAGTGCTTACTGAGGAACTGTTATATGAATGCATAATAATTTAATTTGTAACATACTGCTAAGCTAAGCTTGCACAGTGCTTTCAAGAAAACTTGTGAACATAATCCATGGTGCACAGGCTGGCTTTGGTGTCCATTTATGAAGCAGTGAACAGCGGTGATGCAGAGGATCGCCACTGATCACAGTCCATAAACGGTTTATGAAACAGAGATGATTGGGGGAGAAGATGTTTGAACATGTTCTCCCGCCGATGATCTCCGCACACTGACACAGAAACGGACAGTTTATGAAGCTGCGATCTCAGCAGTTCACTGACGATCTGTGTCAGAATTCACACTCCCAGATTCACCAGCTCAGAGGTGGAGAATCGGGGAGTGAAGAGAGAATCTGGGGGGATCTGAGGGGAAAAGTGGAAGAATATTAACTTCCTTCTACCTCGATCAGACCCCCCAGGACAGTAACTATGACCCCCTTTCACATTTATGTGTGTGTGTGTGTGTATATATATATATATATATATATAGTATCTCACAAGAGTGAGTACACACCACACATTTTTGTAAATATTTTATTATATCTTTTCATGTGACAACACTGAAGAAATGACACAATACAGTACTACAGTTGTAGCAAAATTACACTTTGCTACAATGTAAAGTAGTGAGTGTACAGCTTGTATAACAGTGTAAATTTGCTGTCCCCTCAAAATAACCCAACACAGCCATTATTGTCTAAACCACTGCAACAAAAGTGAGTACACTCCTAAGTGAAAATGTCCAAATTGGGCCCAAAGTGTCAATATTTTGTGTGGCTACATTATTTTCCAGCACTGCCTTAACCATCATGGAGTTCACCAGAGCTTCACAGGTTGCCATAGGAGTCCTCTTCCACTCCTCCATGACAACATCACAGAGCTGCTGAATGTTAGAGACCTTGCGCTCCTCTACCTTCCGTTTGAGCATGCCCCACAGATGCTTAAGAGGGTTTACGTCTGGAGACATGCTTGGCCAGTCCATCACCATGTTGGAATACTGCCCTGCGGCCGAAGGGAGGGGATCATGCTCTGCTTCAGTATGTCACAGTACATGTTGGCATCCATGGTTCCCTCAATGAACTGTAGCTCCCCAGTGTCGGCAGCACTCATGCAGCCCAGACCATGACACTGCCACCACCATGCTTGACTGTAGGCAAGACACACTTGTCTTTGTACTTCTCACCTGGTTGCTGCCATACACACTTGACACCATCTGAACCAAATAAGTTCATCTTGGTCTCATCAGACCACAGGACATGGTTCCAGTAATCCAGGTCCTTAGTCTGGTTGTCTTCAGCAAACTGTTGGCGGGCTTTCCTGTGCATCATCTTTAGAAGAGGCTTCCTTTTGAGGTGACAGTCATGCAGACCAATTTGATGCAGTGTGTGGCGTATGGTTTGAGTACTGACAGGCTGACCCCCCACCCCTTCAACCTCTGCAGCAATGCTGGCAGCACTCATACGTCTATTTCCCAAAGACAACCTCTGGATATGACACTGAGCATGTGCACTCAACTTCTTTGGTCGACATTGGTCGAGGCCTGTTCTGAGTGGAACCAGTTCTGTTAAACCACTGTATGGTCTTGGCCACAGTGCTGCATCTCAGTTTCAGGGTCTTGGGAATCTGCTTATAGCCTAGGCCATATTTATGTAGAGCAACAATTCTTTTTTTCAGATCCTCAGAAAGTTCTTTACCATGAGGTGCCATGTTGAACTTCCAGTGGCCAGTATGAGAGAGTGAGAGCGATAACACCAAATTTAACACGCCTGCTCCCCATTTGCACCTGAGACCTTGTAACATGAATGAGTCACATGACACCGGGGAGGGAAAATGGCTAATTTGGCCCAATTTGGACATTTTCACTTAGGAGTGTACTCACTTTCATTGCCAGCAGTTTAGACATTAATGGCTGTGTTGAGTTATTTTGAGGGGACAGCAAATTTACACTGTTATACAAGCTGTACACTCACTACTTTACATTGTAGCAAAGTGTAATTTCTTCAGTGTTGTCACATGAAACGATATAATAAAATATTTAAAAAAATGTGAAGGGTGTGTGTGTGCGTGTATGTGTGTGTGTGTGTATATATATATATATATATATATATATATATATATATATATATATATATATATATATACATTGACCACGCCATCTGTCTGTGTACTGAGCATTGATAATTTATCACTGCTTAATAAAGTGATATCTCTGTGTTTCTGTGAATTTCTTGTACTGTAATCTCATTATGTCTCACGAGATTCCAGTATCAGGGGCCGTTATCCACTGTTTGAAGCATTTGTAGATCGTTTCACTCCTCCAAAGGAGAAGCGATCTACAAAGCTTCATAAACTGCCATCCAGAGGAGAGAGATCTCCTCTGAGAATGCTGAAGAATGAGTTTTTTCACGGCTTCATAAACGGACACCGTTGTCTCTAGGGGAAATAGTTGGATCTCCTTGTTACTGTTACTAGTACCTTGTGGTATGCAGAGAAACTCAATGGAAACTACAACAGGAATAGAATAGCAGCAGAAATTAGCAGGGAAAGTAGGACACTTCTGAGTTTTCAGGATTGATATCAAAATATTTTTATGGTCTTAGCTTTGCATTATTTACCACTGGTCAATAATCTGGCTCTAATCCATAGTGGTAGGGTTTAGAGTGCCCATGCAAGTCCCAACAGTTGAAAACAATGATACTAATACAAACATCACTTAAAGGGGTCAGGTCATGAGCCATGAGCCATGAGGTGGTCCTTTGAAGGTCAATAACAAGCAGTGTTGTGGCAGAAATTTTCTAAAATCTATGGACAGGACAAAAATCATCTCCTTTCCAATAGAGAATTACTTTTTCTTTGTACATGTGACACACATAACAATGTAATGATCAGATAGTTCACCACCAATCTTGATAAAACATCTGCCCATTTACAGCATTCCTCAGGGCCTTTGTCTGTCTGCTTTTGTTCATATAAGAACTACTCTGCCCATATAAGTCAATAGGAATGCAAAAGCAGCATTAAGCAGGTTGATTCAGCTTAGCAGGAAGCCATGTGTCTTGTCAATAAACTGTAAATGATCTCAGAGATGACTCAAACTGAAATCAATAAAAAAATGAATGTACCTTAAAGCAAGCAGCATTTTCTCATCAACACCAGATTTTACGCGACATTCACACAGGTGACTACTCCCGATGAGAATGACAGCAGGTTTTCTGGCATTACGAGCAGCTAGCTGCAACTGCCAAGCTCTGTGCACTTAAGTGCCAGGTTGGTGGCAGCCACAGCTATATGTGACTGTCTGCCCCAGGCTTTCTCAACCTTTTATCCCTAGAGAACCCCCAAAAATAATTTTTCAAGTCTCGAGGAACCCTTACTAAAACCAATTCTTCGGGGGTCAATAGAACAATGCCCACTATACTGGTGGTCAATAGGAAGAATGTTCCCCTTAAAATGGTGCTCAGAATGCCACCCTTAAAGACAGCTAAAAATATATTTTGTGTCATGCTGCTGGCTTTGCTAAGTGATGCTAAACCTTGAACTCTGTAGGCACCATCAAAAAGGTGGTTCATCAGCCACAGCTCAAGGAACCCCTAGCAACCTCAAGAAGAACTCCAGGGTTCCACGGAACCCTGGTTGAGAATGGGTGGTCTGCCCAGTCAACGATCACCTGTGGTGACTACTGCTGGAAGAACTTTGTGTGTTTCCAACAACGATCAGGGTAGGTAATCAATGGCTGTACAGACAGCCACAGATGGCTGTAGCCGTCGACTTGTCATATCAGTATAAAGGGCTTAGTGGCTGCAGCTAGCCCCTCAAAGGTGGCAGAAATAGTGGCAGGAATCAGCAGATTCCTTCCACTGTCCTTCACCATGAGGCTAATTGCCTGTGCAAATGTAGGCTTACACTTTTATAGTAGGGAAGAGAACTTAATTACATTTAACTACCAGCACAGCAGAGCAAGGCACAATATTCATAGATCAGTGCATGCCAGAACATCAAAACAGTCTAGAATCTTAGACAAAACAATAGAACAAAGAATAGTGACAGAAACCAGTCAATTTCTGGAATTCATTTTGTTTAGTTCCATATTTGAAAAATTCAACCGAATTCTAAAAAATTCGACCACATTCGAAAAGAATTTGAAAACAATTATCGCATTGGTATTCGAAAACTCATTCGAATTAGATTTTTTTATTTAAATGAAGCTGTTGCATCAGATTAGTGATACTGACTTTCTGACAATTCCAAATTTAGAACAGAATAGAATAAAATAGAGAAAATATATAACCATCTTTCGAAATTAAAATTTCGAATAGAATGAATTAAAATTTGAATAGAAAAGATTAGAAAAGAATAGAAAATAATAGAATAGAATAATAGAGAATACAACAGAATAGAAAATAATAGAATAGAAAAACAATAGAAAAGAATAAAATAGAAAGAATATAATATATAGCTATCTTCCAAAATTCTAATTTCGAATAGAATGAATTTGAATAGAAAAGATTAGAATAGACTAGAAAATAAGAGAATAGAAAATAATAGAATAGAAAAGAAAAAAAATAGAATAGAAGAACCAAAGAATAAAATAGAAAAAATATAAGAAATAACCATCTTCCGAAATTCTAATTTGGAATAGAATGAATTCAAATTCAAATAGAAAAGCTTAGAATAGAAAAAAAAATAAGAGAATAGCATAGAATAGAATAGAAAAATAATAGATCAGAATAGAATAAAAAAGAGAGAATATATAATCATCTTCCAAAATTTGAATTTCAAATAGAATGAATTTGAATAGAAAAGATTAAAATAGAATAGAAAAACAATAGAAGAGAATAAAATAGAATAAAATTTATAACCATCTTCCCGAAATTAGAATTTCAAATAGAATGAATTCAAATTCGAATAAAAAAGATTAGAATAGAATAGAAACGAATGTAAAAAAAATTGAATAGAAATTAAAGAATAGAATAGAAAACACTAGAATAGAAAGGACTAGAATAGAAAAACTATAGACAGAATATAATAAAATAGAAAGGCTATATAACCATCTTCCAAAATTCCAATTTTGAATAGAATGAATTTGAATAGAAAAGATTAGAATAGAATAGAAAAGAATAGAATAGAAAACAATAGGAAAGAATAGAATAGAAAAAAAACACAAAACTTTCAATTTCAGGATGTGGATGTACAGTAAATGAACTGGAAATACTACCTTGTTAATCTATTCTAGTCCCTTATTTTCTAATCTATTTTCTATTCTAATCTTTTTTATTCAAATTCATTCTATTCAGATTTCTGAAGATAGTTATATTCTTTCTATTTTATCTTATCATATTTATTTTATATTCTCTTATTAATTTCAAATAGAATGAATTTGAATTTGAATAGAAAAGATTAGAATAGAATCAAATATAATAAAAAAGAAAAGAATAGAAAATAATAGAATAGAAAAACAATATAACAGAACAGTATAAAATAGAAAGAATATATAAACATCTTCTAAAAATTTGAATAGAATGAATTTGAATAGAAAAGATTAGAATAGAATATAAATGAATAGAATAAAAAATCAATACAATAGAATAAAATAAAATAGAATATAATGGTTACATTCTTTCTATTTTATTCTATTCTATATGACTTGTTTTTCTATTCCTTTCTATTCTATTCTCTTATATTCTATTCTTTTATAATATTTTCTATTCTATTCTTTTCTATGCTAATTCATTCTATTCTAAATTTGAATTCCTGAAGATGGTTATGTTTTTTGATATTTTATTGTATTCTAGTATATTGTTTTTCTATTTAATTCTATTCTCTTCTATTCTCTTATGTTCTATTCTATTTTTTCTATTATTTTGGATTCTATTCTAATCTATTCTATTAGAATTCAAATTTATTTTCTTTGAAATTTCAGAAGATGGTTATATATTCTATTTTATTTTATTCTATTTTATTAAATCCTGTTCTATTTTTTACTATTTATTCTATTATTTTATTATTTTATATTCTATTTTATTGTATTCTTTAAAAAAAAAATCAATTTCTAATTTGTTTTGAATTTGATTCAAATTTGTTTTTTGTTGTTGTATTGTTAACATAGCATGTTGTTTACTTCAGATTTTCACATAAATGTATTGAAATTTTTGTTTTGGTTTTGCAAGGTTTTTTTTTATTAATAGTATGTATCTATGTTTTTCCCAAGCATGTTTAAATCCATTTACTGCAGCCATGATCCTGGTATATTTTTTTTGATCCAGAGATGCTCTATAATGTAAAAGTGATCCAAGCAGCTATACAGCCACTGGCTCACTTCAACAGGGATTGGAAGACGGTCTGCTCAGTCCTGCCTCTACCTGCGCCTTTTCCAGGCTCTCCCATTCTATTTGAGAGCCCGGGACTGATGTAGGCAGTCAGGTTGGCTTACCATAGAGATAAAGGAGGAACTTCTGCTTGCCGGTCATCTCTATGGTGTATGAAACCGGAAGTGATGAGGATTTTGTTGCTTCCAGGTTCGATTTGCTGTTTACAAGTTGTTACCGGCTTGTAAAGCATCTTATCAAACTCTGAATGTTTACAGACCCTGACCATCACTTGTAATATGTCTAGAGTCTCTGCATGATTGGCAGTAATACATAAATGCAATAGATCCACGATTGCAGCTATAAGTACATGAGGCTCTTTCGGCTTCAGACCCCATTGGGAACCCTGACTGCCCCCCCCCCCTTCCTGCTTGGGTACATCCAGCACACAGGTGTCAGGGCCTTCAAAGAGCAGTATGAAATGACAGAGCAGTCAGTAAGCAGGTTGTAGTGTCAGGGCAGTCAGTGATCAGTATGTAGTAGAGTTGAAAGACGCACTTATTCCTTTCAAAGATACACCTGAGTACCAAGAAAAGAACAGTCAGGTTCAGAAGTATTTGGAGAAATTGGATAGGGATACTAATAATAAAAAAATTAAGAAGTATCAGAGAGATTTGAAGGACTATAGGGATCATGGTGTCTAAGACCAGACCAAGACGAGAAAGGACTGGAATGGGCATGCACAATGGTGCATCAGGGCGAGCACGTTAGCGTGCGCACATATCCATAGATTCCGACCCCAGCTTGGATTTATGACTACGGCTCCGCCTCCTGATTTGGTACCCCACCGCCAGTACGTTACCGATTTTTGCCTGTTCCTGACCTTGCAACTGATCCTGATTCTGCACCTGTCTGCCTGGCTCCCGCTGAATAAGGCTTGTGACCAGACTCCAAGCCACCACTGGAAGGACTCCTGTGTCTTCAAGTTACAGCTCACTCCCACAGCTGTCAGGCACTTGCACCCTTCCACTGCCCTAGCGGTCCCTGTCTCCACTACCAGGGGTGCTTGGACAGGAATTGTGCAAGAGGCCACCCTCATCATCTCAGGCTTCACAGTAAGGTACGTAACACTAGCAGGCATGATACAGGAGATGGTCAGGGACTGCAAACATGATACAAGAGATCAATGCAGCCTCACCAGTGACTGTCAGATGCAGCCTCCCAGTGCCAGTCAGATGCAGCCTCCCAGTGCCCGTCAGATGCAGCCTACCTGTGCCCATCAGATGCAGCCTACCTGTGCCCATCAGATGCAGCCTACTTGTGCCCATCAGATGCAGCCTCACCTGTGCATGTGAGATGCAGCCTACCTGTGCCCATCAGATGCAGCCTACCTGTGATCGTCAGATGCAGCCTACCTGTGATCATCAGATGCAGCCTACCTGTGATCGTCAGATGCAGCCTCACCAGTGCCTGTCAGATGCAGCCTCACCAGTGCCTGTCAGATGCAGCCTCACCAGTGCCTGTCAGATGCAGCCTCACCAGTGCCTGTCAGATGCAGCCTCACCAGTGCCCGTCAGATGCAGCCTCACCAGTGCATGTCAGATGCAGCCTGCCTGAGCCCTTCAGATGCAGCCTCACCAGTGCATGTCAGATGCAGCCTGCCTGTGCTTGATCGGAGCAGCAAACTTCCGCTGTGTCACGGAGCTGGATTTGAACTTCATGGCCGTAGTAACAATGTCCCGCCTCCTGTGATCACGTCACACTGATTCAATGTCCCACCAGTGGATCAGGGTGCTGTCTATCACAGGAGGCGGGACATTGTAACTGCTGCTGCCCCGACAATTCAGCTCTGTGACACATGAAAATTGAGGCTCTGCGAGGAGAGGAGGAGGGAGGAGGGAGGGGAGGATGGATGACACCCCCACAATGGGCAGCAGTCGGGGTGGATCCGCCCCTTTTTCGGCGCTCCATTATCAGCATTTTTCTTCTTTCAGCAGCATACCAAAAACTCTGTTTTCGGAAGATAACTTTCCGCGGCCGAAATTTTAGTGCCTCATCAAGGATAAGGGTCTGGTATGTATTTTTAAGAGAAACCCATACTGTATTTTTTTGTCTGGGGTCCCCCATCAAAATCTGTACAACAGCCTCATCAATGGTCTGGTATAGATAAAGGGAATTTGCAGCCACTTTGTTTACATACAGAGGTAAGTGACCCAGAGCTGTCATTTACTGGCAATTTAAATGATACATTTTTTTCTTTGTAAACGTCAGCTTTGCTGTAGTGGATTGTATATATACATTATATGTAATAAGTGAACAGTGCTCTATACCTACCATAAAGCCTGACAATGTGAACAATATATAAAACACATAAATCAACACAGACTGAATCAATATAGATAAAAGTCAAACATAAATTAGTAAAGATATAGAATCCAGGGAAAGTCCAATGTGATGAATCAATATTTGGTATGATTCCACTCTATTCATGCTCAATAATCCACAATTATTCAGTGAGGTGACATCCCTGTGATTTACACTACTCATGCACTCCCCAGAGCTCCATAACCCATTTATTTCTAAAGTGGTCCAATATCAGTTATCTCCACAATCCTTCTATGTGTCACTAGTACATTGGATCCTTTCCCCAGCGTCCCTTGTATGTAAAAATACCAAGACCAAAGAACAACCATCATTGCACAACATGTTTATTAATACAGAAATTCCCTTAAAACTACCATTAAATTACCCTTAATACCGGCACTTAGTATATCCAGCATCCACTGAATGATTTGCCGTCAGCACATCGGAATTGATCAATTTTCAAATATTCATACTATAGATTGTAGACTCTAACTTTCACACAGACTAAATAATATACACTGATTTGGGTTATTTTGGCAAAGGAATGTAGAAGACTACCTTGGCCTAAATTTATGAAGAAAGATTACTTGTTTTAAAAATGTTATTACAGAAACTTATAAAAATGTATTTTTCGAAATTTTCAGTATTTGTTTATATAGCAATAAATAAAAAGCCGAGTGGTAATTAAATACCACCAAAAGAAAGCTCTATTTGTGTGAAAAAATATATAAATTTCATTTGGGTACAGTGTTGCATGACAGAGGAATTGCCAGTTAAAGTAGCACAGTGCTGAATAGCAAAACATGCTGTGGTCATGAAGGGGGTAAAATCTTCTGCAGGTCAAGTGGTTAAAATTTCTGCTCCCTTACAACCTAATGTGTTTTGTTTCTTTGGTACATGTTCCCCAGGGCAGTGCCCAGTGCCCCATGCTATTTGTTTGACAATCCCTTTCCTTTTAGGACAGGAAGTGGTGACAAATTTCTTAAAAAGGGATACAGAAAAACAGAAAAACACAATTTTAGTAGGGTTGGGAAGGGCTACAAACGTGTCTTGTATTGCTGTCTGTGCAACTGCTACTGCCATTTCTTACATAGACATCACAGGTACATAAAGTGAGGGAAAAGACAGAAAAGTGACAGACAGAAAGAAAAACCTGGCAGAAATGTTAGCCATTTCATGATCAGATTCAATACAAACCCTAAAGCCCAATTTTGCAATATTGACATGTGTTAATATAAGTGTACATATCATCGCAACTACTTAGATTGGGCTTTCATTTGCTGGTAAATGTTAATGAACATATCCTTATTTTGTTTTATATCAAAGGAAAACTAATCCAAAATAATAAAAACAATTTTTTTTTTTAAAGTTGTATATTTTTACGCCATTACCATGTACCACCACCAAAAAAAACCTGCAAAATACATTCTCCTATTATTGACGATCGTGGGGATACCACATATGTGTATGTTATATGTTCTTTGTACTCATAGTAGGGGAAAGAAACAAGAGTATGCATTTTGTTTGGTTGTTTTTGTTTTGTTTTTTTTTTGTTCTACTTAAACACACTGGGGGTTATTTACTAAAGCTGAAGCGTGCAAAAGCTGGTGCAACTCTGCATAGAATCAGCTTAAAGGTTTAATTGCCAAAGCTTCATTGAACAAGCTGAAATTAGAAGCTGGTTGGCTACCCCGCACAGCTTCACCAGATTCTGAGTGCACCAGCTTTAGTAAATCTCCCCAATGACACTAACATTTGCACTGACACTAAATATGAAACACATATATACAGAATCCAGGTTTAAGACCTCCTCCTGGATGCCACATATATATAGGGGTTAAATCAGGAGTGCCTGCGGCGCCCTCTGATGTGGCCCGCCACCTCCTGCCCTGGGATGGCCGATCGGCAAGCCCAGATCACGAGTGCCCGACCCACCATCCCCGAGCATCAGTGTGAAGAGCAGAGCCAGCGCTAGAGAAAGTAGAGTCAATGCTTCCTATATATCACGGCTCCTGTCACAGGCGGAGTGACACCAAAAGTACTCTGCCTGTCACAGGAGCAGGTGTGATACAGGAAATATCAGCTCTGTTCTCTACTGCAGCCGCATGCTTCCTCCAGTGCTTCCTCCAGTGCCGGCTCCTGTCACACTGATGCTCGGGGATGGTGGGTCAGGAACCAGCCAGCAATACTTACCAGCAGTACCAGCCAGCAGGACCCACCAGCAGCACCTGCCAGCAGTACCCGCCAGCAGGACCTGCCAGCAGGACTCACCAGCAGTACCCACCAGCAGTACCCACCAGCGCTGGAGGACAGCCAGCAGCAGCCACACCCTCCTGGGGACAGCAGCAGCCAGCAATACCTGCAGGAATCCAGAGGAAGAAGTGACGATTGAGGTCAGTTGAGGTGCAGGTACCACATGACATCAGTGTGAAAGGGGCCATAGGCTCCTTTCACATGATCAGTTTTTCAGATGGACCCAATCAGATCCTTCATTCACCTCTACAGAGCGATCCACTAAAAAAAACAGAAGGGGATCCGTCCCTTTCTTTCTAGGTGGATCGGATCAGAGGGCCCATAGAGTGAACACGGACCTGTCATCTGCCCGCCCCACTCATTGTGGCCCACGACCGGTTACCAAGTCCCTAAAGTAGCCCTCGCTCTTCAAAAAGGTGGGCACCCCTGGGTTCAATCTTTTACACTCTGCAAAACTAGGAAAAAAAAAAAAAAAGATCGTCTACAGTTAGGGTTGCAATTGTAAAATTGCTGTCTGATGATTTGGACCAATCTTCAAAATAGTAGTTTCCAGCCTTAGTTTAGATGGGTACTATAGTGTGTTAATCTCCGCCTCAGTAAATAATAGATGAACAGGTAAAAAATAGGTTGTCTATAAATCAATAAAGTAAATGAAGTCCTAAGAGGTGAAATTAATCATTTTTATTAAAACTGTAAGACATAAAAATAGGAAGAGTTACACCATCATCAATTTTGGTTCTAATCATCAAACTTAGGTGTGTTGCATAACAGAGGCTCTATTACATAGTTTGATACATTATATACAGATTAGAGAATAAAAAGACAACTTAAAAATCAAAGGCTATACAAGGCTGATACAAAAATATACTCTTCAGTCATTTAACAGTATGCAAAGACAGGAACAGTGCATTATAGTATTGAGAAAATCTTCAGATATATTAAAGTTTAAAATCTAAATGGTGAGTGCACATAATATCAGCTTATTCCCATAAAACTACCCTTCATTATGGTACAGTCTTGTTACAGATTTAGACCTATTAGAGCATTTCAGTAAGGTTGGTACTAATGGCAACCACTCAGATTTCAATAGGATTATATCATGTAGGTATGATAAGCAGAATCCAATTGGTTACCAAACATAACACTTTTAGTTTTCCTTTAGTCCTCTGCAATAGAACACTATAGGTAGTGAGGGCCAGCATTGGCATAGACACTGCTCTGCATATTTAATCGATGTAGAATAGGAGAATAGGCTTATACTTGTAGTGCATCCTTTTTTAGCTTAGGGATTTCATCAATAACATAAAAACAATCAGTAAGTTGGGCAGCATATTGTTCTTTTAGGGCAGAGTTATCATTTAATATATAATTTTGCATGTATTTATTACAGGAGACATTCGGGCTGTAATTATATAGGGATGCAACTACACAAAGATTTTATTACACTTTGTAATTATTAGACCGTCTGTTCTCTGGACATACCAATTTTAGGAAACTGGTTAAAACATCAGCTTGAATTTCCCTGAGATATCTATTCATATAAGTTTAAATTAGGTTTAATTTCAGGTCGTTTAATCTTGACCTAGAAAGAAAAAAGAAAGTAAATTAAAAATATGATAATGTATTATATATTAATCATGCAAAAAATATAAAGACATTTTCTCTTGCCATACAGGGCAGAATAGCTGGTTTGTTTTACTTATATGCACTTTTTATTCCCTCCACCACTGCTCTGTACAGCTGCTGAGTCACAAGAAAATACCCGCTACTTCTACATAGTGGGAAACTTGTGTCTCAATACAAGTGACAGTATTGCTGGACCAATTACCAAGCAGCAAGGCTGTCAAGTGAGTTGAGTTCACAGACCTGTGTACAATCTAATCTACGACTTGAATGACTCATGGGGGTTGATTTGCTAAAACTGGGGAGTACAAAATCTGGTGCAGCTGTGCATGGTAGGCAATCACCTTCAACTTCAGCTTGTTCAATTAAGCTTTATCAAAACCTGGAAGCTGATTGGTTTCTATACAGAGATGTACCAGATTTTCCACTCTCCAGTTTTAGAAAGTCCACCGCATAGTGCTTACACAAGGTGTAGAAATTAAATGTTGGGAAATGAAGGAAAGATAAGTATGCAAATTAGGTAAAATATTTGCGATATTTCAATAGATGTGAGTGCACCAAAATGTTGAAACATCTCAATTTTTAAAATCAAAATTGTTTGATGGGTTATTAAACTATTTTTATGGCCTCTTGAGGTTGTGTTCATACTGTATTTGTGCATTTGCCTGTAGTATATAATTATTTAGTATGCTTTGCTACAAAAAAGCAGTTCAGTCCAGAAATTATTCAGTTCTATGTAGCCTCCTGAGATCACCACTTGATCACCAATTGTAGAAATGAATGGAGTACACCAGGCATGTCCAAAGCCCGGTTTAATACAGCCCTCCCTGGTATTTTTTATATATATATCTTTTGTGGCCCCCAGGGCCACGAAAGATATATACTGTATTTATTGGCGCTGCCTCGGTGGGGACAGGGAGGGGGCGGGACGAGTGCCCTCAGATTACATACAGGGGAATCTCCTGTTTACTCAGCGGCATCTGTAATAGGAAGTCCCGTCTCCTGGGCTGCCATTGGACAACTGTTCTGTCTATCTTATGAGGCGAGACTTTGTATTAAAGAGGCCGCCGAGTAAACAGGAGATTTTCCTATATGTAATCTGTGGGCGCTCGTCACGCCCCCTCCCTGTTCCCTCTGAGGCTGCAGATGGGCATCGATCAGGCTGCACTGATGGCAGTGGTAAGGCTGCATTCATGGAAATGGTGAGGCTGTATTCATGGCAATGGTGAGGTTGCATTTATGGCAATGGTGAGGTTGCATTTATGGCAATTGTGAGGTTGCATTTATGGCACTTGTGAGGTTGCATTCATGGCAATGTTGAGGCTTGATTCGTGGCACTTGTGAGGCTACATTCCAGGCACTTGTGAGGCTGCATTCATGGCAATGGTAAGGCTGCATTCATGGCAATGGTGAGGCTGCATTCATGGCAATTATGAGGCTGGACTCATGGCACTTGTGAGGCTGTATTCATGGCAATGGTGAGGCAGCATTCATGGCAATGGTGAGGCCACATTCATTGCAATAGTGAGGCTGCATTCATGGCAATGGTAAGGCTACATTCATGGCAATGGTAAAGCTGCATTTATGGCAATGGTAAGGCTGAATTCATGTCAATGGTGAGGCTGCATTCATGGCAACTGTTAGGCTGCATTCATGGCAATGGTGAGGCTCTATTTATGGCACTTGTGAGGCTGCATTCATGGCACTTGTGAGGCTGCATTCATGGCACTTGTGAGGCTGCATTAATGGCAATGGTGAGGCTACATCCATGGCACTTGTGAGGCTGCATTCATGGCAATGGTAAGGCTGCATTCATGGCAATAGTGAGACTGCATTTATGGCAATGGTAAGGCTGGATTCATGGCACTTGTAAGGCTGGATTCATTGCACTTGTGAGGCTGCATTCATGGCAATGGTGAGGCTGCATTCATGGCAATGGTGAGGCTGCACTGATGGCAATGGTGAGGCTGCATTCATGGCAATAGTGAGGCTGCGTTCATGACAATGGTAAGGCTGCATTCATGACAATGGTAAAGCTGCATTCATGGCAATGATGAGGCTGCATTCATGGCAATGATGAGGCTGCATTCATGGCAATGATGAGGCTGCATTCATGGCAATAATGAGGCTGCATTCATGGCAATGGTGAGGCTACATTCAAGGCAATGGTGAGGCTGCATTCATGGCAATGGTGAGGCTGCACTGATGGCAATGGTGAGGCTGCATTCATGGCAATAGTGAGGCTGCATTCATGACAATGGTAAGGCTGCATTCATGGCAATGGTAAAGCTGCATTCATGGCAATGATGAGGCTGCATTCATGGCAATGATGAGGCTGCATTCATGGCAATGATGAGGCTGCATTCATGGCAAGGGTGAGGCTGCATTCAAGGCAACGGTGAGGCTGCATTCATGGCAACGGTGAGGCTGCATTCATGGCAATGGTAAGGCTACATTCATGGCAATGGTAAAGCTGCATTTATGGCAATGGTAAGGCTGAATTCATGTCAATGGTGAGGCTGCATTCATGGCACTTGTCAGGCTGCATTCATGGCACTTGTGAGGCTCCATTCTGGCAATGGTGAGGCTGCAGATTGGCACTGATTAGGCTGTAGTGATGGGCATTGAACATTATTTTGCTTCACAGTTCTTTATTTAAAATGTAATTTTTTTCCTGAAACTTCCCTCTTAAAGTGAAGATGTGTGTTATACGCCGATAAATACGGTATATCCAAATAACACGCCCCAGCTCATCCTTAGTCCTGAGCAGCTCTCGGGGATTTGTTGGAGGCCACAAAAGAGATATATCCAAATAACATGCCCAAGCTCGTCTCTTCGTCACAAACAGCCACAAAGACAAGAGAATGCCTGTTGGGCAGTGTTTTTTAGTGCTCGGATGAACACACTTAGACCGAATTTTAATGGTTCAAAGAATGTCAGGCAACATGGTTGGCCCTCACGCTTGTTCACTTCATAAAATCTGGCCCTCTCTGAAAAAAGTTTGGACACCCCTGGAGTACACTGTAGTAAGAGGACATGGCTGGGTCTTGTTTGCAAAGGCTTTGTGGTGACTGGCACAGTAAGCACAAAACACACCATTATAGTGAGTATGAAAATTTACTAGGGCTGACTGTTAATAATCCTACATTCAGTAAATGAAAAATAAATTGATACAAAAATTATGATGAAGACCGGACTAGATGTCAAGAAATTTAAATAAAGTGATACATACCTCTGCCGAACTGTTTACTTTGTCTAACTGTGGTTTCCAGTCAATCAAATCGGATGATGTATCTGTGTTTAAAGATGAGTTATCCTTATCTCCCAGTCTTTGAAAAGCTAGAAGTTTGAATGCAAAGAAATGTTACATACCTTTCTGAGCAGTATGTGTTAATAAAAGCAAAACATGTTCAAAAACAAATATATTGAATAATTAATAAAGATATACTCACATGGAAAGAGTGATGATTTCCAGCTAAATCGTGTTTGGAACAACCTGAATAAAAAAGAATGCATGTCATTCATAATTTTGCTAGGACAAGTATAAAAGGCAGAAGGAATATAAATGTAATAATAACAAAAGAATGTAATATAGAAAAAAGCAGGCTGTCATAGATTAGAGAAAAGGAAACAGTGCTAATGGAATAAAAAGATTCATGAAGTTGTTTTGCTAAAGCAATATAAAGAGCTGTGCAAGCTTAACCACTTGCCTACTGGACACTTAAACCCCCCTCCTGACCAGACCAATTTTCAGCTTTCAGCGCTCTCACACATTGAATGACAATTACACAGTCATGTAATTTTTTTGTCCTTTTTTTCATACAAATAGAGCTTTCTTTTGGTGGTATTTGATCACCTCTGGGTTTTTTATTTTTTGTGCTATAAATGAAAAAAGACCGAACATTTTGAAAAAAAAACGAATTTTTCTTAGTTTATGTGATAAAATTTTGCATATTATAAATTTTTCTTCATACATTTTGGCCACAATTTATACTGCTACATATCTTTGATAAAAAAATAACCCAAATAGTGGATATTATTTGGTCTTTGTGAAAGTTAGAGAGTCTACAAGCTGTGGTGCAAATCATAAAAAATTGATCACACCTGATGTACTGGTGGCTCATTTCTTGCGACCCCAACAAGCCAGGAAAGTACAAATACCCCCCAAATGACCCCTTTTTTATAAGTAGACATTCCAATGTATTTAGTAAGATGCATAGTAAGGTTTTTGATGTTGTCATTTTTTTCCCACAATTCTTTGCAAAAAAAGATTTTTTTTTAATTTATTTTTTTTTAGGTTATTTCTCTCACATGGCATGTGTATACCACAAATGACCCCCAAAATACATTCTGCTACTTCTGAGTATTATGATACCACATGTGTGTGACTTTTACACAGCCTGGCCACATAGAGAGACCCAACATGCAGGGAACACCATCAGGTGTTCTAGGAGCATAAATTACACATCTAATTTGTTAATTACCTATTACACTTTTGAAGGCCCTGGAGCACCAGGACAATGACTCGTGACACTGATGTGGCAATGATGACAGATGGCCTCGATGACAGATGGCACTAATACGTGGCATTGATGGCATGTGACACTGATGTGGCACTGATGACAGATGGCACTAATACGTGACACTGGTGTCACTGATGTGGCACTAGTGACACTGATGTGGCACTGATACGTGGCACTGATGACATGTGACACTGATGTGGCACTGATGACAGATGGCACTAATACGTGGCACTGATGACACTGATGTGGCACTGATGACAGATGGCACTAATACGTGGCACTGATGACACTTGACACTGATGACAGATGGCAGTAATACGTGGCACTGATGACAGATGGCACTAATACATGGCACTGATGACACGTGACACTGATGTGGCACTGATGACAGATGGCACTGATAACAGATGGCATGTGACACTGACAGGTGGCACTGATGACAGATGGCACTGGGGACAGATGGCACTGACAGGTGGCACCGGGGGCAGATGGCACTGACACATGGCACTGACAGGTAGCACTGGGGACAGGTGGCACTGGGGACAAATGGCACAGATAGGTGGCACTGGGGACAGATGGCACTGGGGACAATGGCACTGACAGGTGGCACTGATAGGTACTGTGGGCATGTGTGTTTTTTGTGTGTGTGGCACTGTGTTAGTGTTCAAACACGCTGCAGTCGCAGGTCACTCTCCACGTGTGAGGAGGGAGAGCCGGCAATGAGAGATGATCTCATATGTTTACATATGAGATCACCTCTCATTGGACATTCCGATCGAGTGCTAAATGGCCGCTGTGATTGGCCATTTTGCACGATCTATGATTGGCCATGTCCAAGGGATGTGGCCAACACAGATTTTCCCCGATGCGCGCCTGCAGTGGCGCGCATGCAACTAGTAAACAGGAGGACGTTGAGGGACGCCCCCCCGGCAATTCATCGCCGTGCTGTAGCCATCTTTTGGCTATAGCACGGGTGCATAGTGGTTAAAGTAGAAAGATTTTTTTTTTGTCTAAAGTCATAAAGTGATACTAAAGGTTCATTTTTTTGTTTTGTTTTTTAAAATAACAAACGTGTCATACTTACCTGCTCTGTGCAAGGGTTTTGCACAGAGTGGCCCCAATCCTCCTCTTCTGGGGTCCCCCAGCAGCGCTCCTGGCTTCCCCTCTTCACCGGGTGCCCCTTCAGAGAAGCGCTTTCCCTGGGGCACCCATGCGGACGTACTCCCGAGTCCTTCTGCTGCATCAATTGACACAGATAGTAGGACACAGCCCCGCCCCCCAGCTCCCGCATCATTTGAAATGATTGACAGCAGCGAGAGGACCCGAGACAGCGGCTGGAGCTGCCATGGTCATCCTTGAGGCCGGAACGATCAGGTTCAGGTAAGTAAAAGGGGGGCTTAGGGGGCTGCTGCAGTGCAGAAGGTTTTTCACCTTAATGCATAGGATCCCAAGGAGGAAACTGTTAAATCCTATGTATAACACTTTTTACATATGACATACTAGGGTAGGGTAGACTTGTTAAGTCTATTGCATGGCAATTACATGAAATATAGTTTTTTTTTTTAGAGTATTTGAAGGTGCTTGTCTCCTTACAGGGAAATAACCAGACAGTGCATGGTGATTACTGTGTGCTTGTCACAGCTACATATATCACAGCTATATACTGCTTGTGGCAATAACTTTTTCCGTGTAACATCATACATTGTATAATGCTTTCTTAAGTAATACTCCTTTTAAAGTGGAGCTCCAACCTATTTTATAACATTAGCTCATTCAGATTGAAGTAATGTAATGACATAAAAACAGACTTTTTTTTTTTCCAACAGTACCTGTGTTTTGCAGATGTTCCTCTCTGCTTCCTGTCTGTCTATTCTGCGAATATGGGCAGATATTGTGCGGCTATTTCATCATTTCCTTTTAGCCGCACTGGCTCCAGGGAGCTTGTGTCATTGTTCCCAGGAGTCATTGTGGAGGCAAAGAATGCGGAGCAAAGAATGCTGGTAGCTCAGCATCAAGGGAACAAGGAAGTAAATGCTTGTGGGCTTCACATGCCCACAAGCAAGATGAAAACGGCCGGACAGATTTTATATAAGTTGATCTTTACAATGAAAGCGGACATCGGGCAAGCTCAATCTCCAAAACAGTGAGCTTGCAAGTGTCAATGTTTGCAAAAAAAAACCCAGTGGAGCTCCGCTTTAATATTAGCACAAACACGGCATCCAAGAACATATTAGTAGACACTAATAGATTTGTCACTTACTGGTCTGTATCGTCAGGACAATTCTTGCTTTTCCTCTTTCTATAGATGTATATTCCCAACACTATGCCCATGATCAACAGGATGAGGAACCCCAAAGCTCCAAATAATATTCCAAAGAATGCATTAAGGTTCATTGCGAGGTTTTCACATTGTTCACCAGAAGTGACATAAATAGTGAACGGTTTACAACTGAAATAGAAAGAGATAATACATTTTAAGTAACAGGACATAAACTGACTGTCAATCTAGTGATATTTAAAATGCTAAAAATACAACCTCTTGATAGGAAAATGTAGACTGATTATACCAAATAATAAGGGAATAGTTTGTCTTTCTAATAGAAACAAACAAAAAACAGTCCATGAGAAAAAAGAACCCAGGGTGGCATTAATCTTTTCTATATGTTTTCTCAAAAGTTGGACGGACTTAGATTTGAAACATGTTTTAAATCTATCCGACGGACTCGAGTCCGGTCGAAAAGTCCGCTTGTCTGTATGCTAGTCCGACGGACAAAAAACGACGCTAGGGCAGCTATTGGCTACTGGCTATGAACTTCATTGTTTTAGTCCGGTCGTACATCATCACGTACGACCGGACATGGTTGATCGTATGTAGGCAAGTCCGTTCATTCGGAAAGTCCGTCGTAAAGTCCGTTGAAAAGTCCGCCGGGCAAAGTATGCCGTAAAGTCCGGTCGTGTGTACGTGGCACTAGAGGCAGAGGCATGATGGGATTTGTAGTTTCACCGCAGCTGGAGGGCTGAGGTTGCCTACCCCCGAAGGGTCAGAAACATTTGTGCTGTTAAGACTCTGTCTGTGATTCAAATGGACAAAGACCTGTGCGTGTCAAGTAGGAATGATGCTGGAGACACTTGGGTATATGAGGTGTGGATAAAACTGTGTGTGTAAGGTAGGAATTAAGGTGCTGGAGATTTATGGGTAAATGAGGTGTGCATAATAATGTGTGTGTAAGGTGGGGATTACGGTGCTGGAGGTTATGGGGTATATGACGTATGCGTAGGAAGATATTTCTGTAGGATTGGAGGAGAAAACATCATAAGAGCATGTTTACTTACATGCAGGTAGCGTTGCCTTCAATCACTTTACAAGTTCCATCATTCTTACAGTGTGAAGAACACTTATAAATACATTGTAAAGTGGTAGGATCCAATTTAAAGTCAGGCAAACACGAGAACAGCTCCTCCAGCTCCTCCACGGTCACTAAGAAAATAGACAAGGATATACAATTATTATGATAGTTAAAGAGGTTGTAAAAAGGCAGAAAAAATAATAACCCTGCAAGACAAAGGCATAATGAGCTAGCATGCATCGCATATTAGCTCATTATGAAATACTTACCTTAGAACGAAGCCCTGCAGCGGCGCCCACACACCGCTGACACGGCCAACATCTTTCCTGGAGTTACTTTCCGAGTTCACAGGCTCCGGTTCTGTGATTGGCCATGCGCGCGAGTGCCGCCGGTCATGGCACAGGGCCCTGAAGAACCGGCATGAGCGTTGGTGGCAACGTATATAGTTAATATCTCATAAACTGTGCAAGTTTAGGAGATATTTACAGTACCTACAGGTAAGCCTTATTACCTGTAGGTACAATTAAACAGGAAGACTTTACTTCCTCTTTAATCAGATTTGTGCTGCTTTCCTAACATATATTTCACAAAAAAAAATCTCTGAATTATTGACATTTACCTTGGATGAGTTGAATGTCAAAATATAATAACTAAAAAAACTAGAAAATTCACACAAAGTCAAGCTATTTAGCAAAGTGTTGCATTTTGAGAAAGGGGGAATAAACCCTTGGTGAAGTGGATGGATGTAATCAAGTGCATACAGACCTGCCTATAATTTGAGGTCAGTATTATATGATTAGAGTTGGGAGAGCGGTTCGGCCTGAGCATCAGTTCCGGTCGAACATTGGCTGTTCGCCTCGTTTGGGGAACACCCGTATTTGCAGGGTGTTCGGCAGGTGTTTGTCCCCCCGAACGCCCTGCAATGCACTGTCACGGACCGGTACATACTGGGTCAGTGATGCCAGAAGGGGACGGTGCCACCAGGTGACGTAGCCAGGTAGCCCCGCCCCTTATCTATATAAGAACTGTCAAACGGCTTAGTCTGCAGTAGGCGGCCAGCCTTATTACTTTTTGACACTTTTTTGGTGAATGGGTATCCCATGCTCATTCACATAGGGGGGAGGGTCGGGATCTGGGGGCCCCCTTGTTAAAGGGGGCTTCCAGATTCCGATAAGCTCCCTGCCTGCAGACCCCGCAATCAATGTCCATGGTTGTGGGGATGAGACTCTTGTCCCCATCAACATGCACCACCCCCCATGTTGAGGGCATGTAGCCTGGTATAACCTGCCAGGCTGCATTCCCTAATAAGGGTCTGGCATGCTTAAATAATGCATCACAATTTAACTTAACCCATTAGATTTTAGGCGACTAAAATGTACTGGAGAATTTAGTCGACTAAAATATGACTAAAACGAAAATGGCATTTTAATCAAAAGACTATGACTAAAACTAAATCGAAATTTGACGTCAAAATGAACACTGTTTAAGACACACTTAGGGGAATTCAATAAAGCTCTTGCCACTGTTTTCTGGCAATATAGCCCTTTCAAATGGCCTGCTCCAAACTCAAAAATCCCTGCTGCCCATTTCTGTAGCTTTCTGACACGTGTGTCAGAATCAGGCAGTTCTTAATAGCACTAATACTGCACCAATTTCAAAAATAATTGCATCCACATGATTAAACTGGTGCTAAATAAAGCCAACTCTAAGTTGGCGTACAGAAACAAGCACAGTGGCTGTCTCTGTGCGCTGTGTAGATGTAGTAGGTGGTATTTTTGCTGCCGATAGCCTCTCCCTACTTGCCACTGGCTGTTAAGGACACTGCCAGCAGGCTCTTAACAACCACTGACACTGACAGTAAGCTGGGCCTGATGGGGATTCACAGGCAGTTTTCATGAGGTCTGCTCTCACCTTGTGATTGACAGCAGGTAGTGGGCAGATTCTATAGTCAAAAGCAGGCTGTCTACTGGCTATGGATCAATCCACTGCCCACTGTCAATCACAAGGGGAGCAAACCTGATGAGGAACTAATGCCTGTGAATTCCCATCAGACTTTAAAACTTCTTGATACTGCACTATCTGACAGCTGAAGTGCCAGGAGGAAGCTCAGTGGCACAGTCTCAGTATTCTCCTGCATGCATGTTTACAACACAACACATTACAATTTGTCACCTGCATCTGCAGAGGCACATTGGAAGTATGCTATTTTTAAATTCCCCTGACTGTTTTATGGGGACATTTTTGTTAATGAGCACTGGATGTAAAGAGCTTGATCATTTTTTTTTGTTTAAATTTGTACATTATATTTTGTAAGTGAGCTACTTCTACTTCTTTGATCATATTATTGGTATAATCTGTTTTTATTCATAAGCTTATCTTTATTTAAATGTGCAATGTTTCATTGTATTATAGTTAACCTAAACAAGTGCTGCAATTAAAAAATAAATAAATAATTGGGCATCTAAACTATCTTCAAAGCAAAAGAGTTTAATTTGCCCAGTTTCAAATTAGGCAAACATTTAGACTCCTTTCACACTGGAGCATTTTGCAGGCGCTATAGCGTTAAAAATAGCGCCTGCAAACCGCCCAAAAACAGCTGCTCCATTCACTCCAGTGTGAAAACCCGAGGGATTTCACATTGGAGCGGTGCGCTGGCAGGGCATCAGAAAAAGTCCTGCCAGCAGCTTCTTTGGAGCTTCACCGCTCCTCCACCGCTTGAAATCAACGGGGCAGCACTGCAACACCGAGATCCCTCGATCTCAGCAAACCACGACCAATCAGGCAGAGTAGGATGGATACAGGCACCCTGGTTTCCACTCTCCAATCCCAGCAATCACACCGTTAAATCCACACAAGTGTTATTCCCATAAAATACAAAGGAACAAACCTCATGGTGCAGAAATCCTTAATCCAGTTTTATTAAATTAATGGTAGTACACTCACATGATCCAAGTATAAAACACGCTCGTTAGATAAAAAACTTCCAGCGTTCATCACCACCAAGATGGCCGCCGCATCCAGGCATACACATGTCATGTCACAAGCTCCTTCCTACGCGTTTCATCATAGAATGACGTCGTCAGGTGCGTAGTTTAGATGGACATTCAAGTGTAATATATAGGCGGAACAGCATGCATACGACGGAAATTGGCTTGCATACCAATCAGCGAAAGCTGTAACGGTGATCAAAACGAAAGGGAACTAACCACTAGCTGGATTTTTGGATCACAATGGAACACAAGCCCATTTCCATTGTATGTGTGCTGTCGCGCCTATATATTACACTTGAATGTTCATCTAAACCCCTGATGATGTCATTCCATGATGAAATGCGTAGGGAGGAGCTTGTGACATGACATGAGTGTATGCCTGGACGCAGCGGCCATCTTGGTGGTGATGGATGCTGAAAGTTTTTTATTTACTAACGAGCGTGTTTTATCATGTGAGTGTACTACCATTCATTTATTTAATAAAACCAGATTAAGGATTATTGCACCATGAGGTTTGTTCCTTTGTATTTTTGGGAATAACACTTGTGTGGATTTAACAGTGTGATTACTGGGATTGGAGTGTGGAAACCAGGGTGCCTGTATCCATCTTACTCTGCCTGATTGGTCATGGTTTGCTGAGATCGAGGGATCTTATTTGCTTATCAATGCCTATTTGACCCTTGTAATGAGGGTCTAAAGAGGAGGGTAAGCAGCAGTGTGTTCGGGTCCTGGTGGTGGTTCTCTTTTCTTGTCCACACTTAGTGTACACTATCAAGTGTGCTGTCTTCAACCATATCCGAGGATTATGTTCTATGGACATTTTGTATGAGTGCTGCACCTATTTTAAAATCACTGCTCCTGAAAAAACAATGTTTTTAAAAAATATTGATTCATGTCCCCCAGGGCAGTACCAAGACACCCACATACTCCTTCTATGTCAATTACTAGTTTTTTAGTTCAGTTACTTTTTTTTTTTTGTAAAAAACAGATGTCAGCGAACATGAAAATGGAGGTACAAATTGACATCCGTATCCGTTTTTGATCCTTTTTTTTTGCAAAAAAAAAAGTGACTGAACTAAAAAAACTGAATGCCCGTGTGAAAAGACCTTAAGATGTATCACTTATATAAATACATCAATGTAGTAACTCAATTCATCCAGGCATAAGATAAGTAAATATGACAGGCATCATTACTTTATCAACTGTATCAAAGTGAATCCACCAGATACATTGTAAACAGCAAGGCCATGATATTTCAGAGTTGAATAATTGCATTCTCAATCAAAACCTTTTTTCTATTGTAGTATATGATAAGACTTTCCAATTCTAATTCCAACAAAATAGATGTTGCCATTTCTGAGTGTTGTGAACCTTTAACAAAAACGAATTTCCAGACATGACTCAGATTGCTCCATATACTTACATGAAATCTGCCCCTGCATACCAATCTACATATTTTTTTAATTGGCTACAGCAAGCCTAGCAGTTCTAGAAATTGATCATTTTAGCAAAGTAAAGGATACAGTAAGGATTTAGTAAACGGTAAAGGATGGTAAACACTTACGCTTGTCACCATCTGTGACATTAGCTATTGTAGGCCCTGTTGAACGGGTACTTCTTTGACTTTCGTCCAAAATATATTCCACCATATTGTCATTTAAGAATGTAATTACTGTGATATTTGCTGTATATGTAAACCGTGCTGTGAAATTTGCAGTCCAATATGTATCATTAATCTTCCTGAAAAGATCAGAAAAATGCAAAAATAATAAAACCATAAAATTATAAACATAATTACTAAAAATTAAATTTTATAGCATTCACATCTAAATTTATGTGCACAGAAACAGCAACACGTAACATGTCAAAGCAGAAATTTAATGTACTAGACATCTAATAATGTATACACCAAATTACTTGAAGCTGCTGTACTAATTGAAACTGGTTAGCACCTTCCCAATGATAATGGGAGCTGAAAAATGATTGCATTATGAGGAATTATAATTACATGTAGGAAAGGGATTTAAATGCAGTTGTCAGGACCGAGTTAAACCTCGTTCTAACAAATGATGAAACACCCAGGGGTGGACACTTAAGCTTAAGGCTCGCCATGCAAATATCTTGTTCTGAAGACTGTTGTAATCTATAGCTTTCAATACAATTTGGTTGATTTAGTAACAGAGTAGAGACTCTTTACTTTGCAAACTGGTCCTAGTTCTTAAAGCGAAACTGAATGCACAAATAAAAAATTGTGAACAGGCTGGTTCTTTATGGCGGACTAGCAATGCAATGTTTCTTCTGCAATAAAATAAGCTTAGCTACCTGTTCACAAACTTCCCCAGAATTTAAACAGAGCTGCGCATGCATTAAGTTTCCAGTACAGTGACACCAGCCAATCAAGATGGCCAATGATCAGCGCCCGGAAGAAGCTGGGGAGAAGATGCCCTCGCCAGCATTGGACCGTTGGCGATTATTTGTACCTTTTAGTTCCACTTTAAGGTGAAGTGGTCTGTATTTTAATTATATACTGTGCACAGCCTCTACTTCTTTAGCAATTCAACTACACAGAACTGAATCACAGTGGAAACTTTCTGTATATAAAACATTTCTATTACTCAAAAGGATCCTCTAACTTGTTGAAAAATCATTTACAGGAGAACTTCAGTGTTACTTTTTGAGAAAAGCTATCTCTCTACAATAAATCATGCAGAGTATAGGGTAGTTACGGACATGTCCGCTCTTCTCCCCTTCTTGTTGTGACCTGGAAAGCGACGTCTATGCTGGTCACTCCATGTCCCCAGCTAGTTCAGCCGGGAAGTAATGTTTTGCAATGTGATCTGTTTAGCAAAACATTCAGTGGAGCCCAGAGGAGACATGTAGGGCCTTTTAGAAAGAGAACCCGTCACCTAAAAAACATCACATAGGTGGCTTTTTGTTCCCCATGTGATAAAAAAAAAAAAAGTTACACTCAAGCACATAAAATCCCCCTAAAAGATTTTGAGGCACCCTCACCCCCATGCGTCGGGGGTGCCTACACATGATTGCGTTGATTGCAATACACATGTTAAATATTGCCGTGCACGCTGGAGTGAGAGCAATAATTCTAACACAAGACCTCCTCAGTAACACTAAACTGATAACTATAGGGGGCTTTTGAAGTGTTGCCTATAGATAATATAGGGTACTGAAGTTTGTCACCATTTCAAAGGCACACACAAATTTAAGGTTTGACATGTTGGGTATCTATTAACACGTCTTTTATATTTTACCACAAAATTGAGTAGTTTAATGCATTTGTTTGCCCTAAAATTCACTTAAGCATATTTTTTTACAGAAATTTTACGTTTCCTAGACCTTTGCGTTAATAATGTATGATATAAAAAACTACCACTATTTTATTCTCTAGGGTGTCTGCTTTTAGAAAAATATGTTTGGGGGTTTTGTGTAATTTTCAGGCTAAAATGATTTTTTAAACGTGTGCAAAAAAAATAAATAATGCAAAACAGTTCTGGCAACGAAAGGGTTAAAGCACAAAAAACAAGAAATCACATATGTACTAGTCTCACAAATATATCATCTATTCATTTCGATCATTCTCATCAACAACTTTAATTGATTTAATTTGAAGATTTAATGGTCAGACTTAGTTTTTTGTTTTCTGCTGCCATGCTTAGGACAATATCTTGCAGATTTATTATAAGAAACAAGCAGCAAACCCATTTTGTAAAAGCCCTGCATTTCACTTCTGTATATGGTGAGAGTACATATGGCTCATGTCATGTTAACAGCATTCTGAGTGAATTGTAGACATCACTCTCTCAAGCAGGCCCCCCCCCCCATCCTTGCGTCCGGCCCCTTGCAGGACACCGGCTGTATGAATTCCAATGCGGGGGCGGTTATTTTAAGCACCTGATTTGAGCCAGAGGCTCTAATGGGCTTCAAAATAGGGTGGGCTGGGGGCGCAGAGCATTGCGCTACGAGCTCACCCTGGGGTGTTACAATAGTGAATGAATATATGTAAAAAGAGTGCAGCGCTAAACAATAAAGTACATTCATGCGAATACAGACAATTATCAAAATATACGAATGTGCAGATAATCAACAGTATATAAACAATAATAACTGTGAATAAAGTTTGAAGACACATATGCTAAATTACATCACATGTGAATAAAGTGCAATTGTGCAAACAAAAAGTTCATATAAAGCTGTATTCCATCAAAGAAATTCCCATGGGAGAAAAGAGTGTTTGGAAATGACGATCAAAGACCTGACGGCGTGACACCCATCACCATAGTCGAAAATGGAGGCTTACCCCTGATGATGTAATTTATGATGAAACGATCGTCGGGATAGCTACGTACACATACTACTGCACTTGCATGATCTCTGCTTGAAACTCACAAGGATTTTATCTGTTTGATATGTTGATTGTGACATGATCATAGCTTGGACTTTTATGTAAGCGTGCTGCTTAACCGGTTCCCGACCGGCGCACGCCGATGTACATCGGCAGAATGGCATGGCTGGGCAAATGGGCGTACCTGTACGTCCATTTGAATTCCCCGCCGTGCCATTGCGTGTGTGCCGCCGCCGCCGGCGCTCGCGCGCTGCCCGGGAGCTCTGTGAGTCGGGTCGCGGGTCCCGCGGACTCGATCGCCGCGGGGATACCCGCGATTACCTCACGGAGAGAACGAACGGGGAGATGCCGTTGAAAAACAGCATCTCCCCGTTCTGCCTAGTGACAAGTGTCACTCGATCTCTGCTCCCTGTCATCGGAGCAGAGATCAGTGACGTCACACATACAGCCCATCCCCCTACAGTTACAGTAATTACTCCCTAGGACACACTTAACCCCTCCCCGCCCCTCAGTGGTTAACCCCTTCACTGCCAGTGTCATTTACACAGTAATCAGTGCATTTTTAATTGCACTGATCGCTGTATAAATGACAGTGGTCCCAAAAATGTGTCAAAAATGTCCGACATGTCCGCCATAACGTGGCAGTCACAATAAAAATCGCTGATCGCCGCCATTACTAGTAAAAAAAAAATTATTAATAAAAATGCCATAAAACTATCCCCTATTTAGTAAACTCTATAACGTTTGCGCAAACCAATTATTAAATGTTTATTGCGATTTTTTTTTTACCAAAAATATGTAGAAGAATACGATCAGCCTAAACTGAGGAAAAAAAAAATTTTTTTATATATTTTTGGGGGATATTTATTATAGCAAAATGTAAAAAATAATGCGTTTTTTTCAAAATTGTCGCTCTTATTTTGTTTATAGCGCAAAAAATAAAAATTGCAGAGGTGATCAAATACCACCAAAAGAAAGCTCTATTTGTGGAAAAAAAAGGACATCAATTTTGTTTGGGAGCCACGTCGCACGACCGTGCAATTGTCAGTTAAAGCGACGCAGTGCCGAATCGCAAAAAAACACTCTGGTCAGGAAGGGGGTAAAATCTTCAGGGGCTGAAGTGGTTAATAAACCAGGTGTTGAGACAGTATCACACTATGTGGAGTCCTTTTGTTTCCTAAACATTCTGATATTGAGGCTTCCTAATACTGCATCTTGTATCCTGAGTTGCTGTGAACCTCCCGGTGTATACCAGCCACGGCCATAGGAGAAGAACGTCCGGACTTCTTTCTCAATGGATCAGAGATCCAACCAAGTAATGTTTGACCTCTCTGAGTAAGAGGGATCGCTGGCTTTCCGGTATGACTCCATTTTTGTTATGGTGATGGGTGTCACGCCTTCAGGTGCATCATCGTCATTTCCAAACACTCTCTTCTTCCATGAGACTTTCTTTGATGGAATCCAGTTATATGAACTTTTTGTTTGCACTATTGCATTTTATTCACATGTGATATAATTTAGCATATGTGTCTTCAAACTTTATTCACAGATATTATTGTTTATATGCTGTTGATTATCTGCACATTCGTATATTTTAATATTTGTCAGTATTCGCAAGAATGCACTTTATTTTTTAGCGCTGCACTCTTTTTACATATATTATCTGTGCCTGGTGTCTGGGTTATAGTGCACAGCTGCTTATTAACTTTAGTTCCTAGCACAGATATATGCGTTACATTTATTCACAAATAGTGAATGAATATTTGCTATTGTAACACCGATCTTTCTGAGACCCATCACCCGAGTGGCTGAAAGAACAGGTGATCCTATTGAACGCCTAGGAGGGGGGGAGGAGACGCACGGCCACCATGATGGAGGAAAGGACATAGGATCCGCTACCCGATGCTTGCTGCCCGATGCTCGATGCCTGCTGCCTAGATGGGATAAGTGCTGAACCAACCAGCAGACAGCGTGCGGGGGGGAGGGGGTGGTTGTCTGCTGCCCCCCCCAAAAAAAAAACACCAGCCTATTGCTCACAAGATACTTTTGCATTACTTAATTATACAACAGACCAGTGAACACAGGAGACCTGTCTCATGTAGAAAAAAAAAAATATATATATATATATATATATTCTTTAAAATGACAATCTTTGGCCCTAAACATAAAAATTACATATAGAAATAAAAATGCAGTGCTTTCTAATTGCAGGAAAGCCATTCAAAAGTGTCCATATAAATCCAAGGCATTAAAAAGCACCTCCGGTGTATGTATGTTTTTCTCCTATAAAAGGAGAAAAGATCCTCCACCAACATCACAGCACGCTGGGCCTCTTACCCGCAGACATAGACCACCAAATTATAAGCGTTCCAACAATGCTCATTCATCCATCAGACACAATCTGGCTCCCAATAGACTTCACAGGGGTTAGGACTTAATCTTTGTCTCCCTTCTAGGATTTTCCCTCCCAAGGTTAGATCACCATACGTGTCAAAAGGAGAACAAGACCGCCTCCTGGTGTAGTATATAATATAATATATTTATTAAAAGATCCCAAAATACTCACAAAGTAAAAGATCGATTCAAGCATATCAATACCATCCTATAAAAGTTTCCAACCAACAAGATGGCTGCGGCCCTCATGTGCAGTGACATCACGCGTCCTAGCTCCACCGAACACATTTTGTCGCAATCAGACATCATGAGGGTCATGGCTAGCATCAGTTGCTTATTTATAGGGTGGAGGCCGGAACGAACCTACCCACCCTAATTACACCCCAAAGCTTAGAAATGCCTAACCAAAAGCGGAAATGATGCAGCGACCGGGAAGATGTTACTCCAATTAGCAGGCTCAGTGATTAAATTTTAGTCTGAGGATGCCATGATGTAATTTCCTGTTTTAGCTCTACACATTGAGTATGTTGCCCCCAGGTCCGGCGTCATTTCCGGTTCCAGCTTAGCAACATCCTCCAGGTCACAGTGTCATTTCTGCTTACAGTTAGGCATTTCTGAGCTTTAAAGCTCAATTAGGGGAAAGCAGCTTGTTCCGGCCTCCACCCTATAAATAAGTGTAGCGACTGATGCTAGCCATGACCCCGATGACATCTGATTACGACGAAATGCATTGGGTGGAGCTTGGACGTACGATATCACCGTACACGAGGACTGCGGCCATCTTGTTGGTTTCTGAACTTTTATAGGATGTTAATGATATGCTAGAATCAAACTTTTACTTTGTGAGTATTTGGAATCTTTTAATAAATATTGAAGGACTTATATACTACACTATGAGGCGGTTTTGTTCTCCTTATGGCACACATGTATGGTGATCTGACCTTGGGAGGGATGATCCTAGAAGGGAGACCAAGATAGAGTCCTAACCTCTGAAGTCTTTTGGGAGCCAGATCGTGTCTGATGAACGACTGAGCATTGTTAGACCCCTTATAATTTGGTGGTCTATGTCTGAGGGTAAGAGGCCCAGTGTACCGTGGTGTTGGTGGAGAATCTTTTCATCTCTTATAGGAGAAAAACTTACATACACTGGACGTGCTTTTAATGCCCTGGATTTATATTAACACTTATGATAGACTTTTCTGGAATTTGAAAACGTTACATTTTTAATTTTATGCCTATATAATAATTACATCAAATTACATGAAGAATATATGTACAAAAACCTTACACATTCCCGAGAAGCACATGCGCTGTAGCACCTGAGATGGACGCATAATCCGGGAGCTCCATCCAGCTCCAGCCGCCCGAGACTCCTGAACGCCGCCTGCACCCACGCTACATGGCGTAACCAACCTCCAAGATGGTGACCGCTCTGCAGATGCAGACACACGCTCCTCTCTCGGCCCCTCCCCTGCCTTCTCCTGTGCCCTCACACACTCAGGGCTCACATATGAGTACTCCCTATATGGGACATCCCTCACCTGCCTCCACTGAATCTCTTGGGCTCTCCTCTATGCAGTTGGTTTTGCACAGAGTGGCCTCGATCCTCCTCTTCAGGGGTCCTTCAGCGGCGCTCCTCAGGGCACTCCTGCGGGCTCGCTCCCGTGTTCTGCTGCTGCGTCTATTGACACAGACAGCAGAACTCAGGCCCCACCCCCTGGCTCCCACATCATTGGATTTGATTGACAGCAGCGGTAGCCAATGGCTGTGCTGCAATCAATCTATCCAATCAGGACCCGAAACACCGGCTGGAGCTGGTGTGCTCGTTCTCGGCGCTGGAAAGACCAGGCTCAGGTGAGTAAAAGGGGAGGGGGTCTGGGGGGCTGCTGCACTATAGAAGGTTTTTCACCTTAATGCATAACATGTATTAAGGTAAGAAACCACGAGGGTTTACAACCCCTTTAGTACATGTGGTAAAGCTTCATTTTGTAAAGAATACCCAATCAGGTGTAAGGAAAAAAAAATGCATTTTTGCACATGATTGGATGGTGGAAATCAATAGACCTTTACCACATTTACTAAGCTCTGGGGAAAATGAGTACAACTGCACTTGCAAAGTGCATAGTCTCTTTGCCTTTCGTAAATTCACCCCTTTATGTTTACAGGGAATTTGAGGATTTCTAATCAGATAAATCAAAAGATAAATTAGATAGAAAGATAATTTAGACGTAGCTGTTTACTGCTAGGCTCTTCAGTTTTCATTTGAATTCTAAATAGAACATGGGGTCAAATTATATATATATTTTTTTTACAGCATAGAAGTAAAGAACTGCATAAAACTCTGCATAAATCTTCTCATCCTATTGGCTCAATGTGGTTGATTTACTAAAGGCAAATAGAGGGTGCACCCTGCAAGGGCACTTTCAATTATTTCCCTGGAGCTTAGTGAATGAGTTGATTTCCATCATCCAATCATGTGCAAGCAAAAATTTTGTTTTTTCATTTTACTTGCACCTGATTGGATATCCTTTACAAAGTGAAGCTTCCCCTTTACATTTACTAAGGAAAATGAGTGCAACTGCACTTGCAAAGTGCACAGTTTGTTTGCATTTAGTAAATCAACCTCAATGTAGCACATGTAAAATATTCAAGTACAATGCTATATATTAACCTGAAGAAAGAAAAGAAAAACATTTTTTTTAATGCAATTTTGTGTGTATTCTTTAAAAGTGATAATCTTTAGTCCTAAACATAATATATCCACAAAACCCTACACATTCTCCTAACCTCCCTGGCGGTATGGTTCTGTCAGATTTTTGATGCTGAAAGTGGTACAATTATTTTGCATGGAAATTTGGCATTTTATGTTGTAGGTCTGTAATTCTTATGCCCCATACACACGATCGGATTTCCCGACAACAAAACCGTGGATTTTTTTCCGAAAGATGTTGGCTCAAACTTGTCTTGCATACACACGGTGACACAAATGTTGTCAGAAATTCCGAATGTCAACAACGCGCTGACGTACAACATGTACGAGGAACTGAGAAAAAGGAAGTTCAATAACCAGTGCTGCTCCTTCTGCTTGATTCAGATCATGTGTGAACTTTTGTGCAACGGACTTGTGTACACACGATCGGACTTTCCGACAAGTTTTGTTGTTGGAAAATTTAAGAACCTGCTCTCAAACATTTGTGTGCAGAAATTCTGACAGCAAATGTTCGATGGAGCATACACATGGTCGGACTTTCCGACAACAAGCTCACATCGAACATTTCCCGTCGGAAATTCCAATCGTGTGTACGCGGCTTTAGGAATAACTCACTTAAATCCGTCCAAACCAGAGTCTAGTAGACATCCTGGGTATGATAAAGTTTGAAACACAAAATCATAAACTATAATATAATAGATACCTATAAATAATAACATAATAATACATTTTATTCAATACCCTTTAGTCAACAATATAATCAAATCAAAAACACTGAATTTTTTTGGAGCCAAACAAGGGTGCAATATTACTAGTCATATTGCTTCAGTAAACATCCCGGGTATGGAAAATTTTAAAACATGGGACTGCACAAAGTCCGACGTCAAAATTAGGATGATAGAACCTGGTTTCCTTTTGGATTTTCCTTCCAGTGTCATCACGCTTTGAGCAACAAACCACGCACATCCTTGTGGGTGCTGACTTTTTTTCAGTTGGTGGGATGTGGTCCATGAAGTGACGACCAGCCAGGCAGGTGTTCCGGGTTGACAACACCAGCAGCACAACATCCACCTCTATGAAGGCATTCCACAAGCATTGCTCAAGAAGATGCCTGAAAATCTTGTAATACTTTTTTTGTTGTTTTCTCATTGCTGGATAAAATGTCATTGCCTGGTTGGCTCTGTCAACACCTCCCATGGTGTTGTTGTAGTCTATCACCACTTGTGGTTTCATGATGTCTTTCCCACCTTTTGTGTGTTCCATGACAGTGGAGGTGTTATGAATTGTACTCATTAGGCACACATCTTTTTTGTCACGCCATCGCAGTGCCATCATTTTGCCTTTCTGCCAGGCAACCATTTCTCCTGTCTTGAGCTTTTTATTGCCAAAGATTGGCGGCATGTCATGCTGGTTAACCCTAACGGTTCCATAGGCATCTGTTTTGTTCTGTAGAAGGAACTCTAATGCCCCGTATACACGATCGTACTTTCCGACAACAAAACCATGGAATTTTGTTCTAAGGTTGTTGGCTCCAACTTGTCTTGCATACACGGTCACACAAATGTTGGCCAACAATTACGAACGTGGGAACGTAGTGACGTACAGGACATACGACAAGCCGATAAAAAGGAAGTTCAATAGCCAGTGCGGCTCCTTCTGCTTGATTCCGAGCATGCATGAACTTTTGTGCGTTGGACTTGTGTACACACGATCAGAAATTCCGATGACAAAGTTTTGTTAGCGGAAAATTTGAGAACCTTCTAGCCAACATTTGTTGGCGGAAAGTCAGACAATAAATGTTCGATGGAGCATACAAACGGCCGGACTTTCAGCCAAGAAGCTCACATCCAACATTTGTTGTCGGAAAATCAGATCGTGTTTACGGGGCAATAGAGTTCAGGAGATGTGTAAAAATTGTCTGTAGTTACACAATAGCCCTGATTTATCAATGGTTCCTTTCCCAGTGTATAGGATGGAATTCCAAATGCAACCAGTGCTCGATTCACATAGCATGAAGGATTTGATGCCAAATCATGCTCTCTTTGACTCCATGTATTGTATCCAGCTGAGTCTTACCTTGTAGGCAATTAGACTTTCGTCTACGCTGATGTCTACGCTGAATCATTTGATATACCTCCCAAATCTTCTTGAGTTTGGGTGCTGGATGAGTAGTTTTGTCAAATTCGTCATTATTTTCAAAGTGCAAATACTTTATTATCAGGGAAAATGTGTACTCCGACATGACCGTGCCAAAGAATGGAGTTGCTAGTTATTTATTGGTTGTCCAATACCACTTCTGCAGGGGTTTCCCCACCACTCCCTGAAGAATTATTAGGCCCAGAAATTTCCAAATGTCCTCTTTGGTCACTGGTTCCCACTTTCTGCTCCTTGAAAACCTCTGATGCGTAGCAGCTTGTTGCTCCTGGTACCGGTTTGTCTCTGTAAAAATTTTTTCAATAACCTCGTCGGTCAAAAATAGTTGGAGGTATGCCAAGGGGTTGTTATCTTCAACTTCCACTTTCATACCAGGTGCTCCAGTAAATGGGAATCTTGGGGGGCGCTGCGTGATCCATACCGCAGTCAACAGAGCACCAAGTGCGCGCATCACTGAGGTCAATCGCAGGATCGTCACTGAAATCACTTTGTGTCTGATGACAAACTTCCCCACGAATCGCTATCACTCAATTCTGCAAGTGATTCTGTATCGCTGTTTTCCAACACATCATAAACCGCTTTTGTTGTAGAGGTGCGCTTTTTTGATGCCATGGTCGTTCTCCAGTCTCCAGGCAGAAAGTACGTAAAACTGCAGGAAAGGGCACTAGACAAAGCACTGGGGGGCAAACTAAGGTCAAATTATTTTATACAGTAATGTAATCCAAAAAGATTACAATGTATTATGTGTGTTGTGATTTACACTTTTTAAATCTGCCGCCGGTGCCACCCCCCTGCATCGCAACGCTCGCAGGGAAGGGAAGCCAGAACACACAGAGGATCAGGCGGAGGATCCAGCCGCCGTACACAGCGAGAGTCCATCGGGAGATCCTGTGGACAAGGTAAGTAACCTTTTCCAGGATCCAGCGATGCAATCCCAAGTGTCGCTCGGGGTTACCGCTAATGGTACTGAATTTTCACCCCGAGCCACACTCGGGAATACCGCCAAGGAGGTTAAAGTGGTATTAAAGCCAAAACCAAAAATGTAAGATATTGCAGCTTACCAATCATCACATATGGTACATGCATTTGTTTTCTTTTTTGCGATCTTTTCTGGTGATCTGACCAGTAATACACCTGCTATATATGTATATAGAGTGCCCCCACTCTGGATGAATGAGAAAAGGGGGCACCATTGGATAGCAGCATTGGCTGGGGTGAGGGGATTGTTAGATTGACTAGCAGATTTAGATACACTAACACATTGAAGCTTAACTCCAGCTAACACTTTCTAAGCAGTTACAGTAACATTTTTTTTTCTTTTGGAATAAAGTTTTTATATTAATAAATAAAAGCTGATCATTGCAAGCACCAGTGTCAGTGGTAATTGATTTGTCTTATCCCT
The DNA here is from genome assembly GCA_037952925.1 of Lithobates clamitans. Classification (NCBI taxonomy): domain Eukaryota; kingdom Metazoa; phylum Chordata; class Amphibia; order Anura; family Ranidae; genus Lithobates; species Lithobates clamitans. The sequence goes on from JBBGZY010000335.1 coordinate 3,976,450, forward strand.
CCGACTGATACATTTGCAAGAGAGCTTGTTAAAACAACAAACTTACTGGCAGGATCACCAGGTGAAATAAAAGAAAGCAAAAAACCTAAAAAAAGAAAACAAATGCAGCCACCACATCTAAGCATTGGTAAGCTATGATATAATAAATGTTTTATTTTGGGTTTAATACGGCTTTAAATAAAGTAACGTTTGTATGACTACTATGCATAGCTAACTTGCTTTCTCTAAAACAGCGAAAGGAGCCTGAGAAAGCATACAAGTATGAAAAAATTCCTTTAATTGCACTTGTGTGTGTGTGTGTGTGTTTGAAGTGGTGAGAGAACCTACAGATGAGTAGGTGTCCTTTTAATGCCTGGAACATTGATTTGTGAGCCATGAAACACTGGGGACTACTGTGAGATTAATAATCTGTTGTTATATAATGAAAAATATTAGACCACTTAAAAATGTTTTCCTAATATACACAAAGTTGTTATGTACCTGTGATCTGCAATTAAAACTTAAAACAAGGGGAACAAAAACACAAAAATACTTTTAAACGAAATAAAACAAGAAGCATAAGAGTTTGCACTTACACAGGGATTGTCATGGTACTGTTTTCATTATCAAACAAAGAAACTACATCAATTGGAGCATTTGTAAGAACTGTCTTAATCTGTATGGGAACATGAAGAAAACAAAAGTGGTATTAGAATGTTTGATATTTTCTGAACAATACTTATTAGTCAGAAAGTGATAGAAACACTTGATTAAATCAAGTAGAAACTAAAGAGACATGCCATTAAGATGTACCTATTCATCAATCCCCTGATAGTCTAGCATCATAAACTTCTACAAGATCTTCTGTGTGAAAAAGCTTATAGCAGTAATAACATGCTTGTACATCCACCTTCTATGTTATGTCTTTAGATAGCTTAATATAAACCTGCTGCCAAGCTATGGGCATTCACATGGATATATATTTACTATATGATTTACAAAAACTGGAGATTACAAAATCTGCTGCAGCTCTGCTTAGTTTACAATCAGTTTCTAGGCTTTTATGTCAAAGATTAATTGAACAAGCTGAAGTTAGAAGCTGATTGGCTGCTATGCACAGCTGCACCAGATTTTGCACTCTCCAGTTTTAGTAAACCAACCCCGTGAAACAATTTCTACTTGAAGTTCACAGCGGAAGCAATTAGGTCACCCTTCTAGTTAAAGGGATTGTAAAGGATCTTTTTTTATTTTTTAAAAATAACAAACATATCATACTTACCTCCACTGTGCAGTTCGTTTTGCACAGAGTGGCCCCGAGCATCCTCTTCTGGGGTCCCCCGGCGGCTCTTGCGGCTCCTCCCCACATCAGATAACCCCCTAGGAGAAGCGCTCCGAGGGGGTTACCTTGCGGGCGCGCTCCGGAGTCCAGCATTTGCGTCCACAGACACGAATGCCGGACTCGGCCCCGCCCCTCAGCACCCTCGTCATTGGATTTGATTGACAGCGGTGGGAGCCAATGGCTGCGCAGCTATCAATCTATCCAATCAAGAGCGGGGACCCCGTGGAGAGAGGGACAGCGCGTCGCCACAGAGGAGGTGAAGTGGCTCAGGTAAGTAAAACGGTGGGCTGGGGGGCCGGTGACTGCCAGGTGTTTTTTCACCTTAATGCATAGGATTTATTAAGGTGAAAAAACACGAGGGTTTACAACCCCTTTAAGTCGGGTACACACTATAAGAAAATCAGGTGATCAGCTGAGAGAACAATTTGATATTACCTTATTGTTTCTGCTGTGAAATGTCCTCTTACTATCCATTAGAAATCTGTGAGGGCTTAATTTAAAGTGCATTGACTGTTTTTTTAAGAAATGCTATGGAAATAGCCTGGTTACAGGTTCCGCCTAAAGCCCAAGTTTAGCAAAAAATAAAAACATAAAAATTAGCACAACACACAGTGGATATAAAAAGTCTACACACCCCTGTTAAAATGTCAGGTTTCTGTGATGTAAAAAATGAAAAAAAAATGAGACAAAGATAAATCATTTCAGAACTTTTTCCAGCTTTAATGTGACCAATAAACTATACAATTCAATTAAAAAACAAACTGAAATCCTTAAAGGGGGGAAGTAAAAATAAAAAACTAAACTAATTTGGTTGCATAAGTGTGCACATCCTCTTATAACTGGGGATGTAGCTATGTTCAGAATTAAGCAATCACATTCAAAATCATGTTAAATAGGAGTCAGTACACACCTGCCATCATTTAAAGTGACTCTGATTAACTCCAAATAGTTCTGCTGTTCTAGTAGGTCTTTCCTGACATTTTCTTAGTCGCATCCTACAGCAAAAGCCATGGTCCGCAGAGAGCTAAAGGAGCTGCAAGAATATCTGGCAAGTGCAGGCTGTGTGGTACATGTGACAACAACCTCCCGTATTCGTCATATGTCTGGGCTGGGTAGAGTGGCAAGACGGAAGCCCTTTTTTATGAAGAAAAACATCCAAGCCACGCTAAATTTTGCAAAAACACATGTGAAGTCTCCCAAAAGCATGTGGGAAAATGTGTTCTGGTCTGATGATGAAACCAGAAACAACACTGCAAATCACTGCACATTACCAAAAGAACACCATACCCACAGTGAAGCATGGTGGTGGCAGCATCATGCTTTGGGGCTGTTTTTCTTCAGCTGGAACAGGGGCCTTCTGCTAGAAAGCCGAACATGAACTTTATATTCAGCATGACAACAACCCAAAGCAGACATCCAAATCAACAAAGGAATGGCTTCACCAGAAAAAGATTAAAGTTTTGGAATGTCCCAGCCAGAACCCAGCCCTGAATCCGATTGAAAATCTGTGGAGTGATCTGAAGAGGGCTGTGCACAGGAGATGCCCAATCTAACAGATTTGGAGTGTTTTTGCAAAGAAGAGTGGGCAAATATTGCCAAGCCAAGATGTGCCATGCTGTTAGACTCATACCCAAAAAGACTGAGTGATGTAATAAAATCAAAAGGTGCTTCAAAAAAGTATTAGTTTAAGGGTGTGCACACTTATGCAACCATGATACTTTATTTTTTATTTTTACTTCCCTCCACCTAAAATATTTCAGTTTGTTGTTCAACTGAGTTGTACAGTTTATAGGTCACATTAAAGGTGGAAAAAGTTCTAAAATTATTTATCTTTGTCTCATTTTTTTACGTCACAGAAACCTGACATTTTAATAAGGGTGTGTAGACTTTTTATATCCACTGTACATAATATACAGTTAGTATGTTGTGTCCCTTGTGTTGATTCTTCTTCTTTCAGTAGAGATCTTCCTCTGTCCTAACCCACTACATCCAGCCACCCCCTTCCTCCACCCCCGTAACCACAGCCCTAATCTTCTGGTGCAGTGGAGGTTAATACAGTAAAGGTATAAACAAATGGCCACTGCCCTCACCTATAACTGACCTTTGCATCAAGGAGCACATGGAAGGGTGATGCATGTCAAACAAAACCAAAGCATCCATAGTAGAAGCACATGCATTATAATGGATAGTAAGAGGACAGGTGAGCCTGGAGGGAGCCCACCCCTCCTTAAAGGTGCAGGGGCTAACTGGACACCCAGCATATAACACAATGGCAGCAATGTGCTCCTTGCTGCAAAGGCCAGTTATAGGTGGGTGCAGTGGCCATTTGTTTGTACTGTTGGAATACTGGTGAAGAATGTGTTGGACACCTTTGCTGCTATTGTGCTATATGCTGGGTGTCCAGTGCACCCCTGTGCCTTTAAGGTGGGGTGAGCTCCCTCCGGACTCACCTGTCCCTTACCTATTCATTATAATGTGTGTGCTTCTGCTATGGAGGCCCTCAAAATTTGTAGTTATGGCCACAGACAATACTGGGGTGCCGTGAAGAGGCTCTGCAGCTTACACATGTATTTCTATATGTGTGCTAACTAAACCCCTGTTTTTAACGCATACTTTTAGACAGGACCGCTTGGTTAGTTGCAGAGTGGTCAGTAAGTTGAGCTAGAAATTTTCTTTCGTTTTGTAATAAAGTATTGGGGTTGCCAGTAGATTTCATCAAGAGAGCTTGACTGTGCCTGCCCTTTCCTGCCAGATCCGCCATTCATGGAAGTCATATTACAGCTTTTATGAATGACACATCATCTATGAATGGGGGACAGGTGAATGATTGATAGCTTTGTCCCCTCAATTCAGAGAACCAGTGTCATTCATAGAAGCTGTAGTAAGGCTTTTATGTATGGTGGATCTGGCAGGAAAGGGCAGGTATAGTTGAGCACTCTTGGTAACAGCTCCTGTTAGCCGTTTTGCTGTGTTAACCCCTGCAGCTACAGGGCGGGGGGTGTAGGACAGAGGAAGATTTGTTCTATTGTTATTCTATCTGGCTTTTCATAAGAAATGACTAGAGAATTCAGTCAGTACAAAAGTACGTCAAAATACATAAAGCAATGCGCAGTAGAAATTGCAATGTACATAAAGAAATGTCTTTCTTGACAATGTTAGGTGTAGAACACAGAGCATCTTCTTTGGATCATAACCTAGTAAGAAAGCAAGAGAGACACAAGAGGTGGCAGGACAAGCCATTAAACATTGCGTGTCATAGAAGGGTAGGGGTGCAACTAAGTCTGACCTCCACTTGTCTAGTGACAAAATGTATTACAAAGTCAGTTTGTATAGACAACAGTGGCACCCAAATGGCAAAGGAAAATTGCTTTATGTCATACAAGGTCTAGCCAAAATTTGGGAGTGTGATCAGAGGAGACAGGTGCACCGAAAGTGGATGGATCACAAAATGCCCGTACATTATGAAACTGTTATAGGATATTCCCGGCTTTGGCTGTGAGATGTGACAGAGCAATAATTTAGCTTAAGAATCAGCACAAGTCACAAGTTATACTAACTGTGTGTGCAGATTTGTATGTTTATTTTTAGCTAAACTTAGGCATGAAAGTGACACTATAGGCCCCTTTTTTATCCTAAAATAGAAAAGAGGTTTATACATATCTGCTCTGTGCAATAATATTGCACAGAGCAGTCCCTTCCCTCCTCTTCTGGAGTTCCCCATTGGCGCTGTCTACTCCTCATCTCCTGCATGTGCCCCCATAGTAAGCTGGGTGCTATGGGGGACACATTTAGGTGCTCTCCTGAGCTGGGCTGTGTGTGTCCATGGACACCTCCTTCACAGGATTTGACTGACAGCAGCGGGAGCCTATGGCACCCACTGCTGCTCTCAGTGTGTCCTGTGAGAAGAGAGACCAGTGATTTTGCAGACAAGCACAATGCTGGATTGAGAGAGGACTCAGGTACATATTTTTCAGTGGGGGAGACAGCAAGTGGAAGGTTTTTTGCTATAATGCAGGTACTGCAATAGGGTAAAATAAACCTTTTGACTTTAGAAACACTTTGCAGCTCTATTAATAAAATTAAGTGATTTTATTAAGAGGGATTACAGTACAACCTTTGTATATTAAAAGGCATGGTGTATCAGGGTGACTCCTGATCCTGAACCATTGCTGATCAACAAAATGACCAACCATCACCACAGGAGAAACTTACTATAAGCTAAGCACATGCAATCTTTGTGGTGTCTTCTTACTACAAGAACAAACACAGCCCATCACTAAATATAATAGGAAGCTGAAAGGACTACTGGAAAATAATAAAAAGCGAAAAATTATTTTAAAACTGTGGATTGGTGATTAAGTGAATATTTTTATTTATAAAAAGGCCAACGAGTAGCTCTTTCGTATCTCACTTCAGCACAAAGAATGTGTTTGTGCCCATTCTCTAAAGTGTACTATATCAAGAATTATACCACAGCAGAGTCGAACAGTTGGGTAAGTTTGCATCGCATATCAGAGAGATTTCTAGGCTTCTATAAAAGATAGCTCAGAAATAGCGCGAACTGTTAGACTGCCTCACATGGAGAGCTGTATGTCCCTCCTTGGACTCTTGCAGTCGTGTCCTAAACCAAGCTGTGTATATATATATATATATATATATATATATATATATATATATATATATATATATATATATATATATACAGTGGGGACGGAAAGTATTCAGATCCCCTTAAATTTTTCACGCTTTGTTATATTGCAGCCATTTGCTAAAATCATGTAAGTTCATTTTTTCCTCATTAATATACACACAGCACCCCATATTGACAGAAAATTAAAAAAGAAAAAAAGAAAAACTGAATTATCACATGGTCCTAAGTATTCAGACCCTTTGCTCAGTATTTAGTAGAAGCATCCTTTTTTTAATACAGCCATGAGTCTTTTTGGGAAAGATGCAACAAGTTTTTCACACCTGGATTTGGGAACCCTCTGCCATTCCTCCTTGCAGATCCTCTCCAGTTTTGTCAGGTTGGATGGTAAACGTTGGTGGACAGCCATTTTTAGGTCACTCCAGAGATGCTCAATTGGGTTTAAGTCAGGGCTCTGGCTGAGCCATTCAAGAACAGTCACGGAGTTGTTGTGAAGCCCCTCCTTCGTTATTTTAGCTGTGTGCTTAGGGTCATTGTCTTGTTGGAAGGTAAACCTTCGGCCCAGTCTGAGGTCCTGAGCACTCTGGAGAAGGTTATAATCCAGGATATCCCTGTACTTGGCCGCATTCATCTTTCCCTCGATTGCAACCAGTCGTCCTGTCCCTGCAGCTGAAAAACACCCCCACAGCATGATGCTGCCACCACCATGCTTCACTGTTGGGACTGTATTGGACAGGTGATGAGCAGTGCCTGGTTTTCTCCACACATACCACTTAGAATTAAGGCCAAAAAGTTCTACCTTGGTCTCATCAGACCAAAGAATCTTATTTCTTACCATCTTGGAGTCCTTCAGGTGTTTTTTTTAGCAAACTCCATATGGGCTTTCATGTATCTTGCACTGAGGAGATGCTTCCGTCGGGCCACTCTGCCATAAAGCCCCAACTGGTGGAGGGCTGCAGTGATGGTTGACTTTCTAAAACTTTCTCCCATCTCTCGACTGCAGCTCTGGAGCTCAGCCACAGTGATCTTTGGTTTCTTCTTTACCTCTCTCACCAAGGCTCTTCTCCCCCGATAGCTCAGTTTGGCCGGACGGCCAGCACTAGGAAGGGTTCTGGTCGTCCCAAACGTCTTCCATTTAAGGATTATGGAGGCCACTGTGCTCTTAGGAACCTTAAGTGTAGCAGAAATTTTTTGTAACCTTGGCCAGATCTGTGCCTTGCCACAATTCTGTCTCTGAGCTCTTCATTTGCTCTGACATTCACTGTGAGCTGTAAGGTCTTATATAGACAGGTGTGTGGCTTTTCTAATCAAGTCCAATCAGTATAATCAAACACAGCTGGACTCAAATGAAGGTGTAGAACCATCTCAAGGATGATCAGAAGAAATGGACAGCACCTGACTTAAATATATGAGTGTCACAGCAAAGGGTCTGAATACTTAGGACCATGTGATATTTCAGTTTTTCTTTTTGCAAATCTGCAAAAATGTCAACAATTCTGTGTTTTTCTGTCAATATGGGGTGCTGTGTGTACATTAATGAGGAAAAAAATGAACTTAAATGATTTTAGCAAATGGCTGCAATATAACAAAGAGTGAAAAATTTATGGGGGTCTGAATACTTTCCGTCCCCACTGTGTGTGTGTGTGTGTGCATGTGTGTTTATATAAGTATACTAGAGTTATGTCATGCAGATGTTTTCAGTACTGCCTATTAGTTTAACTGTTGTTTTGAACATTCACAGAATTAATTTGTACCCTCATTAATTTATTAACCATGTAATCAAAAATTTCATTTAGCAACGTTGTACTTATTTATTTTTTACTACAATGTTTTTACTTAATGTTTTGCTGGTTTGCATCAAGATCTATTTAGATTTATTTTCCTAGATGTGTTGGTATTATTATAAAATACTCATACCTTATTATAACCCTCTTCTTTCAAGAAGTTAGCATTATGTGTAAAGGATACATACACAGATCTTTGTCTTGTACCTGTAAACAGGAAATTAGCAATTAGATCATTAGCTTTACTTTGACAATAACAATAATCACATGTAAGAATTTTTAAACTAAGAGACTATTTGTGTATTTTGTAGGCCAGGTTCTAGTTTTTGAAACGAATGCTAGAAAGCACATGAAAGAACTGTGCAGTTCTGCTGACACCTACTTCTCAGAAGGTTTTCCTGGCTGTCATGCTGAGGCACTTTTTATACAAGTATAGAAATAAAAAAATTATAATAAAAAATGTCAACATATTTCTGACTCCCCAGTTAAAAGTCTCTATGTAGTAGATGGTAGTGGGGACAGTTCAAAGTGTAGTAGGTGTTGAATCACAATAGTCCTAGCATGCACCTTTCACCAGAGACAGACAGTGTATTCCACTTTGTGAAGCACACTCCCCCAGAGGGTCAAACTCACCAGAAACCTCTTAATGAGAAAGCCTTAAGGTTAGGTGTTCATCAGCCACTTTAATACTAGCTCCTCATCACCAACAAAATCCACAGGTATTGGGGCTCCAAATATAAGTCATAAAACACAAGAATGATAGCACATAGCGTAATCCTGTTTATTTATGGACAATTCCCCCATACATCAGAGGACCCCTTAATACTAACTGCGTAAGTTAAAATAGAATCAACAAGCATAAAAGAGTGTGTGACCCAGAGGGCGCTATCACCATATTCCACCGTCCACGATGGAGCAAGCATTTCCTTGCAGACACCGCAATCACTTCCAGGTAACTTCCACAGAGGGAGTGGCCACATGATGTATCAATGGGCTTAAATATCCTCACCCTTAGCATGTCAGCCAATTTGGCGCACCTAGCAACAGATGACCAATGCTGGTCCCTGTAATCTAATTGGGCGTGAACAGCATAATGCTTTGCAGGGAACGAGGAGAAACATAAACAAATATAGATCTATTGCAATCTCAATACATGTATATTACTGAACAAAATACCATCAATGGTGAGAGAAAAGCACCCAGAACAATACAAGTGTAAATAAATATAACATAAACCATATAATTAATAGATTTAAAAATAATAACTAAGCAGCAGTCCGCTCCAACAGTGACACAATGGTTTAACAGGGTCTGTGATATTCAGCAGATGGAGAGCCTCACAGCTGCTCTCAGGGAAAAAGAGGAGGAACATGGCACCTGTTGGATACACTGGAATATGTTCCGCTTCTCAGATGACTACAACTCGTACATATAGATGTCTTTTCCCGGAAGCTTCGGGACCGCGGGCCGCCGGCCTCGCCAGAACCCTATACCTACCCCTCCCTCCTTCTTACTTTTCCACTTCTGTTTCCCCCATTTCTATTCCCTTTTTCCTTTTTTGACACTAATAGTGTTCCTCACCTCCTTTCCCCAGCAGTGAGGGGGGAAGGGGGTAGGGGAAAAACAAAACAATTAAAAACAAAAAAAACCCCGGATTGCAGTATCCCACATTGGTGCCACCCCTATGCCCGTAAGATTGAACACCATAAATTGTATATAACGCAATGCATAGACTTAATTCACCATAAGATGGCAGAGCACTACTCAGACAACAGGGATAGACTGGAGTGACCCCTTGAGAGTCACATAGTTAGCTACAATGTCATGTTGCCATACCTGCTGTTAAACTAATATATAATTGATTTTCTTTTCTTTGCTGTGTGTGAAAAATATTTACAGAATCAGATAACTGTCATACTGTATTGTTGAATTCAATGTATAATCTGCACTCCCTAAATAAAGATTAAAAAAAAAAAAAAATAATAATAACTATGTTCCAAATACTAAACATAAATGTCACTAAATGACAGGGACATTGAACACGCTTTAAATAATAAAAAAAATAATAATAATAATCAATAAAAACACATACTGTATTTTTAGTAAGGAGCATAAGTGGATAGAAAAATGGCAGAGTAATATCCTTATAAAGGGACCATCATAAAAAATATAAGTATTAAATACACTATATGTGTTATGGATCATGACTAAAAATGTATTATATATATATATATATATATATATATATATATATATATATATATATATATATATATATATATATATATATATATAAAAAAAACCTAATCACCACTGTAAGGTTTCTACGGATAATACTGATATATTTGATGTACTATTAAAATCATATATATATGTGGACCCCTAGTGTATACGATAATTTAAAGCGGAGAGAACCAGATAAAAAAAAAACATATAGGCAATATAAAAATTATATATATAATAGACCTAAAAAATCTGCATCTTTTAAAATAAAGAGAACTAATAAAAATGATACTTAAAATGGGTGTCAGGAAAGGGTCCATCCGCTGGTAAGATATATCATTTGGCATGCAGTACTGGGGTCCACCAGCAGGTGTCTCCTGGCAGCGTTGAACTGTCAGGAGAATATTTCCCTGCTGGTGTCATTTCATCTTTTGGCCGCAGTACTGATGTCCACCAGCGGATGGATCCTGGCAGTATGGAGCAGACAACATTCCCTGCGCTCAGGTGTGACTTGAAGCCAATTATAGGCAGCCCTATTAATACCCGGCAAGCCCTCACATGCTCGCCTTGGTATCTTTCTCCCTGTGCCTTGACGCCTGTATCCTGTTTATGAACCTGCTCTGTCCCGCTCCGCTCTGATCCGATCTGATCCCTATCCCAGGCCCATCCTGTTCTTGTCCCTCCTGATTCCCTTGGATCCCTACCCTGCAGCTTTACCATCCATCCTCTTACCTTCCTGCTGGTTTCCCGTCCTTACCCATCTGCTGACCTCCTGTGTATGACCCTGGCTTGGCTAACGTTTATGTTTCTGGTTTATCCCTTGTTCCTGCTTACCTGCTGTGTATGACCCTGGCCTGGCTGACATCTGTGATTCTGGTATTGCCCCTTGCTGTATATACTATTGTTTGCTGTGGGTTTGTTGTGTTGGTTTTGCACTGTTTGTATTTTCTGAGTTATCACTTATTTTTAATAAATATTATTTATTCATTTACATGCGTTTGGGTTATCTCTGTGCAGTCCACACAGTCTGGTCTACTAGTCTCCTGACAGTATACCAAGGCCATCCCTGACCAGACGTGGCTGCACTGAGAATCCGTCCTGTTACGGTGGGTGTGCAAAAAAAAATGGACTTTGATGAAATTGTTTATTATTCTCTGCTGGCGGCAGAGGATAATGAATATTGCCGTCAGACTCTTAAAGGTTGGACCCGTGACCAACTGCTGGAAACGATCCAAACAGCCCATTTACTAGTAGATCAGGGTCATGCGTTATTTGAGGATGTTCAGCCTTTGATCCAATTATGTACAAAGTCAGCCTTGTCATGCATTCCCGAAGGTAGTGACGATTTCTCCCCTCCTTTCAGTTGTGACCAGGTGGAATCCCTGGTATGGTTGTTAGAGGATGATCCGGCTTTCTTTGATGAACATTATTCCGCTTGTTCCCAGCAGGTGTTATCCGATTGCATTTATTCAGTACCATCTCTGGTTAGTCAGGCTGCGTGTGAATCAGCGTTTGTTCAACCTGTGCTGCAGGCATGGTCAGATCTCCTGTCCTTAGCTAAGCCACAATATTCCAGCCCTGCCATTAATCATCTGCCTTCCAAAAGATCTATCTCCCCGTCACCTATGGCAACCTCAGCTACAACCCAGTTTAATCAGCTCCCTACCAATTACTACTACCCAGTCTCCAAGTGTAGCACCTATCCCGCCTTCAATCCACCTGTCTCTCCTCCTCCACCTGTAACAGTCCCACAAAACCCCTCTCTAGCTACAGTTCCCTGGTCTTCCTTCGATCCAGCTACGTTCTGTTCTTTCAGCCCTGCACCTACATACAAGATTGCACGGGCTAAACCAAAAAAGAAACAAAAATTCTTTCCTACCCACACGATCCTGCCAGTAACCCAACTTGCTTCCACACCAACTAACCCACCTGATTCTGTCAAACCTCTGCCTGCTACCCAGCCTGACAGTCCAGTGCCTGCTACCGAGCCTGATGCGCCAGTGTCTTCTACTCAACCTGTTGTGCCAATGCCTGTGCCCGCTGTCCAGTTTGAGGTCCCAGTGCCTGCTGCTCAGCCTGACATCTCAGTGCCCATGTTCCAGTCTGACGCTTCAGTGACTATTGTCCAGTCCGATGTACCCATTGTTCAGCCTGGTATGCCAGCACCTGCTGTTCTGCCCGATGTGCCAGCGCCTGTGTCTGCTGCCCAGTCTAAAGTTCCAGTGCCCGTTCTTCAGCCTGATGTCCGGGTGTCTGCCCTCCAGCCCGATGTCCGGGTGTCTGCTGCCCTCCAGCCCGATGTCCGGGTGTCTGCTGCCATCCAGCCCGATGTCCGGGTGCCTGCTGCCCTCCAGCCCGATGTCCGGGTGCCTGCTGCCCTCCAGCCCGATGTCCGGGTGCCTGCTGCCCTCCAGCCCGATGTCCGGGTGCCTGCTGCCCTCCAGCCCGATGTCCGGGTGCCTGCTGCCCTCCAGCCTGATGTCCAGGTGCCTGCTGCCCTCCAGCCTGATGTCCGGGTGCCTGCTGCCCTCCAGCCTGATGTTCGGGTGCCTGCTGCCCTCCAGCCTGATGTCCGGGTGCCTGCTGCCCTCCAGCCTGATGTCCGGGTGTCTGCTGCCCAGCTCAAGTTGTTCCTGTCTGCTGCCCAGCTCAAGTTGTTCCTGTCTGCTGCCCAGCTCAAGTTGTTCCTGTCTGCTGCCCAGCTCAAGTTGTTCCTGTCTGCTGCCCAGCTCAAGTTGTTCCTGTCTGCTGCCCAGCTCAAGTTGTTCCTGTCTGCTGCCCAGCTCAAGTTGTTCCTGTCCGCTGCCCAGCTCAGTGACTCTGACATGCCAGCCGTCTGCCCGGATGTGCCTGATGACCAGCCTGAAATGCCCTCTTCCACCATTCTGCCTGATGCCATAGACCATGGACAATTAAGACCAGTTGGAGCGTCCGGAGGCCGCTCCTTTAGGGAGGGGTACTGTCAGGAAAGGGTCCATCCGCTGGTAAGATATATCATTTGGCATGCAGTACTGGGGTCCACCAGCAGGTGTCTCCTGGCAGTGTTGAACTGTCAGGAGAATATTTCCCTGCTGGTGTCATTTCATCTTTTGGCCGCAGTACTGATGTCCACCAGCGGATGGATCCTGGCAGTATGGAGCAGACAACATTCCCTGCGCTCAGGTGTGACTTGAAGCCAATTATAGGCAGCCCTATTAATACCCGGCAAGCCCTCACATGCTCGCCTTGGTATCTTTCTCCCTGTGCCTTGACGCCTGTATCCTGTTTGTGAACCTGCTCTGTCCCGCTCCGCTCTGATCCGATCCGATCCCTATCCCAGGCCCATCCTGTTCTTGTCCCTCCTGATTCCCTTGGATCCCTACCCTGCAGCTTTACCATCCATCCTCTTACCTTCCTGCTGGTTTCCCGTCCTTACCCATCTGCTGACCTCCTGTGTATGACCCTGGCTTGGCTAACGTTTATGTTTCTGGTTTATCCCTTGTTCCTGCTTACCTGCTGTGTATGACCCTGGCCTGGCTGACATCTGTGATTCTGGTATTGCCCCTTGCTGTATATACTATTGTTTGCTGTGGGTTTGTTGTGTTGGTTTTGCACTGTTTGTATTTTCTGAGTTATCACTTATTTTTAATAAATATTATTTATTCATTTACATGCGTTTGGGTTATCTCTGTGCAGTCCACACAGTCTGGTCTACTAGTCTCCTGACAATGGGAAAAAAGCGAATAAGTCAGAGGCACAGGAGAGTACAGGGAATAATGCTTGTTAATAGTCACTAATAATGCAATTTATGTCTAAATCGACATTTAACCCCTTGGGTAATAAAGTATCGACCAAGAAGATCCATTGGGTCTCTCTTTTAGAGAGTTCTCTCACTAGGTTAGCACCTCCCCAGAAGGGTTTTAGATGGTCGATGGTCTTTTAAAATAAAGAGCACTTAGACGCCTTTCACACTGGGGCAGTTTGCAGTCGCTATTGCGCTAAAAAAAGCGCCTGCAAACCGACCCGAAACAGCCGCTGCTGTGTCTCCAGTGTGAAAGCCCGGGGGCTTTAACACTGGAGCGGTGCGCTAGCAGGATGGGAAAAAAAGTCCTGCTAGCAGCACCTTTGGAGCGGTGAAGGAGTGGTGTATAGTTGGAGCGGTGAAGGAGTGGTGCTCCTTCACTGCTTCTGCCCATTGAAATCAATAGGGCAGCGCGGCTATACCACCAGCAAAGCGCCTCTGCAGAGGCGCTTTGCAGTGGTTTTTAACCCTTTCTTGGCCGCTAGCGGGGGGTAAAACTGCCCTGCTAGCAGCCGAATACCGCCGCCAAAACGACGGTAAAGCACCACCAATAATAGCGGTGCTTAACCGCCGACGCACCTCCCACCCCAGTGTGAAAGGGGCCTAATAAAAATACTTAAAATGGGAAAAAAGCGAATAAGTCAGAGACATAGGAGAGTACAGGGAATAATGCTTGTTAATAATCACTAATAAAGCAATTTATGTCTAAATCGACATTTAACCCCTTGATTGAGGCTATACTCTCAATGATTCAGTCCAAATTCTCTTCAGAGTAACCTTTTTCCACAAATTTTTTCTTAATAACCAAAGCTTGTGCTTTGAAATCATCAATTTCTGTGCAATTTCTCTTCACTCTGGTTGATTGTCCCTTTTAAGGTGTTTCTTAACCACATTGGGTGGTGTCCACTTTGAATCGGTAAGTAGCTATTAGAGTCTGTGGGCTTAAAGTATACTGAAGTAGCCAATTTATTCCAATGTCTATAAATGTTGACATAGAGAAAGTGAATACTGCTCTTACTATATTCACTTGTTAATTTTATATTATTGGTATTGCAATTCAATTCTCCCAGAAATTGTTGTAAAGATGTACTCGTTCCAGACCAGATGAAGAAGAGGTTGTCAATATATCTCTGTACATTAAAAATTGATCCCTCTTTACAGAAAATATTGTTTTATCCTCCCATTCGCCCATTGCAACACCACGTTTCTGAGAGTAGAAATTACCATTATATCAGAAGTAGTTATGGCCAAGACAGAAATCCAGGGCATTCCGGATGAACACCTTCTGGTTGTGAGATATGTCTTCCCTCTGGCTTAAGGCCCAATTTAGGGCCAATAAGGCATCGTCGTGCTGAATAATGGTGTATAGGGTCCTCATCACCGACAAGATTCACTGGTATTGGGGCTCCAAATATAAGTCATAAAACACAAGAATGATAGCACATAGAGTAATCCTGTTTATTTACGGACTATTCCCCCATACATCAGAGGGTTTTTTAGAGGAAGTAGGTCAGGTCAGACGAGATCTTGAAGGCTTAATACCAAAAAAAGACATGAATCCGAGATATGTACAAGAAGGCATTGAATCATTCGAAAAAAAGAAAAGATCAAAAGATCTGGTTATAGGACCTGCGGATAAAGGGGGTGAAGTGGTAATACTCATGAAAGAATTCTACCACAACCAATTAATTGGGATGTTAATGGATGAAGATACATACAAAAAGTTGGATAGAGATCCCACCACACAATATGTAAATGAATTGCAGTCCTTGGTTGAATGTATTCACCAAAGAGAGGAAATATCTAGTTCCAAGTAACAGTAGAATCCCGGTTATATACACTCTGCCAAAAATCCATAAGGATTCACATTGCCCTCCCGGGAGAACCATTGTCAATGGGATAGGATCGGTGGCGTCACGAATGGGACAATACCTGGATCTTTTTCTACAAAAGAGCGTTATACAAACCAAAGCTTATCTACGGGACACAAAAAATTTGTTGCAGCTCCTACAAGAAATTGATTTATCTGAAAGAGAAGAAGTGTATTTAATAACGGCAGATGTATCTTCCCTATACACCATTATTCAGCACGACGATGCCTTATTGGTCCTAAATTGGGCCTTAAGCCAGAGGGAAGACATATCTCACAACCAGAAGGTGTTCATAAGGAATGGATTCCTGTCTAGGCCATAACTACGTCTGATATAATGGTCATTTCTACTCTCAGAAACGTGGTCTTGCAATGGGCGCCAAGTTTGCTCCAAGCATAGCAAACTTGTTTATTGGAGAATGGGAGAATAAAACAATGTTTTCTGTAAAGAGGGATCAACTTTTAATGTACAGAAGATATATTGATGACTTCTTCTTCATCTGGTCTGGAACGAGTACATCTTTACAACAATTTCTGGAAGAATTGAATTGCAATACCAATAATATAAAATTAACAAGTGAATATAGTAAGAGCAGTATTCACTTTCTCAATGTCAACATTTATAGACAGGGGAATAAATTGGCTACTTCAGTATACTTTAAGCCCACAGACTCTAATAGCTACTTACCGATTCAAAGTGGACACCACCCAACGTGGTTAAGAAACATCCCTATGGGACAATTAACCAAAGTGAGGAGAAATTGCACAGAAATTGATCATTTCAAATCACAAGCTTTGGTTATTAAGAAAAAACTTGTGGAAAAAGGTTACTCTGAAGAGAATTTGGACTGTATCATTGAGAGTGTAGCCTCAATCTTAGGAAAAGAACTCCTAAAGGACACGATTCATCCTCCAGATGGTAATAACCAGGAATGGAGCTTCATATCAGGGTTTCACTCGCAATACCAGGAAGTTGAGAAAATCTTTGGATCCCATTGGCACATCCTCCTTATGGATAAGGTGCTTAAACCTGCATTACCACCCAAACCTGGATTCATCTATAGAAGGGCTCCCAGTCATGCGGATAGAATTGTAAAGAAGGTGATAGATCCTCCATGCAGACCCCCCTTCTTTTGGAATAAAGACGGGTTTTACGCATGTAGAAGATGCCGTGCATGCAAAGATGTTAGGACACCGATATGAGCCCTTGATAAGTTTATATCTACCTCTAATAACAAAGACTTCAGGATTAAGGAGTTTATTACCTGTAATACAGCATATGTGGTGTATGCACTCCAGTGTCCCTGTGGATTCATTTACATAGGCCGCACAAAAAGACTGCTAAGAATACGGATTGCAGAACATATAACTAATATCAAAATAGGTTTTAAGGACCATAATGTATCATTACACTTTAAAATACACCACAATCAGGATCCTTCTGGGTTGAAATTCTGGGGTATCGACCATCTAAAACCCTTCTGGAGAGTCGCTAACCTAGTGAGAGAACTCTCTAAAAGAGAGACCCAATGGATCTTCTTGGTCGATTTAACCCAAGGGGTTAAATGTCGATTTAGACATAAATTGCTTTATTAGTGACTATTAACAAGCATTATTCCCTGTACTCTCCTATGCTTCTGACTTATTCGCTTTTTTTCCCATTTTAAGTATCATTTTTATTAGGCCCCTTTCACACTGGGACGGGAGGTTCGTCAGCGGTAAAGTGCCGCTATTATTATCCATAGAAACCTTACAGTGGTGATTAGGTTTTATATATATAATATAATTTTTAGTCATGATCTATAACACATATAGTGTATTTTATACTGTACTTATATTTTATATGATGGTCCCTTTATAAGGATATTACCCTGCCATTTTCTATCCACTTTTGCTCCTTACTAAAGATTTAGATACAGTATGTGTTTTTATTGATTATTATTATTTTTTTATTATTTAAAGCGTGTTCAATGTCCCTGTCATTTAGTGACATTTATATTTAGTATTTGCAAGATAATTATTATTTTTAAATCTATTAATTATATGGTTTATGTTAGATTTATTTACACTTGTATGGTTCTGGGTGCTTTTCTCCCACCATTGACGCTATTTTGTTCAGTAATATACATGTATTGAGATTGCAATAGATCTAAATTTGTTTCTCCTCATTCCCTGCAAAGCATTATGCTGTTCACGCCCAATTAGATTACAGGGACCAGCATTGGTCATCTATTGCTAGGTGCGCCAAATTGGCTGACATGCTAAGGGTGAGGATATTTAAGCCCATTGATACGTCGTGTGGCCACGCCCTCTGTGGAAGTCTGTAATGACGAAACCAGTCAGGGCGTGACCAACACGACATCCCGGAAGTGACGTTTGCACTCGACCATCCATCACCATCTATCTGGAAGTGATTGCGGTGTCTGCAAGGAAACGCTCGCTCCACCATGGATGGTGGAATATGGTGATAGCGCCCTCTGGGTCACACACTTTTTTATGCTTGTTGATTCTATTTTAATGTATGCAGTTAGTATTAAGGGGTCCTCTGATGTATGAGGGAATTGTCCATAAATAAACAGAATTATGCTATGCGCTATCATTCTTGTGTTTTATGACTTATTTTTGGAGCCCCAATACCAGTGGACCTTGTTGGTGATGAGGACCTAGTATTAAAGTGGCTGATGAACACCTAACCTTAAGGCTTTCTCATTAAGAGGTTTCTGATGAGTTTGACCCCCTGGGGAGTGTGCTTCACGAGGTGGAATACGCTGTCTGTCTCTGGTGAAAGGTGCATGCTAGGACTATTGTGATTCAACACCTACTATGCTTTGAACTGTCCCCACTACCATCTACTACATAGAGACTTTTAACTGTGGTGTTGGCCACATGTTTTGATAATTCCATCAATTTTAATTTCAGCGCTGTTTTAGTATTTTAATGATCCAGTGATTTGACTGTTTATTTTATACTACTGTTTTTATTTTATTTGTCTTTTTTAACAGCTGCTTAGTACCTTTAAAATATTCTGGCAACTATATTTTGAAGAAGCATATGTATTTCTCTCAATATAATTACTGCTCATAGTTCTGTGGGATTGATCTGGTGCTGAGTAGGTGTATTGCAGGCCTTATTATACACCTCTCGTTCATATTTCTGACTCCCATTTACTTCATGCATGTTTCTAGTATGTAACTTAACTGTATTGAAGCAAAACACAGTCAGGTAACTAGCATTTTCAGAAGGAGGCCAGCAAAAACAGCCTCTAACCAGCCCCTACGTTATTTCACTCCTTTTTTTAGCCTGACCTCCAACCTGCATGGGGCTGGGTTACAGGAGCTTTGAGGTAAGTCTCTTTCCCAATACATAAGACATCAGCTCACTAGTATGTGAGACCTTCACAGGAACAGAGCTGTTCTTCTGGTTCAGACTTGGTTTGGACTATGATGAGGAGGACTTGCTATATAATGGAACAAAAATTCAAAGTTCTAAACAATGTTCAGATTACCCTACTGTGTGTGTATGGGAGTGGTATAGGCATTAGACCGTACGTTTCTTCAGAGATAGAGATCAAAGAAATGGTACAATGCGTCCTGTTAAACACTACAGAAAAAGTGTCAGTGCTAAATAAATAAAACCCTTATGAGAGCTGAGCAAAGCTGCCAAACATAGAAGCATTTAGTAACACTCATCATCATTTTGATGTTTGCAGATATCATTATTATAATATTTTAAAGCCCAAATCCAGCCAAAATGTTTTATTTTATTTTGAATTGAGAGGGAAAGGCATAGTGTGCCAGTCAGGTTTTTAGCTGTCTGTATACCTATAAAGGGAATTTGCCATCACTTCCTGTCAGAACAAGGGTCACAAAGAGAAATAAAAACCTGACTAACTGTTCCACTCTTCCTTACTTTACCCAAGCAAGAAAAATGCTGGAGGTAGGTGCTACGTTTTGCAGACTCAATCATTGATAGATGTCTGAACAAAAAAACAAAAAGACCCACCATATTCCCTGCAAGTAACCACGCCCTCTTTTCTAGTACAAGTGTCTCCGGGACAGGAAACAAACAAAATTTCCCTCGGGTGGTTACACAGAAATACAAACTTGACAAGTGTCTAATGATTTTGTACCCTATCCAAAACTGAATAAAAACTGGGCTGGAGTTAGACTGTTAAGTCCAAGAGTACAAATGTAAATCTAAGCTGTTTACCTGGATTCAGTTGTGCCGGGTATGTGTCCTTTGGTTCTGTGCATTTTTCACCAGTGTATGCATCAGGGCACTGACATACAGGATTGCAGAATGGCAGGTTTCTTGTACATGTTCCACCATTGCTGCAATAATTGGATTCACATACACTACAAGAACACACAGTGCCATTCCCTGTAGATAAAGGAAAACAGCATATCGGTTAGATTATTTTCATGCTGAACGTACTGGAACTTATTAAGATGATATGGAGAAGCAACATGATTCTACAGCTCTAGTGCAACAGGCCTGATGGGTAGCACTTCATAAAAGTCGGGACCACACCTAGAAGATTTAAAATTCAGTACCAGGTAAAACTGACATCTTAGTTGTGGGTGCATGTCTCTTTTCTTCTTAGAACAGAGACCCCCTTCACCTGAGTATTTAACTCTGAGAGCTTGGAGAGCTATACTATTTACTATATATTTACTATATTACTAGAAATTTAGAATCTTCACTCAGTAAACTGTATGAAGATTAATAGGCTCTGGCCTGGCTGCTAGCGTGCTGGTTCTGATAATGGAGGAGCATTCATCTGACTGCAGATCACGTGCCCAAATGGTGTGGCCTCTCTGAGCTGCAGAGGGAGGGAAGCTGAAGAATTTATACTCATTAAACGTGCGTATGGGTGCGAATGGGTGAGTAAATGGGCACTCCACTTCAATCTCACTTAATCCCTGTAATTTTTAGGCAACTTAAACCACTTTCAATTGCAAAAACAGCCTAAGGGATCATGGCAACATACCACCACACTTTTAAAGTCACAGTGTAAACATATGCTGTTATAGAAGGTTGTATTCATCCATTTGGTGATTATTTTTTCAACCATAATGGGGAAACCAGTCTCTGGATGATATATTGTTTATGGCTGTGTGGTCAGTCACTAGGAAGTGGATATGTTAAATACAATGCATGATGTCTTTTTTCCTGCTTTATACCATTTGACTACTTTAGCACAAGTTTTAAATAATCTTTGTTGGCAGAAATCCACCCCTTTAAAAAAAGAGGGTGAAAAATACACATTTTTTCATTCAAATGTGGAAAATTAAGCAATCACAAGGGTAAAGATCGGCCGTAAAATCAAAACAAATGAAGGTTGGGCATTTAGGGTAAAGTTACCTGTTTTTAGTATTAACCCCTTCCAGCCACCACCCCTTTATAAAAGAATCTAAAAGGCAGGAGGCGGAGGTGGGCATTCCAATCATGTGACTGCTGTGATTGGTTGTCACATTGGTCACATGATCGCAGACTCCCAATCACAAAAGTGCATCAGGACATTCCCAAGACATTGTAGTTACTGTGCTGTGAGCATGCCTTTTGGACACTTATATGCAGCCACTCAGCATTAAAGCCCACTTGCCCAGTGGCCGCATATATGCGTATGGCTGGTGGGAACAGGTTATTTTTTCCATTTATTTCATTAAAATTTAAAAAACCCTTTAAGGGTGCATTCACACTGCACTTTGAACTGGTCCCGGTTATGGTTTAGCCCCTTGGGCCTTTTTGTTTGTGTAGTGTGAGTGCTCAGGATTGGTTAAGTGTACTGTGCCCAGGAACACTTGGAAGAGGTTGTCCTAGGCACGGTTCACTTGTGGTCTGGAAGGGTTTACTGCTGTGTAAGTGCAAATCATGCCAGACCACAATTTTCTCCATAAAAACTGTGTACAGAAGCAGAGATCACTGGTCTGGTTAGCAAGAGTGATGATGTAGGTGTGTCTGGGACCAGCTGTCTAGTGTGAGTATAGACAAGTGGGGGAGTAGGGAGGGGGAAAAAGTGAATTTGAGCATGGTTCACTTAAATCATTCCCAGTGTGAGTGCATTCTAAGAGAATTTAAGAGGCAATTTAAAAACATAATTTTCCTACTTCCTGCTTTACTACCTGATTTTACCTTTTTGGATCAAACTATGAGTTTTTCACTAGAATTTTTGTACAGTGGATAAAATGTTATCCTAAAAAGATAACTCCGTATATATACAGTATAATACAAGCAAGATTAATCCATCATTAAACATTCATACTTTATATTGTTTCCTGAACTCTAGTCATTCACACCAACATAAGAGCTGATTTATCTAAGTGAGTGTAAACAAATGGGGGAGACGAGTGAACTCAGAAATGGTTCACTTATACTAGTCCCAGTGTGAGCGCATCCTAAGAGAATTATATTAAGAGCCAATTTAAAAACATAATTTTCCTATTTCCGGCTTTTCCTTTAATTGATTTTAACCCTTTGGATCAATGCTGAGTCTTTCAGCAGAATTTGTGTACAGTGGATACAGTTTCATGTAAAAAGACAAATCAGTATATAATACAATCGATCATTAAAAATTCTTACTTTATATTGTTTTCTTACACTAGTCACTCATACCAGCAAAAGACCTGATTTATCTAAGTTACCTGTGAATCCATCTTTGCAGGAGCAGCTGTAACTGCCAGGTGTGTTAGTACAGGTGGCATTTGGTGAACAGGAATTGTTGCCCTGGCACTCATTGATATCAATGCATGTGAATCCATTACCTTGTTAGACAAAAACATTTCCAATTAAAACAAATACAGTTTAATTTTTTTTTTTTTTGGGGGGGGGGGGGGGGGGGGGGAATACACACGCATCAGTAATGTTACACTTTATGTACCTGTGTGAGGAAAAATGTATACTTTATCTCCATGATAAGATACTGCTCAATTACATCTTTGCAGTGCACATATACTATATATAAAGGTTAATGACAAAATGCTTTTGTTTGTGTGTTTGCATTTTCAATACCTTTCTTTGAACTGAGAAAAGGCTAAATTGCAGTTCAGGGCCTGACATAACTCTGATCTATTACAGCATTACATTATGTTCAATCTCAAAATGAACGAGTGACTAATTTTCACTTTAAAAAGTTATTTTTTTCCCTATCTTAGTAAATAAGGTAAAACAAAGTGAAAATGATCTTTGCACATGTCTAATGATGTACAAGGAAAATAAAAAACAGGCCTTTTACTTGTTTATGATTGGTTAAATGAAATCAGTTCATTCACTAAGCAAAGTGAAATAAATCTGAAAAATTCACTTAGATTAGTTAATGGGGTGACATTCTTTAATTTTCCTTGCACATGATTGGGTATTTTTGTGAAGTCAGTTTTCACTTTGCAGATGAACACATTCTACTCTTTTAGTAAATCAATCCCAGTGTATCTTTGCCCAGTTTCTCCACTATGTCATGATTATTTACAGCACTGCTCATATAAAAAAATATTTCCTTGTTACCTAAATTACATTTTTTCCTGGTTCCACCTTAAGCAGCATTTACGTAATTAGGAAGAGGAATGGAAACACACAGGATCAAACTGTCAAAAATCTACATGGGGTCTATTTATGAAAAAAAATCACTAGATAAATGGCACAAGCATTCGCCCAGTTGTCATGCACTCTGACCATATCTTACTTAAAGCAATAACTCCATATGCAACCCCTAGTGGCTAAAATGCAGTATTTATCCTGACTGGGGTAGTTCAGGGAATATACCAAATATTTGCCATTAGATGAAGCTGGCAATCATAAGAAATGAACATATTAGGCAAAACACAGTCAGAATTTCTGAAGACTGAGTGAAAGCTTGTAACATTTGCCCAGAAAATTTCTTATAAATGGACCCCTATGTGTTTTCTGACAATTTTACAGTATGTATCTACATTTAAACATCCGGTTTTGCAGACATAGAAAGCAGAAGACCCCTTGCTACTTAAAGCAAATTATAATAAACATAACTATCCATATTGCACGAAAATGTCTATATATCTAGGAGTTTGGGTATCAATGACTCATGATTGGTTTACCAATGTAATTTTAAAGATTAACAGTTTTAAATTAGATAATACTAAATGATGTTATTAAATCATGTCATCTTATATTGGATTAGCTTAAGATCATGCACCCTTGAAATGCATAGCCCATTATATAAATTTGAGGTTGTGACCAGGTTTGCAATTTAGGTTAGGAATGTCGTACAGTCATGCCTGGTGTTCAGAAACACATCTGTTTCTATAATATGCAAGCAATGTGAGTGAATTACCGTACTTTTTCCGCAATAAAGTTCTATTGAGGAATTTACACTACGATGGTGTGTCCCTGTTTGTTTTAGTATTCACCAAGTAATTCCCAATGCTGGAGGGTGCTGCAAGGCTGTGGATCCCATTCCATATTGACTTGCTTTGTTAGTAATACTCCCTTTTTTGGCATTATTAATTGTCCACTATTTCTATCCTTTTTATACCTGAATTAGTGCTTATTTTAGGTCTGAAGGTGCAGGAATTGGGGCGGATTTGAGGTTTGATGGTTCAGGGGTAAGGGCTGATCTGAGGCCTGATGGTGCAGGAATTGACGTTGATCTGAGGTCTGAAAGAGTAGAAATTGGGATTGATCAGAGGTCTAGGGCACGCTCTTGTGTAATGACACAGCAGTTGCCCAATGCTTGTAAGTTGACATGTAATGTGGAAAAGGTTGCTGACTCCTAAAATAGTTATGCTATACAAGTGTAGCGTGGAGGAGACCTTGATCTTGCCAAAAATTACCTTTCACAAATAATTATCAGGAACTTCATAGCTTCATAGGGATTGGAGAACCAGGTGGCCAACAAATAGTAGCAGAAACTTTATGGTGCCTACTATATACAGTATTTTAGGTATTTTAGGTATTTTATAAATAGTTCAAATTTAGGAAAATGTAAAGCAGGAGGCAGACGCAAGCACTGACAGGTTGCTGTTAGTAATACAAAGGGGAACTGAGACACTGTTAAAGGAGCTCACGTGAACTATATACAAAAGAGTACAAATCTAAGTATTTTGGAAGAAAATATATATTACAAACCCACTGACATTTCAGGTCTAAATAAAATCATTAAGAGTAATTCCCCTAGATAACTGCTGTAGCCATTAGAGCCAGTACATTGGTATCACATTTATTTAAAGGAATTAATACTCACCATTAAATCCTTCTCTGCATGTGCAGGTATAATTTCCAATGGTATTGGTACAATTAGCATATTGATCACATGTATTAGTATCAGCAGAACATTCATCAATATCTATAAAAAAAAATTAAAAAGTTAGTATTGCAATGCTGTATTACAACAACTTAAAGTATAACTAAAGGCAAAACTTTTATTTATTTTTTTAGTTTTGGATAGAGTGCACAGGGGTTAGAACACCTAACATTTTTTATTGCTGTCTGTGCCCCCATTAAGGAGTTCCACCCTCTCATCATGTCCTGTTTACCTTTATCATTAAAAGTGAAAGTAAAAGACAATCCCAAATTTTGGGTTGTTCCCAGAAAAGTAATAGAGGGGAAATCTTCCAATGGGGACACTAGTTCTGGTGACCTGGGGGTCCCCAAAGAATTCCCTTCATTTACAGGGATTTCCTCTCACTTCCTGTTTGGCTATGGGACAGTATTCTCTGAAATGGGACACAAATGGCAAAAAAAAAATCTGACAGGGGTTATAACCCTCCCTTGCTCTATCCAAAATAAAAATATATTTTTTCCTATAGTTTTACTTTAACCACTTGCCGACCGCCTACCGCATATATACTGCGGCAGAATGGCACGGGCAGGCAGAATCACGTACCCATACGTGATCTGCCTCCCGCGGGCGGGGGGTCCGATCGGACCCCCCCCCGGTGCCATCGGCGGTCGGCATTTGACTGGGAGCGTCGGGAGGCGAGGGGGAGACCATCCGATCGTGGCCCCCCCCTCGCGATCGCTCCCAGCCAATGGGAATCCTCCTCTGCCTGTGTGTCGTTTCACACAGGCAGAGGATGTGATGTCATCTCTCCTCGGTCTGGCAGTTTCCGTTCCAGCGCCGAGGAGAGAAGACAAGTGAGTGCACCAAACACACACACTCACAGTAGAACATGCCAGGCATACTTTACACCCCCGATCCCCCCCCGATCGCCCCCCGATCCCCCCCCAATCACCCCCCCCCCCGTCACAAACTGACATTAGCAGTATTTTTTTTTTTTTTTTTTCTGATTACTGCATAGTGTCAGTTTGTGACAGTTACAGTGTTAGCACAGTTACTGTTACCCCCCTTTAGGTCTAGGATACCCCCCTAACCCCCCCTAATAAAGTTTTAACCCCTTGATCACCCCCTGTCACCAGTGTCACTAAGCGATCATTTTTCTGATCGCTGTATTAGTGTCGCTGGTGACGGTAGTTAGGAACGTAAATATTTAGGTTGGCCGTCAGTGTTTTATAGTGTCAGGGACCCCCATATACTACCGAATAAATGTTTTAACCCCTTGATTGCCCCCTAGTTAACCCTTTCACCACTGATCACCGTATAAGTGTTACGGGTGACGCTGGTTAGTTCGTTTATTTTTTATAGTGTCAGGGCACCCGCCGTTTATTACCGAATAAAGGTTTAGCCCCCTGATCGCCCGGCGGTGATATGCGTCGCTCCAGGCAGCGTCAGGTTAGCGCCAGTACCGCTAACACCCACGCACGCAGCATACGCCTCCCTTAGTGGTATAGTATCTGAACGCATCAATATCTGATCCAATCAGATCTATACTAGCGTCCCCAGCAGTTTAGGGTTCCCGAAAACGCAGTGTTAGCGGGATCAGCCCAGATACCCGCTAGCACCTGCGTTTTGCCCCTCCGCCCAGCCCAGCCCAGCCCAGCCCACCCAAGTGCAGTATCGATCGATCACTGTCACTTACAAAACACTAAACGCATAACTGCAGCGTTCGCAGAGTCAGGCCTGATCCCTGCGATTGCTAACAGTTTTTTTGGTAGCGTTTTGGTGAACTGGCAAGCACCAGCCCCAGGCAGCGTCAGGTTAGCGCCAGTACCGCTAACACCCACGCACGCACCGTATACCTCCCTTAGTGGTATAGTATCTGATCGGATCAATATCTGATCCGATCAGATCTATACTAGCGTCCCCAGCAGTTTAGGGTTCCCAAACACGCAGTGTTAGCGGGATCAGCCCAGATACCTGCTAGCACCTGCGTTTTGCCCCTCCGCCCGGCCCAGCCCAGCCCAGCCCACCCAAGTGCAGTATCGATCGATCACTGTCACTTACAAAACACTAAACGCATAACTGCAGCGTTCGCAGAGTCAGGCCTGATCCCTGCGATCGCTAACAGTTTTTTTGGTAGCGTTTTGGTGAACTGGCCAGCACCAGCCCCAGGTAGCGTCAGATTAGCGCCAGTACCGCTAACCCCCACGCACGCACCATACGCCTCCCTTAGTGGTATAGTATCTGAACGGATCAATATCTGATCCGATCAGATCTATACTAGTGTCCCCAGCAGTTTAGGGTTCCCAAAAACGCAGTGTTAGCGGGATCAGCCCAGATACCTGCTAGCACCTGCGTTTTGCCCCTCCGCCCGGCCCAGCCCAGCCCACCCAAGTGCAGTATCGATCGATCACTGTCACTTACAAAACACTAAACGCATAACTGCAGCGTTCGCAGAGTCAGGCCTGATCCCTGCGATCGCTAACAGTTTTTTTGGTAGTGTTTTGGTGAACTGGCAAGCACCAGTGGCCTAGTACACCCCGGTCGTAGTCAAACCAGCACTGCAGTAACACTTGGTGACGTGGCGAGTCCCAAAAGTGCAGTTCAAGCTGGTGAGGTGGCAAGCACAAGTAGTGTCCCGCTGCCACCAAAAAGACAAACACAGGCCCGTCGTGCCCATAGTGCCCTTCCTGCTGCATTCGCCAATCCTAATTGGGAACCCACCGCTTCTGCAGCGCCCATACTTCCCCCATTCACATCCCCAACCAAATGCAGTCGACTGCATGAGAGGCATTTTCTTTATGTCCTCCCGAGTACCCCTACCCAGCGAACCCCCCCAAAAAAGATGTCGTGTCTGCAGCTAGCGCGGATATAGGCGTGACACCCGCTATTATTGTCCCTCCTGTCCTGACAATCCTGGTCTTTGCATTGGTGAATGTTTTGAACGCTACCATACACTAGTTGAGTATTAGCGTAGGGTACAGCATTGCACAGACTAGGCACACTTTCACAGGGTCTCCCAAGATGCCATCGCATTTTGAGAGACCCGAACCTGGAACCGGTTACAGTTATAAAAGTTAGTTACAAAAAAAAGTGTAATAAAAAAAAAAAAAAAAAACACATACAAAAATATAAAATAAAAATAGTTGTCGTTTTATTGTTCTCTCTCTCTATTCTCTCTCTCTATTGTTCTGCTCTTTTTTACTGTATTCTATTCTGCAATGTTTTATTGTTATTATGTTTTATCATGTTTGCTTTTCAGGTATGCAATTTTTTATACTTTACCGTTTACTGTGCTTTTTTGTTAACCATTTTTTTGTCTTCAGGTACGCCATTCACGACTTTGAGTGGTTATACCAGAAAGATGCCTGCAGGTTTAGGTATCATCTTGGTATCATTCTTTTCAGCCAGCGGTCGGCTTTCATGTAAAAGCAATCCTAGTGGCTAATTAGCCTCTAGACTGCTTTTACAAGCAGTGGGAGGGAATGCCCCCCCCCCCCAACATCTTCCGTGTTTTTCTCTGGCTCTCCTGTCTCAACAGGGAACCTGAAAATGCAGCCGGTGATTCAGCCAGCTGACCATAGAGCTGATCAGAGACCAGAGTGGCTCCAAACATCTCTATGGCCTAAGAAACCGGAAGCTACGAGCATTTTATGACTTAGATTTCGCCGGATGTAAACAGCGCCATTGGGAAATTGGGAAAGCATTTTATCACACCGATCTTGGTGTGGTCAGATGCTTTGAGGGCAGAGGAGAAATCTAGGGTCTAATAGACCCCAATTTTTGCAAAAAAGAGTACCTGTCACTACCTATTGCTATCATAGGGGATATTTACATTCCCTGAAATAACAATAACAATGATTTAAAAAAAAAAAAAAATGAAAGGAACAGTTTAAAAATAAGATAAAAAAAATAATAATAATAAAGAAAAAAAAAAAAAAAAAAAAAAAAAAAAGCACCCCTGTCCCCCCTGCTCTCGCGCTAAGGTGAACGCAAGCGTTGGTCTGGCGTCAAATGTAAACAGCAATTGCACCATGCATGTGAGGTATCGCCGCGAAGGTCAGATCGAGGGCAGTACGTTTAGCAGTAGACCTCCTCTGTAAATCTAAAGTGGTAACCTGTAAAGGCTTTTAAAGGCTTTTAAAAATATATTTAGTTTGTCGCCACTGCACGTTTGTGCGCAATTTTAAAGCATGTCATGTTTGGTATCCATGTACTCGGCCTAAGATCATCTTTTTTATTTCATCAAACATTTGGGCAATATAGTGTGTTTTAGTGCATTAAAATGTAAAAAAGTGTGTTTTATCCCCAAAAAATGCGTTTGAAAAATCGCTGCGCAAATACTGTGTGAAAAAAAAAAATGAAACACCCACCATTTTAATCTGTAGGGCATTTGCTTTAAAAAAAATATATAATGTTTGGGGGTTCAAAGTAATTTTCTTGCAAAAAAAAATTATTTTTTTGTGTAAACAATAAGTGTCAGAAAGGGCTTTGTCTTCAAGTGGTTAGAAGAGTGGGTGATGTGTGACATAAGCTTCTAGATGTTGTGCATAAAATGCCAGGACAGTTCAAAACCCCCCCAAATGACCCCATTTTGGAAAGTAGACACCCCAAGCTATTTGCTGAGAGTCATGTTGAGTCCATGGAATAATTTATATTGTGACACAAGTTGCGGGAAAGAGACAATTTTTTATTTTTTTTATTTTTTTTTGCGCAAAGTTGTCACTAAATGATATATTGCTCAAACATGCCATGGGAATATGTGAAATTACACCCCAAAATACATTCTGTTGCTTCTCCTGAGTACAGGGATACCACATGTGTGGGACTTTTTGGGAGCCTAGCCGCGTACGGGACCCCGAAAACC
This sequence comes from Lithobates clamitans, assembly GCA_037952925.1. Lineage (NCBI taxonomy): Eukaryota > Metazoa > Chordata > Amphibia > Anura > Ranidae > Lithobates > Lithobates clamitans. The sequence goes on from JBBGZY010000335.1 coordinate 4,006,191, forward strand.
AAGCACCGCCTTCAGGCTTTCTAAGGCCGTAAATTTTTGATTTCACTCTTCACTGCCTATCACAGTTTCGGAGGCCATGGAATGCCCAGGTGGCACAAAACCCCCCCAAATGACCCCATTTTGGAAAGTAGACACCCCAAGCTATTTGATGAGAGGTATAGTGAGTATTTTGCAGACCTCACTTTTTGTCACAAAGTTTTGAAAATTGAAAAAAGAAAAAAAAATTTTTTTTTCTCATCTTTCTTTATTTTCAAAAACAAATGAGAGCTGCAAAATACTCACCATGCCTCTCAGCAAATAGCTTGGGGTGTCTACTTTCCAAAATGGGGTCATTTGGGGGGGGGGTTGTGCCACCTGGGCATTCCATGGCCTCCGAAACTGTGATAGGCAGCGAGGAGTAAAATCAAAAATGTACGCCCTTAGAAATCCTGAAGGCGGTGCTTGGTTTTCGGGGTCCCGTACGCGGCTAGGCTCCCAAAAAGTCCCACACATGTGGTATCCCCGTACTCGGGAGAAGCAGCTAAATGTATTTTGGGGTGCAATTCCACATATGCCCATGGCCTGTGTGAGCAATATATCATTTAGTGACAACTTTGTGCAAAAAAAAAAAAAAAAATTTGTCACTTTCCCGCAACTTGTGTCAAAATATAAAACATTCCATGGACTCAACATGCCTCAAAGCAAATAGCTTGGGGTGTCTACTTTCCAAAATGGGGTCATTTGGGGGGGTTTTATGTCATCTGGGCATTTTATGGCCTTCAAAACTGTGATAGGTAGTGAGGAGTAAAATCAAAAATGTACGCCCTTAGAAATCCTGAAGGCGGTGCTTGGTTTTCGGGGCCCCGTACGCGGCTAGGCTCCCAAAAAGTCCCACACATGTGGTATCCCCGTACTCAGGAGAAGCAGCTAAATGTATTTTGGGGTGCAATTCCACATATGCCCATGGCCTGTGTGAGCAATATATCATTTAGTGACAACTTTTTGTAATTTTTTTTTTTTTTTTTTGTCATTATTCAATCACTTGGGACAAAAAAAATGAATATTCAATGGGTTCAACATGCCTCTCAGCAAATTCCTTGGGGTGTCTACTTTCCAAAATGGGGTCATTTGTGGGGGTTTTGTACTGCCCTGCCATTTTAGCACCTCAAGAAACGACATAGGCAGTCATAAATTAAAGGCTGTGTAAATTCCAGAAAATGTACCCTAGTTTGTAGACGCTATAACTTTTGCGCAAACCAATAAATATACACTTATTGACATTTTTTTTTACCAAAGACATGTGGCCGAATACATTTTGGCCTAAATGTATGACTAAAATTGAGTTTATTGGATTTTTTTTAGAACAAAAAGTAGAAAATATCATTTTTTTTCAAAATTTTCGGTCTTTTTCCGTGTATAGCGCAAAAAATAAAAACGGCAGAGGTGATCAAATACCATCAAAAGAAAGCTCTATTTGTGGGAAGAAAAGGACGCAAATTTCGTTTGGGTACAGCATTGCATGACCGCGCAATTAGCAGTTAAAGCGACGCAGTGCCGAATTGTAAAAAGTGCTCTGGTCAGGAAGGGGGTAAAACCTTCCGGGGCTGAAGTGGTTAATAGAACCTTTCACTCTAATCAAGAATGTTCAAAATACCTTCATGAAGAGGCCTGTATTTAATAGTATGCACCTTTCTCTTCAGACCCTTAAATATTATTTGTTGGTCATTACAGGTATAAGAGGGGGGTGCAGCATGGTGTGTTGGCAAGCAGTGATCATATAAAGCAAAAAGTGAATGAGAAAGGTGTAAGAAAAGACCAAATAATGCACAATTAGGCCCGGCGGATAGGCATAGCCAACTGGATCAACTTGCAAAACTGTAACAGCGGAGCGTTAGCTTAAAGTGATGCTGACAATTTCTGCAACAAGAAGCAGAAAGCTGAGAGGATTCCTAAAACTGAGGAAGGACATAGTCCCTGCACTGTGCCTACTCCTTTGGAACATTTCCGTACTGCAGAACACTCTGCTTGACAGACAGGGAACCTGTCCCTATACTAACCACTCTCAAACTGTTCCCCAAACCCATAAGCCAGTATCTTAAATAGACACTGCCTTGACCCACGATGGCTGCCGAGGTCACAAGGGGCACCAGCATCCAATTGGACAGCTGCTCCCCCTGGTCACCACAAGAAATCATAGAGGAATCAAGCTTGTCTCGACTTCCTTCCCCTTCTGCATTGCCACTTCGGTCAAGAGCCACCTACAGTGGGGAGTAAAGACTGCAAATACCAACAGGTAGTTTTCTAACAGTTTCAAACCAGCTTTTGATCACAAGAAAATCACAAGGAAGTTTATAACCAACAGTTTATTAATTTATATGGCAAAGATGTTGACTGGATTACTTGGTCATTTTTACAAACACAAACTGTTTCAAAATGGTTAAGTTGTTAGAGAATTTCCTGTTTGGAAGGTTGAAAGCTTGATTGGCTTTTCATAAAGCTAGAAAACCTTACCAAATGTTTGGATAGGCAGGTTTATCAGGCAATAACTGTTGCTAATTATGTGTGATAAACACTTCTAAACATTTAAGGTAAGCTATATTTAAAATATATACAAGTAGAAAAAATATTCTAGCTGTAGAAGATATGCATACTATACTTAAAGGAAGACAAATATACAAGATATACCTGTACAATGGATCCCATCATCCCCAGAGAAGCCAGGTGGACATGGTCCACAGCCAGTTGTATTATCACATGTCACATTAGGGTAGCAGCCTTGAATACATGGATTAGGTGGGTTCTGGCAGAATTCTCCTGTATAGTTGTTTGCGCAAATACACCCAGCAATCTGTTAATTAGAAGAACATATTCAGGAGGTTAGCAAATAGTGTCCCTAATAACATTATAATGAATTGTATTTTTCTCTTGTACACTCACATATACATACAGTACATGAATAAACTGGTATTTCTGTTAAACATCCTGTGGGAATTGATTTTTCATATAGGCACATATAGAGAGGTGTCTGGAGAGGTATTGTGTAAAGGTATTCTTTGTAACTTATTCATGTTTTGTGTTTGCTCTGTCTGTTTAGTTTTTTTGTTTTTTTCTGTTTATAATTTTGTTGTTATAATTTTTTTTTTCTTACTTAAACATCAATTTACCTTGTAAAGACATCCCATCAGCTAGCTAAAGGTACATTTAAATGCTGTACCTATAAAGAAGAAGATGAATTCTTACCTCTCCTACTAACATCTGTGTCATTATAGAACACACTAAGCCCAGCGGATGAACAGGAAATCAATATAACTGTAAGTATTGGTTTTTGAGAAAGCAAAGTTTTCTCTAATGTAGCAGCATTTGCTGGAAAGGTAAGTATTCACTTTCTTCTTTATAGGGACAGCATTTACTAGGACTTTTATCTGTTTATGTATGTTTAGAAAAATATTTAGAGTTTTGGTTTTAGTATTTCTAGAGGAACGAATATGAAATAGTGCATATGAATATGTCATGTTTACATTTTCAGCCAGCAGGTAAAAGTGTAAGCACCTTCACATATTTACCAGACTAATCTAGCAGCTCTTATAGAAAAAAATAAAATGAGCTATTTCTGCAATACTAATCCTATCTCTGGGACTGTCCAGGCTCACAGGCTTCTTGTCAAGTAACCCCGCTTTCCCAGAATGCACATCAGGCCCCCCTGGATTCACAGGAAAGTACCACAAAGACCAGCATCACATCATTACTGCAGCATTCAGGACCTGCCAACCTGCCAACTGCTGGGGGAAGAAAAGGGAGAAGGTGACCCATTATGTCATGTTGCCATATTAAAGAATGCATATAAATATACTGTATATGGTCTTTAATAACTCCAGGGCAGAGTGAATAATTCAGAGGAGTGACCCATCCTCACTCCTTCCCTCTCACTGCCTTTTTCAGTTTATACAGGGCTGCATGGAGTTCCAGTTAGAGAAAGACAGTCATATACAGCATTCCCGTCATATAACAGTGGATATTTACATATTACTTACAGCACAAATCCCAAAAACAAGGAGCTCAGTCTTTGCTTTGTTGCCCATTTAAGCCTTTTATATCACCCTACTGCAACCTTTATGGTTGTACTGTTCCCCTGGACTCACAAAGCCTACATAGTGGAGTCAGTAAAGCCATATCTAGCACTGATCAATGCAAAAGAAAGTTTAAAAAAAAAACGTTTTTCCTGGAGCAGTGATTTTAATGATGCTTAAAGTGAAAAAATAAAAGTGAAATTTCCTTTAAATATCGTACCTGGGGGGTGTCTATAGTATGCCTGTAAAGTGACGCGTGTTTCCCGTGTTTAGAACAGTCCCTGCACAAAAATACATTTTTAAAGAAATAAAAGTCATTTAAAACTGCTTGTGGCTTTAATGTAATGTCCGGTCCCGGCAATATGGATGAAAATCAGTGAGACCAACGGCATGGGTACCCCTCCCCCATCAGTCCATTACCAGGCCCTTTGGGTCTTGTATGGATATTAAGGGGAACCCTGTACTCAAATTAAAAAAAGAAAAGGCGTTGGGCCTCCAGGCCCTATATACTCTGAACAGCAGTATACAGGCAGTGCAAACAAGACAGGGACTGTAGGTTTGTTCTTATGTAGATTCTGTTTGTAATTTGGAACAGGTACATTTTGTTAGTGTAGCTCCAAAAAATCTATTTTAAAGCTTTTTGGAAAACATAGGGAAGGGTTATCATCACCCCTGTAACATTTGTTTTGCTGTCTGTGCCCCTGTTCAGAAGATTTCACTTCACTTTCTGTCCCAATGACAATTGGATTTTGAAAATTTGGGTTTTTTAAGTGAAACAAGGATTGGTGATAAATCAGTGGAGGAGACACATTTTTCCCATATCAACTCTTACAGGGGAGAATTTCCCTTCCTAGGGGTAGATTTCCTCTCGCTTCCTGTTGTCTCCCTCTGTTTGTAAGTAGGAGTCATTTGTAAGTCGGATGTTTGAAAGTAGGGGCCTGCCCTATATACTCTGCAGAAAATTGGGCCTTAGGTTTTGGTGGTACCAGAACACTGTAAGCCCTCACAGTTACTCTTGCTGGGCGCTGGAATGGGCCCTGTTGTTAAATATTATATCAAGAATTGTAATTACATGCCTCTGTTGAACAGGGTCAGAAAAATTGGGCCTTTGGTGGTGGTGTGGTGGTGTTGCCACAACACTGCAACCCTTCACAGATACTCTAGTTGAGTGCAGGAACAAGCCCTGCTGCAAAATATTACAGCAAAAATTGTAATTACGCACCCCTGTTAAACGGGGGCAGAAAAAATGGGCTTTAGGTACTGGTGCTGGTGCCCAGAACCAAAAATGTTCTTAGAAGCCATCAACATGAACATTGAGGAGGAATAGGATAGTCACTCGGCATAACAGGTCAGTCAGCATCAGCATAGGCAGTCTTCAAGGGATCTCATATTCATAAAAAAATTATTTGGTTTCATCAGCATCAGGTGCTTGGTAGCTGGTGATCCAAGACTGATATGAAATATCCTAAGATAGACTTCTGCGCTACTAAAGTGAAAACCGTGTAACAATTATGTATGTAATGCTGCAAAATCAAACATTAGTGAACACCACTCACTATCTATGAATTAAAAATAACACAATCCAGATCAACTGTGTCTGTGATTTCGCGCAAAACCTCTAAATGAGTTAATTAATTAGTAGACGATAAAAGAATAAATACATTTGGTGATAATATACCAAAATTATAAATCCACCATTAATAGCAGTGATGTATATAATAGTCCATAGGTAAATAAAATGTGACTCCAGTGCCGATCAATCAAGTGAAATAAATAAATACATAATATAAATATAGGTGAAATGTGACATCAAAAAAGTGCAAGTGCGTTGATAGGAGATCTGGTGACTTTCGTGGTGTTGGATACCCACTAAGGGCTCCCAAAACTCTCACCTTGTTGACACAATAAAAGTGCCTTTATGTATCCATTCAGAACTGTGCTCATTCCGGTCCGGTCGGTGTTGTTGTTCTGATGCGTCTATGGGGAGGCAGCGCTCCCTCCGGTATATGGACTCCACATATAGGGGATAATCAAAAGGAGGGCACTCCAATAGGGTAATATCGTTATAGCCAAAGAATTTTATTAAAATTATTTGCTTACATAAAAGTAAATGAAGTAGCGTTGAAACAGTGGTCTAAACAGCGTGATTTCAATCCCCGCTACGCCACTTCCGGTCCGCGCTAGTGTGTATCCGGTTACGTCCTACGCGTTACGTCATATCACATTACTTCCTCAGGGCACTGGATTGGCTGTTGCCATTGTGTATTTATATAGTAGGGACAGGAAGTGTACTTATCGCCATTTTGTTGTAGACCAAATGTGTGCCGGTCTAGCGGCCATCATATGGGGGATGGTCTCGCTGATGCTTTGTAAATAAAGTTTCCTTGTATTCATAAAAAAACGTAAAAAAAGGTCAGCAAGGATGTTTAAATTTAGAAATATCTATGTTGGTAATAATGGTGTTTAACGAATAGATCGCTCTACCTCCGATCATACGTGTTGGTTCTTCTATAATTAGTATACTAATACTTGTAAAATACGTATTACAAATGTATACACCCCGTGATGTGACTCACTAAATCAGGTTAGAAAAATGCTAAAAAGGCGGCTATGAGTTAAAATCAGTTAAAAATTATTTTTAATGTAAAAATAAAAAATAAAATAAAATAGAAGTAAAAAGTTAAAAATCTGGAAATTTGTATATATAAAAAATATTTTATATATTATAATGATTTGTAAAAAAAACCCCAAAGTCCATAATGGAATTAAATCGTTTGATAATAAGAACCAGTAAAATATTGATATCATTATGCACACCGGAAATGATATACTGGGTTTACATGAGTTAGGATAAAGAGTAACTAGAAATCACTTATAAAGCAGTTTAAGTCCAATTCTATATTTAACCCTTCAGGTGCTAGTGTCTTAATTTTGTGTATCCACTTGGACTCATTCTGACTGAGTGTTCTAATTTTGTGGTCCCCTCTCCATGATCTGTTATATTTCTCAATGCCCCAAAATAACAGTCCTGTGGGGTCTTTGTTATGTACCAGAGCAAAGTGCTTGGATACATTATGTTTTGGGCATCCTTTTATGATATTTTCAATGTGTTCTTTGATTCTAATTTTTAGTGCTCTCTAAGTCCTCCCTACATACTGTAAGTTACAGGAGCATTGTAAAATGTACACTACCCCTTCTGTATGGCAATTAATAAAATCTTTTATTGGGTAAGTGTTTCCTGTGCTAGTTGCCTTAAACTCGTGTCTTTTGCCTTGACATTTTGTTGAATGTGTACATGCATAACAGTATTTGCAGGGATAGAATCCTTTGCCATTGAAGAATGAAAATTTGTTTTTAGGGGGTGGTTCGACCACATTTTTAACAATAATGTCCCTCAGGGTGGGGGCTCTTTTGTAAATAATCGGTGGTTTCTCTGGTAATATTTTTTGTAGATGTTTGTCTTCCTTTAAAATGTGCCAGTGTCTCCGAATTATCTTTTCTATGTCTTTAAATTGGACATTAAAATCCAGGATTAAACTTGGTGCCTCTGGAAATGGTTGTGCTTTCTTAGGTGTGTGAATCATTTGTTTCCTATTCATTGTTTGGATCAATTGGATGTCTCTTTTGATTTGTGCTTCTTCATACCCTTTATTAACAAATCTTTTTCCAATCAGGTTGGCCTGGACCTCGAAGTCTATATCTTTAGTGCAATTGCGTCTGATTCTTACGAGTTGGCCTCTCAGAATGTTATATAGCCAAGGTTTGTGGTGGCAGCTTGTTATGGGTAGGTAGCTGTTTCTTGACACTTCCTTAAAGTGGGTTTTAGTTATAAATAAATTTTCTTCAATGGTAATTTCTAAGTCAAGAAATTCTATTTTTTTGGCATCTATGTTCCAGGTCAGCTGTATGTTTCTATCATTATTGTTTAAGTTACATAAGAATTGTTCCAGCGACTCTCTACTTCCATTCCATATGATAATAATATCATCGATGAACCTTTTGAACAGTCCTAGTTCGCAAGGTTGGTGTTTATACACAGCTTCCTCCTCCCATTGTGCCATAAAGGCATTGGCCACACTCGGCGCAAATTTTGCACCCATGGCAATCCCAGTTATTTGCTTATAGTAATTTTGGTCATGCCAAAAATAATTATTTTTTAATGAGAACTCTAGACATTTGATTAAGAACTTTCTTTGTGTACATTTTAATGTACTAAATTTTCTCAGAGCCCATTTGGTCGCTTCACACGCCTGGTGATGTTGGATAATCGTGTAGAGGGATGAGACATCTACGGTGGCCATTAGGGTTCTTCCTTCCAGGACCGGTATATCTTCTAGTAGTTGTAGGGCATGTTTTGTGTCTCTTATATACGACGTTGTTTTTTGAATAGCAGGTTGGATGAAATAATCAATATACTGGCCAATTCTTGCTGTTAGGGAATTGATCCCATTAACTATGGGTCTGGAAATTTGTATATATAAAAAATATTTTATATATTATAATGATTTGTAAAAAACCCCCAAAGTCCATAATGGAATTAAATCGTTTGATAATAAGAATCAGTAAAATATTGATATCATTATGCACACCGGAAGTGATACACATTAAGAAAGGGATACGCTCCTTAATCAATAGAAAAGACCTGGTAATAAGACCGGCAGATAAAGGAGGAGGTGTGGTCATTCAAAATAAAACGGATTATCTAGCAGAAATCAAACGCCAACTGGAAGACACCACTACATATCAAAAATTACTTGGCAACCCTTCTAGTAAATGTAAAAAGGAATTAGAAAAAGTAGTGCACTTAGGTACAAAAAAAGACATACTAGATGCGAAAGAAGCAAGATACCTAGTCCCTAATTCACACAGGATTCCAGTACTGTGCACAGTCCCGTAGATACATAAGAGCCTTCAGAACCCTCCGGGAAGACCCATAGTTAATGGGATCAATTCCCTAACAGCAAGAATTGGCCAGTATATTGATTATTTCATCCAACCTGCTATTCAAAAAACAACGTCGTATATAAGAGACACAAAACATGTCCTACAACTACTAGAAGATATACCAGTCCTGGAAGGAAGAACCCTAATAGCCACCGTAGATGTCTCATCCCTCTACACGATTATCCAACATCACCAGGCGTGTGAAGCGACCAAATGGGCTCTGAGAAAATTTAGTACATTAAAATGTACACAAAGAAAGTTCTTAATCAAATGTCTAGAGTTCTCATTAAAAAATAATTATTTTTGGCATGACCAAAATTACTATAAGCAAATAACTGGGATTGCCATGGGTGCAAAATTTGCGCCGAGTGTGGCCAATGCCTTTATGGCACAATGGGAGGAGGAAGCTGTGTATAAACACCAACCTTGCGAACTAGGACTGTTCAAAAGGTTCATCGATGATATTATTATCATATGGAATGGAAGTAGAGAGTCGCTGGAACAATTCTTATGTAACTTAAACAATAATGATAGAAACATACAGCTGACCTGGAACATAGATGCCAAAAAAATAGAATTTCTTGACTTAGAAATTACCATTGAAGAAAATGTATTAACAACTAAAACCCACTTTAAGGAAGTGTCAAGAAACAGCTACCTACCCATAACAAGCTGCCACCACAAACCTTGGCTATATAACATTCCGAGAGGTAGTGCCAACTCGTAAGAATCAGACGCAATTGCACTAAAGATATAGACTTCGAGGTCCAGGCCAACCTGATTGGAAAGAGATTTGTTAATAAAGGGTATAAAGAAGCACAAATCAAAAGAGACATCCAATTGAGCCAAACAATGAATAGGAAACAAATGATTCACACACCTAAGAAAGCACAACCATTTCCAGAAGCACCAAGTTTAATCCTGGATTTTAATGTCCAATTTAAAGACATAGAAAAGATAATTCGGAGACACTGGCACATTTTAAAGGAAGACAAACATCTACAAAAAATATTACCAGAGAAACCACCGATTATTTACAAAAGAGCCCCCACCCTGAGGGACATTATTGTTAAAAATGTGGTCGAACCACCCCCTAAAAACAAATTTTCATTCTTCAATGGCAAAGGATTCTATCCCTGCAAATACTGTTATGCATGTACACATGCAAAAAAATGTCAAGGCAAAAGACACGAGTTTAAGGCAACTAGCACAGGAAACACTTACCCAATAAAAGATTTTATTAATTGCCATACAGAAGGGGTAGTGTACATTTTACAAGGCTCCTGTAACTTACAGTATGTAGGGAGGACTAAGAGAGCACTAAAAATTAGAATCAAAGAACACATTGAAAATATCATAAAAGGATGCCCAAAACATAATGTATCCAAGCACTTTGCTCTGGTACATAACAAAGACCCCACAGGACTGTTATTTTGGGGCATTGAGAAATATAACAGATCATGGAGAGGGGGCCACAAAATTAGAACACTCAGTCAGAATGAGTCCAAGTGGATACACAAAATTAAGACACTAGCACCTGAAGGGTTAAATATAGAATTCGACTTAAACTGCTTTATAAGTGATTTCTAGTTACTCTTTATCCTTACTCATGTAAACCCAGTATATCAATTCCGGTGTGCATAATGATATCAATATTTTACTGATTCTTATTATTAAACGATTTAATTCCATTATGGTTTTTTACAAATCATTATAATATATAAAATATTTTTATATATACAAATTTCCAGATTTTTAACTTTTTACTTCTATTTTATTTTATTTTTTATTTTTACATTAAAAATAATTTTTAACTAATTTTAACTGTTAGCCGCCTTTTTAGCGTTTTTCTAACCTGATTTAGTGAGTCACATCACGGGGTGTATACATTTGTAATACATATTTTACAAGTATTAGTATACAAATTATAGAAGAACCAACACGTATGATCGGAGGTAGAGCGATCTATTCGTTAAACACTATTATTACCAACATAGATATTTCTAAATTTAAACATCCTTGCTGACCTTTTTTTACGTTTTTGTATGAATACAAGGAAACTTTATTTACAAAGCATCAGCGAGACCATCCCCCATATGATGGCCGCTAGACCGGCACACATTTGGTCTACAACAAAATGGCGATAAGTACACTTCCTGTCCCTACTATATAAATACACAATGGCAACAGCCAATCTGGTGCCCTGAGGAAGTCATGTGAAATGACGTAACGCGTAGGACGTAACCGGATACACACTACGCGGACCGGAAGTGATGTAGCAGGGATTGAAACCAAGACTGATATACTTTTATGAAGGTGAGCCGATGAACCGAGTCAGTGGACAGGCGCACTCTGCGATCGGTTACAAAACCTCCAGTGGCACTGAATGTGCGTTTCGAAAGAACGCTGGATGCAGGACAGGCCAGTAGCTTAATTGCAAACTGTGTAAGCTCTGGCCAGTGATCTATCCTTAAGACCCAGTAACCCAGTGGATTTTCGGTTGGAAAGGTCTCCAAGTCTGATCTTGCCCCTAGGTATTTCTGCACCATGTACAATAGACGCTGGCGATGGTTGCTGGAACCAATCATACCTTGGGGCTGCAGACTAAAAAATTGTCTGAACACATTGGTCAGACGGCCACCTTCTCCACCGCTCCTTCTGTGACTGACCGAAGCCTCAGCAACACGTTGTCCAGGACCAGGAATTTGTACCCTACCAGGCTCTAAAAACCTGCAAAACCTTTCTGCAAGGCCTCCCGAAGATGTTTCATCCTCTGCTCCCTCTGCGATGGTTGGATAAGTTCCGCAACCTTACCCTTGTAACGTGGATCAAGAAGGGTTGCCAGCCAGTAGTGATCCCTCTCCTTGATCACACAAATCCGAGGGTCCTTTCGGAGGCTTTGCAGGATCAGGGAGGCCATGCAGCATAGGTTTGCTGAGGCATTCGATCCGGAGTCCTCTGGGTCACTAAGGATGACCTAATCTGCAGCCACCTCCTCCCAGCCACGTACAAGTCCATGGGTTTCTGGGGACTGTAAACGATCCCTTGAAGACTGCTGCTGATGCTGAGTGCTAGGATTCCCCTCCATGCTGACACAATCCTCCTCCTCCTCCTCTTCCTGTGAGATCAGCGGGCCCACAAAAATACTGTCTGGATAAAGGGGGCCTTGAGAGGTAAGGAAGTCTTCCTCTTCTTCCCTCTGTTCTGCCTCAAGTGCCCTGTCCATTATTCCACACAGCGTGTGCTCCAACAGGTAGACAAGAGGGACAGTATCATTTATGCATGCACTGTCACTGCTCATCATCCTCGTGGCCTCCTCAAATGGTGACCGGACAGTGCATGCATCCTTGATCATGAGCCACTGAAGTGGCGAAAAAAAGCCAAGCTCCCCTGACCCTGTCCTCATGCCATACTTTCACAGGTACTCATTGATGGCCCTCTGGTGCATGTGCAGCCACTGCAGCATTGCCAACGTTGAGTTCCACCTAGCGGGCATGTCACAGATGAGGCGGTTCTTGGACAGGTTGCATTCCTTTTGAAGGTCAGGCAGCCGAGCACTGGCATTATATGACTGGTGTAAATGTCCACAGACTTTCCTGGCCTGCCTCAGGATATCCTGTAAGCCCGGATACCTGCACAAGAACCGCTGCACCACCAAATTAAGGACGTGAGCCAAACGGGGCACGTGGGTAAAGTGTCCCTGTCGGAGGGCGGAGAGGAGGTTGGTGCCATTGTCGCAAACCACCATCCCTGGCTGAAGCTGGCGTGGCGTCAACCACCTCTGAGCCTGCCCCTGCAGAGCTGACAGAATCTCTGCCCCAGTATGGCTCCTGTCCCCTAAGCAGACCAACTCAAGCACCGCATGGCATCTTTTTGCCTGAGTGCTTGTGTAGCCTCTAGAACGCCTACAGAGCACCGCTGGTTCTGAGGACAAATCTGCACAGGAAGAGGCCATAGAGGAAGAAGAAGAGGAGGGTAGTGGAGGACAGAGGTTTGGCAGAATTATCACTACCAGCATTTTGGAGGCGTGGTGGCGGAACAAGCTCCAACAATAATGCACCCTGTCCTGCATCCTTCCCAGCTGCCAGCAGGGCTACCCAGTGCGCCGTGAAAGAAATGTAACGTCCCTGTCCATGCCTGCTGGACCATGAGTCAGCGGTATTATGCACCTTACCACTGACCTCCCTGTCCAACGAGGCCAAGACATTGCCTTCCACATGTCAGTAGAGAGCCGGAATTGCCTTACGAGAAAAAAAATTGGCGTACTGAGGTACCGGACATTCCACAAATTCTCGAAAGGGGGCAGAGTCTACCAGCTGATAAGGCAGCAGTGCTAGCAATTTAGCCAAACTAGCATTCAGCCACTGAGCATTTGAATGGCTGGGACAGAATTTCTTTTGCCGGTTTAGCAACTGGAGTAGGGAAATTTGCCTGCGACAATCGGACGTTGGTGTAACGATAGCAGATTGCCCGCAAGTACTTGGCACACCTAATTCTACACCTTCATTCCTCTCAGTGCAGGTTTCTGAGAGAACTGAAGGTATAGTGGGGTTGGAGATACCAGCTGATGAGGAGCAAGGAGAGGTCCGCCTTGTTCTTTGGTGTGGGTCTTTTAAGTACGCTTGCCAACGGACTGCATGGGAGTTCGACATATGTCTGGTCAAGCATGTGGTGCCCAAGCAGCCGCTGTTTTGGCCACTCTTGATACGCTTCAGACATATGTTGCAAACAGCAACGTTGAGATCTGCTGCACATGTCTCAAAAAAGGCCCACACCAAAGAACTTTTGGAAAAACGTGCGGAGTCAGCAGCGCCCTGCACATGCGGAGCTCTGCGGTGTGATGCAGTCGGTTGGCTGCCCTTCAGCTGGCCCCTAGAGGGCATCCTGCCTCGTTGGAGATGTGCCTCCTCCTCTCACATATCAGGCACCCAGGTAGAGTCAGTGACCTCATCATCCCCTCCCCCCTTGTCACTGGAGCAAACCTGGCAGTATGCTGCAGCTGGGGGAACATGACTGCCAGTTTGTTGTCCTTCTTGGGAACCCCTCTCTCTGGGCTCACGTTACTGCCTTCCTCAATCTGGATACCATCATCGGAGCCTTCAAAATGCTGCGCATCCTCCTGCAGCATGTACCCAACACTGTGGTCGAACAGTTCAGGGGACTCCCCAGGGCATGATAGTGGGACTAGGGAAGGAGTGACTGATGACATGTAATCCTTGACTCTGACCTCTCCTTCAGTCCCCATATCCAATCACTGGCTAAATCCTGCCGCCTTAACCTCCGCAACATCTCTAGAATTCGACCCTTCCTGACTAATGACCACAAAGCAACTTATTCACTCCTTGATTATTTCCCGCCTCGACTACTGCAACTCTCTCCTTAATGGCCTACCCTTAAGCAGGCTATCCCCCCTTCAGTCTATTATGAATGCTGCTGCTAGACTAATACACCTCACTAATCGATCCGTGACTGCTGCTCCTCTCTGCCAATCCCTTCACTGGCTTCCTCTACCCCACCGTGTAAAATTCAAAATGCTAACCATAACATACAAGGCCATTCACAACATTGCCCCCATCTACATCACCAACCTCATCTGCAGATATCACCCAAATCGCCCCTCCGCTCCTCCCAGGACCTCCTGCTCTCTAGCTCCCTTGTTACCTCCTTCCATGCTCGCCTTCAGGACTTCTCCAGAGCCTCTCCCATCCTCTGGAATTCCCTGCCCCAGTATGTCCGATCAGCCCCTACCCTGTCCACCTTTAGGAGATCCCTGAAAACTCATTCATTCAGGGAAGCCTATCCCACACCCACATAACTGTCCCTGAGCCACCCCCATCAAATCATTCTTTGCAGCTATTAACTTTTGTACCACCACCCCCTCCCTTTAGAATGTAAGCTCTACAAGCAGGGCCCTCCTGTACCTTTTGTATTGAACTGTACTGTAATTGTGTTGTCCCCCTTATACATTGTAAAGTGCTGCGTAAACTGTTGGTGCTATACAAATCTCGTATAATAATAATAATAATGACATTGAGCCGATGGAAGAGGCCACTTTGGGAGCTGCAATGGCAGCCAAAGTACTCTGAGCCTGAGTGACAGAGAATGAGGAGGATGAGGACGGCTTGGTCATCCACTCTACCAACTCTTCTGCATGTTGTGGCTCAACACGGCCAGCTGCCGAAAAAAAAGGACAAGCGTGCCCCACGGCCACGTGCTGAGGATGCACCTGGTCCACAACCAGCACTGTTTGCTGTAGCCACAGAGCCTGCTTGACTTCTTTTAGTGGTCTGTGAGTGTCTGCCTCTCCTTGGTGGCCTTCCAGACATACTGTACAATTAGATTAGCAAAAAAACACCTGAAGTTTACTAAAAACAGTACACCAGGAATGGCCTACAGTAAGGTATAGGCTTGGCTGGACTACAATGCAGTGGATATATATTTTATGAACTGCAGCTCAGTGAGTCACCTGCCTGGCTGAAAGTGTTTTTGAACATGCACACTCAGGCAATGGTCTAGTCAGGTATAGGCTTGGCTAGACTATATATATATACAAGCCTGTATATATATTTATTAAATGAACTGCAGCTCAGTGAGTCACCTGCCTGGCTGAAAGTGTTTTTGAACATGCACACTCAGGCAATGGCCTAGTCAGGTATAGGCTTGGCTAGACTATATATATATATATATATATATATATATATATATACAAGCCTGTATATATATTTATTAAATGAACTGCAGCTCAGTGAGTCACCTGCCTGGCTGAAAGTGTTTTTGAACACGCACACTCAGGCAATGGCCTAGTCAGGTATAGGCTTGGCTAGACTATATATATATATATATATACAAGCCTGTATATATATTTATTAAATGAACTGCAGCTCAGTGAGTCACCTGCCTGGCTGAAAATGTCTTTGAACATGCACTCAAGGAATGGCCTACAGTCAGGTATAGGCTTGGCTGGAATACAATGCAGTGGATATATATTTTATGAACTGCAGCTCAGTGAGTCACCTGCCTAGCTGAAAGTGTCTTTGAACATGCACTCAGGCAATGGCCTAGTCAGGTATAGGCTTGGCTAGACTATATAGTTTACAAGCCTGTATTTATATATTAAATGAACTGCAGCTCAGTGAATCACTTGCCTGGCTGAAAGTGTCTTTGAACACACACTCAGGCAATGGCCTAGTCAAGTATAGGCTTGGCTAGACTATATATATACAAGCCTGTATATATATATATTAAATGCACTGCAGCTCAGTGAGTCACCTGCCTGGCTGAAGCATATTAGAAACAATACACCAGGAATGGTCTGCAGTGAGATGAAGCTAAACTGTATACAGTGTATATATATATATATATATATATATATATATATATATATATATATATATATATATATATATATACACAAAGCTGTGATGTATATATATATACTAAATACATGTATGTATATATATTTTATATATATATATACATATATATACTAAATACACTGCAGCTAACTGTCTCACCCGCCTGCCTGAAGTATATTAGTGACAGTACACCAGGAACGGTCTGCAGAGAGATGAAGCTAAACTGTATACAGTGTGTATATATATATATATATATATATATATATATATATATATATATATATATATATATATATATACACAAAGCTGTGATGTATATATATATACTAAATACACTGCAGCTAACTGTCTCGCCCGCCAGTGTTTGTAGCTGCTGACTTTTAATTTTTTTTTTTCAGACCGGAATCCCGCTTTAAACAGCACCGACATTGTACAGGTGTGGTATTATAAAATGCCATCATTGCCTCTCCCTTTGGGTTATTTTTCCCTGTCTTTTTATATGCAGCGCACCGCTCTGCTCTCCTGGCTTTATTGTCAGTCCGAGAGCAGCTGTGAATCAGGTCACAGGGTGCAGGGAGCTGGGAAGCACAGGATGGGCCAGTCGCCATACAATGGTGTAAATGATCTTGGGAGGTCTCCAGTTGGGAGGGCTTCTCTCCCTCTCTTCCTGCAGTCCTGCCAGGTAAGATTCTGACTGAGTTTCCTGCCTGCCTCTGGAAGTGCTGTCCTGCTATGCTGTGTACTTCTGTGGGTTTGACAGTCAGACTGTTTTTTGTCTCAGACTCTAACTGTGTCTACTGTCTGCCTTTGGAAATGCTGTCTGAGCTCACCTGCGGCTGCTCCTGAAGTGAGTGGAGGAAGGCAGATGGGTCTTAAAGAGACAAGGTACCATGTTGTTTTGGTGAGAGGTAATATGCTTTATTCCATATATTTTGTGCAAGTATGAGCTTGCCACACCTGTTAGTGGCACAAAAGATTAGTAAAGGTAGGAGGTGGCAACGTGGGACATGGTTTTTAAAAGATTGCTCAAGGAAAGTTTATGGAAAGAGTGGAACCTAGCAACTGACTTTTGGTTGATGATTTTGATAGACCTAGTACAAGCACTGGCGCACTCATTCACTGCTATGAGAGCATTGTGGTTATGCCACTGGAGGGCAGGCGGAACTTCTATACAAGCCTTCGACATTTCCTATAATGGGAGGTTATTATTTGGCCAAACACTGAACAACGCAATTAAGAGAATGACAGGAGGAAAAGTTTGGACTGTGGCCACAGACTAGTAAGAGGAAGCAGCCATCCTTCACTCAAGCCCACTGAACTTCAGAAGGTGCAGGAGGCCAAATCTTATAGGACAAGCTGCAGATTTAACAGATCACAGTGTAGGTGTCACAAAGTTACTTTTGACATCAAATCAAGCTCAGAGCGAGCTGCTGAGATGGCTGGAAAGTTTTTTTGAAGGCATGTCCAACCAGTCTCTTCCAGTTGGGGCCAGGGGGCCTGAGTGAAGTTAATGATTGTAGCCTCCTTTTGGAGGGTTTGGACGACAATCATCAAAGACCAGTGGGTCCAGAAGACAGGTGGGAGTATAAGTGAGAATTCCAAAGTTGACTACTGAATTAATTTAATTTATGTTCCATAGATCTCAGAAGAGAAAATGTTTGCAAGATTTTTATACTGCTACCATCAAGGTCATCATGCCAGTGATGCTGGAAGGCCTTTCTGCCCATTTTTTCTAGTACTTAGGGCAGGAGCCTTCTGGCCTGTTTCAGTTTGAAGGAATCAAATGTGTTCATACACACAAGGAGGTTCAAGATGGAGTCCATGCAGACAGTCACAGTTACATGTCAGCAGTTGGAGGACCAGTTGGTATCATACTCATACTTCCATGTAACGATCAATGCCGAGCACCAGAGGTGTGTGAGATTTGCGGTGGCCAGATGTCGCTTCCAGATCAGTGCCTTTTACAGAACTGGCACAGCCCCAGAAATCTTTTTGAACATCTTGTTGGCAGTGGTGGTACCTTGGGCAAGGTGGCACATGAGGGTGTTTCAATTTGCCTTCTTGAACCTATGAGCTGGGCTGTCTATGGATCAGAATATCTTTGTGCCTATACAAATTCAACAAGAACTGGAATTTTGGTCATTGGCACTGTGCTCCTTTCGGAGGCATGCCTTTCAGCCCAGGAGATTGGATGATTCTGAAGCAAGTCTCTGGGGCTGGGGAGTCCACAATCTGAAGAAACAAGTGCAAGGCCATTGGAGCGCTGTGAAGTGCAGACTCTCCAAGTATCTTGAATGGGAGGAAGCCTTTTCTAGCATTGCAAGCCTTTCAGGATCTTCAAAGGGGCTGAGTAAGGTTGACAACAAGACAGTAGTAGCCTACATTGCCTTACAAGGGGACACCAAAAGTATTTTCCTGTTACATCTTGCAAAAAAACTTTTTGTGAGGCAGAGAACCACTTAGTCAGTTGAAGTTGGTCTTCTTGCCAGGGAAGCAAATCCAATTATTGGTTCGGTTAGGCAGAATATTTTTTCAACAAGTGCCTCATACCAATACGGGCCCTATGGGGCGTTCCAGCAGTATTTCTCAGGGAGACTTTACTGAACATGCAGCTTCTGATATCAGGATACCAATGCAAAGACTCCGTCATACAAGATAGGTTGACAGTGCCATGGAATTTTCTGTTTGATCTTGGTCAAATTAAATCTTTAATGGCAAGGTCAATAACAGCACCCCAATCCAATGAGACTACTTTTAATAGCCTGGCTATGGAATAGGCTACACTAGAGGTGCAGGGATTCTCATCTGGGGTTGTTCAGACCTTGGTGACCAGAAGATCATCCATGAACGCTACATATGAAAGGATATGAAAGAAGTATGTTTTGTTTGCTCAGAAAATATCCTTGACATTTTACAGTCAGCGCTAGAGGTTGATCTGACATACAGCTATAATTAAGGATCCATTTCTATACCTTTTCTTTTCACAGGCTGCAGATGGGTGCAAAAGCCAGTGACCAGATGCTTATTGCAGATGACAATCTATATATGACCTTGAGGGAAATCCTTTTCCCTCTGTGGGATCGGAGGGCACCCTTTGCTCCAATAGGTTTCATTTGCATTGAAGTACCTCACGGTAAAACTAGTTCTCCTGACAGCAACTACTTCAGATAGAAGGATGTTGAAGATTGCAACACTTTCCTACAAGGGCCCTTTGGTGTCTTTTTTCTTTTCTTTTTACCAGAGATGGGAATAACACGTCTATCTCAGAAGTTCAATTTTAAAGTGGTATCCAGTTTCTAGAAAATTTGAGTAGTCCTTCCAAGTCTTCACATGAGAGTCACTAACTGTACAGCAGTAAGACTTCAGTTTCTTACACATAGTCGAGTTACTAACAGTGCACTTGGTCAAAAGAGTAAAGTGTACAATCTTTTCATTTTGTAGCCATAAGACCCTCAAGAGTCCTTCACTCTTGAGTTACCAGGGTGATTAGTTTGGCATGCAGGAAGTACGCTGTTCTGCTCTGAAACTATTGCAAGTCCATTTGACAAGAGGGGTGGCAGCCTTTGGGGCAGTTATGCCAGGATTGCTTGAAAGATATAGGTAAGGGCTAGCTTGAAGAACTGGTGCGGCCTTCATTCAACCTTACAAACTAAATATGCGACCAGCAAGTTTGGGACAATAGAGATCAATTCATTCTGGCTTTAGTAGCTGTTCTTTGATTGTCAGTGTCTCTTTTCACTTGTTCTCTCCTGTCCTATATTAGCTTTGGTATATCCCGTTTGTGTGCTGACGTGAGGTGGGCCAGGAAAACTGAAAATTTGTTATCAAATACTTACCGTAATTTTTCTTTTCTAGCCCATCCTCATGTCAGCACAAGACTTCCTCCCAAGTGGCCTGTCGCAGGCTAGGTTATCAAAGATCTTAGTTGGGGGAGGGGCTGTCTTTTATTAAGCTTGGAACAGGTGGTCATGTGGGGCTCCGGAGGAGGTGTTAACCATTGTGTGCTGATGTGAGGATGGGCCAGGAAAGGAAAATTACGATATCTATTTGATAACAATTTTTTGTTATATATACAGTGCCTTGAAAAAGTATTCATGACCCTTGAAATTTTCCACATTTTGTCATGTTACAGCCAAAAACATACATGTATTTTATTGGGGTTTTATGTGATAGACCAACACAAAGTGGCACATATTTGTGAAGTGGAAGAAAAATTAAATACAAATAAATATCGGAAAAGTGTGGGGTGCATTTGTATTCAGCCCCCTTTACTCTGTTTCCCCTAACTAAAATCTAGTGGAACCAATTGCCTTCAGAAGTCACTTAATTGGTAAATAGAGTCCACCTGTGTGTAATTTAATCTCAGTCAGTATAAATACAGCTGTTCTGTGAAGCCCTCAGATGTTTTTTAGTGAACCTTAGTGAACAAACAGCCCCATGGAAGCCAAGGAACACAACAGACAGGTCAGGGATAAATTTGTGGAGAAGTTTAGGTTATAAAAAAATATACCAAGCTTTGAAAATCTCACGGAGCACTGTTTAATCCATCACATGAAAATGGAAAGCGTATGGCACAACTGCAAACCTACCAAGACATCGCCATCCACCTAAACTGACAGACCCAGCAAGGAGGGCATTAATCAGAGAAGCAGCCAAGAGGCCCATGGTATCTCTGGAGGAGCTGCAGAGATCCACAACTCAGGTGAGAGAATCTGTCCACAGAACAGCTATTAGTCGTGCACTCCACAAATCTGGCCTTTTGGAAGAGTGGCAAGAAGAAAGCCATTGTTGAAAGAAAGTCATAAGAAGTCCCATTTGCAGTTCGTGGGAAGCCATGTGGGGCATACAGCAAACATGTGGAAGAAGGTGCTCTGGTCAGATAAGATCAAAATGTAACTTTTTGGCCTAAAAGCAAAATGCTATGTGTGGTGGAAAACTAACACTGCACATCACCCTGAACACACCATCCCCATCGTGAAACATGGTGGTGGCAGCATCATGTTGTTGGGATGCTTGTCTTCAGCAGGGACAGGGAAGCTGGTCAGAGTTGATGCGAAGATGAATGGAGCCAAATACAGGGCAATCTTAGAGGAAAACCTGTTAGAGTCTGCAAAAGACTTGAGACTGGGGCGAAGGTTCACCTTCCAGCAGGACAACGACCCTAAACATACAGCCAGAGCTACAATGGAATGGTTTAGATCAAAGCATATTCATGTGTTAGAATGGCCCAGTCAAAGTCCAGACCTAAATCCAATTGAGAATCTGTGGCAAGACTTGAAAATTGCTGTTCACAGATGCTCTCTATCCAATCTGACAGAGCTTGAGCTATTTTGCACAGAGGAATGGGCAAAAATGTCACTCTAGATGTGCAAAGCTGGTAGGGACATACCCAAAAAGACATGCAGCTGTAATTGCAGTGAAAGGTGGTTCTACAAAGTATTGACTCGGGGGGCTGAATACAAATGCACGCCACACTTTTCAGATATTTATTTGTTAAAAATGTTGAAAGTAATTTATCATTTTGATTCCACTTCACAATTATCTGCTACTTTGTGTTGGTCTAGCACATAAAATCCCAGTATAATAAGTTTACATTTGTGGTTGTAACATGACAAAATGTCAAAAAGTCGTTGTCATTTTTTATGTCAGACGGTATTTGTGCAGCGGTTTTTCAAACGCAATATTTTTTAAAAGAATACACTTTAATTAACTCGAAAAAAAACACAATATATAACCCAAAATTTTGTAAAATATGAAAGATGATTTTACGCCAAGTATATAGATAACTAACATGTCACGCTTTAAAATTGCGCATGCTTGCTGGAATGGCGCAAAACTACGGTACTTAAAAATCTCCATAGGCTACGCTTTAAAAATATTTCCATGTTACCAGTTTAGAGTTACAGAGGAGGTCTAGTGCTAGAATTATTGCTCTCGCTATAGCGTTTGTGGCGATACCTCACATGTAAGCCCACACCGTTTATATGTGTAGGCGTAACCTATGTATGTGTTCACCACTGTGCGTGGGGGGGTGCTTTAATCACTTCAATACCAAGCACTTTCGCCCCTTCCTGCCCAGGACAATTGTCAGCTTTCAGTGCTATCGCAGTTTGAATGAATATTGCGCGGTCAAGCAAAACTGTAACCAAGCTAAATTTTTATAATTTTCTTCCCACAAATAGAGCTTTCTTTTGGTGGTATTTGATAACCTCTGGGGTTTTTTACTTTTTGCTATACAAACTAAAAAAGACAAAGATTTTTGAAAAAAATAAGTTTTTCTTAGTTTCTGTCATAAAATTTAGTTTTCTCCTTCACTGACGGGCGCTGATGAGGTGGCACTGATGGGAACTGATGGCCACTGATAGGCACTGACAGGTGGCACTGATGGACAGTAATAGATGGCAATGATGGGCAGCACTCATGATGAGGTACTGACAGGTGTTATTGCTGGACATTGATTGGCACTGTGATGGGCACTGATTGGCACTGTGGTGGGCTCTAATTGGTACTGTGGTGGGCTCTGATTGGCACTGGGTGGGCACTGAGAGACTTTATTGAGGGCACTGACTGGCAGCTATTGGGTACTGATTGGCAGCTAATTGGCACATCTGATGGGGGCTGTGCTGATAATCAATGTGCTGATTATCAGCACAGACCCCCCTCTGACAGGGAGAGTCGCCGATCGGCTCTCCCTGTTAGCGCGAACCGAAGAATGCCATTTACTGGCACTTCCTGGTTCACGCGATGATCAGCTGTGATTGTTTAAGGCTGATCACATGGTAAGAAACCTTTGTCAGAGGCTCCTTAACATTATCAGAGATGCAGCATGTCAGACTGACACGCCACACTTGCGGGAGCGTGCCGGCATATTATCCTGCTGGACATCATATGACGCCCAGTCAGGATAACAGAACCACTTCCCGGCCGTCAATCTGCTATAGGCCGGGCGGGTAGTGGTTAAAGAATTGCTTTGTTTTATGGTTTATTTTATTACTTTTTTTTTATTTTTAAACTGTTCTTTTTTTTTGGATCACTTATATTGCTGTCACAAGAAAACAAGAAATGTAAACAGCTCTTCTGACAAAAATAAAGCATGACAGGTCCTCTTTGTGGATAGATCTTGGGTCAATAAGACCCCAGATCTCTCCTTTACAATAGAAAGCATCAGAGAAAAAAAATAAATTGTTCTAATGCTTTTAAAAAAAAATGGAATTGTTTACATTGGCTGTGAACCAGAAGTGACATCATGTCGCTCCAGGCCTCCTATGTCATAGATATGAGCGGAAGCCGTCCTTCCTCTGCTAATCTCTATGGCCAGGTGCCACCAATGGTTCCCAATGAGTCCGGTAAGCCCAAGAACCACCGGAAAGTGGCGAGAGGTTAGGATGATCCCTCCGCCACTCTAAAAGTGATTCAACGGCAAAGCAGCAGCTTCAAAAAATTGTAATACTGGGGTTATGTCATCTAGCTGCAGCCATGACTCCAGTATTAAACTGCAAAGTAATGATGTAAATTCCCAGTTAGGCGGTCAGCAAGTGGATACATATGTTATATATAAGATAATGAAAGGAAAAAAGCCAGTTTGTCAGGTCAAAAACCCATACCGCCTTATCTTTACATAATTATGGGATTGGCAAATGTTTATGAGCTGTGGTCAAATACTTTCAACCACAGATTATATAAAGACTCCGTTTATAAATCTGACAATATTTGGTATTATATAACATAAAAAAAACTGTACAGGGGTCAGTATCTGATACAGAATGGTCTTTTCCATCCTATTTTTAGCATTTTGGTATTTTTGAAAGCGATTTAATCTTTGAAAACTAGAACTATCCATGTATATGATATTAATCTGACTTACAGCAAGAGAGCTATTGTTGATTTTCGTTGCCAAGGTGTAATTACACTGAGCTAGAAGAGTACAGTTACAGACCACAAAGCTGAGTTGGAGGGCAGATGACAGATTTTTTGAGTCAGTCGCTACAAGATTGAATGTAAATCCTTCTGTACTTGTCGGTTTCCATGTTAGAGATCCGGTTGCTGTTAAAAACATATAACATTATTAATCTTTGCTCAATACTAAAACAGCTTTATATTTAAGAATTATATAAAGGGAAATGCTTAGTAATTTACTGGTTTTGATTAACAAACATGTTTTAATAAGTGCCCAATCCCCATGACTAAACTCCAGGGGGCAGAGTGAAATGCCTTGTGGGGTGTGGCCTGGCAGTAGCCCAGGCTGAGGTTGCCTCCCTAATACCACTATAGGACTCAGTGGATGTGTGACATCAGGGATCTTTCCTTACTTCCTTCCAATGTTTTAATAAGTAGCATTCAAATAAAAAAAGTATTTTGTTAAATGATGCTTCTCGTCTTATATAGGCTTTTTGTTTAAAGAAAAAAAAAATGTTTGTTAAGAGCAATCTTCTGTGTAACTCACTAACTTGCCATTTAAAAAAGAAGAGCAGCTGATACATATTTAAATATGTGCAATTACTCACATGACAAAGAAATGTCCATGTTTGTGTTAGGGTTGCCTGAAAAAGTCACACCCGTCCCATTGGAAGTATAATTCCCTGTAATACTGGTGCTCATGAAGGTTTGAATGGTTGTATCACCAATGATATAAGGCGGTACGGCATCTGAAACAGACAAGTATAATATCCATTACTGAAAACCATAACAATGGAAACACTGAGGACTTACTGGAAAGTTGGGGGGGGATGTTAATATATTCCTTGTTTTTGATGAATTACACAAGAAAGTTTGGCGATTAACAATGTATATTGTGACGTAAAATAATTGAACCACTTACTTGTTATAATAAAGATACTTACTCAAAGTTTCATTAACTGCCTGTAAGGTTTTAGACACACTTAATGTTGCTAGACCCACGTTTGTACTGTTGGTGCTCATAGCATCAAAGATACATCCTGTGTTGTTGCCGCATAAAATTTGCAACTCGTTATACTGTGTTGAATTTTGAGCTATCAAATCTCTGAAGAAAATTGGAGTGAATACGCTTCTTTCTAATACTCTCACATCTGTAAACAAGTTATTCTCTTTGGCCTCCCCTATATGGTGAAAGAAAAAAAATAACTGAATATTCAGAATTAAAAAGACAGGTTTGCCTACTAATATGAGTTATATGTTGGAAATCGTTTCTGTTATTCAAAGAAAAACGAGATGTCTGAGAAGGTGATAAAGATAACGCACAATAAAACAGATTATAAGGAAATAAGGCTTTTAATAGATAAATGTTCACTTCATGTAGAAGAAAATACAGATTACACATCTTGGGGGCATTTATGTTTGCTGATTAAATATTTTAGGAGAAAATTTTCATAAGATAAGATACGTAGGGATGTTATAATAATGCATTAATTTTAGTGCATTGACCCTGGTGTGTGAACAAGTCCTCACTGAAATCTGAAATTCTTCTAAGAAAAGTGCTTATCATAAATTACTAGCATTAAAGATCATACTTTTAAAAGGTTTGTATATTCTTTTCAATGTTTTTAGGCATGTATCTGACAAAGATCAGCTTGATGTAAATAAACATTTCAGTGTGTGATAAAGCAGAACTCCAGCCAAAATACTAAGGTAAAAATAATAATCTATTAAAAAATAAAATAAAAATGCAATTTTTATTGCAATATTCACTTTCAATCACGAGCTCTCCATTCAGTACTTTTTTTTCCACCACAAGGTATCCCCAGTCTGATGTCCATAATAATCAAAACCATTTCCTCTGAGCCCCAAGTCGTCCTTGACCCATCCCATCCTATGACTAGAGAGTGAAAGGGGAAGCAACACAGTGATTATCTTTTCTGTTTGTCACTCTGCTCAGCATGCTCCTTGTCAGTACATGAATGTCCTGCTTCCTTCTGCAGCTACTTTTTCTCACACTCCATTCCTGCCTAGCAAGGAGTGCAATTGGTTGATTCCAAGTCAAATTCCACTTTAAAAGGATTTAAAAATGTGTTTCTATGTATAATGTTTTGTGTGGGTTAGGTGACGTTGCCATGCTCAACAGCCGGCCATCACACTGGATGGAAACATTGATCGTTTTTATTGGATTGAAATGCGCTTTTTACTATGTAGTTTGTGAGTATTCTGGCCTTTGCTGTACTCTTAATAAATGTACTTGTCAGTAATCTTGCGCAATGAAGTTTTTTTTTATACCTATCTACATGATGTCCTGATGTGATGAGAGTCTGTCTAAGGAGGATCCTATTGGTGTTCATGCAATCTATCTCCCCATGTGTATGGTGAAATCTAAGTGGAAATCCTCCACTTCTTTTGATTAAGTAGTCCACTCATTGGGGTAAGAGTCAGTGTGAACCTTTCCTTCTTGGTGACTGATTCTTACCAGCACTTTCCTTTGTGTGGACCTACACCTATTGGACTGTTTTTATTGAGATGTCATATTTTCTCAATATTGGAACTTTTATTAATTCTTAGCGCGGCACTTTGTGATCGATGTATAATTTGTAATTATAAATAAATATGAGGGCAACCTACTTCCTGCTCTTCAGTGCTACACAATAGTTTTGCTTTATTGCTCCTCCACTTTTATGTGAGAATATAGGTCAGCCAACTCATTAATAACAATACATTCTCTGTGTGGCTGATAAGGAAACCTGCGTGTTTGTTTTCTGTAGCAGCTAATGTGCAAAACTATATAAGTTAACATATATATATATATATATATATATATATATATATATATATATATATATATACACATATACACACACACACACACACACAGTATATACAGTTGTGCTCATAAGTTTACATACCCTGGCAGAATTTATGATTTCTTGGCCATTTTTCAGAGAATATGACTGATAACACAAAAACTTTTCTTTCACTCATGGTTAGTGTTTGGCTGAAGACATTAATTATCAATCAACTGTGTTTACGCTTTGTAAATCATAATGGCAACAGAAATTACCCAAATGGCCCTGATCAAAAGTTTACATACCCTGGGGATTTTGGCCTGATAACATGCACACAAGTTGACACAAAGTGGTTTGAATGGCTATTAAATGTAACCATCCTCACCTGTGATTTGTTTGCTTGTAATTAGTGTGTGTGTATAAAAGGTCAATACGTTTCTGGACTCCTGACAGACTTGTACATCTTTCATCCAGTGCTGCACTGACATTTCTGGATTCTGAGTCATGGGGAAAGCAAAAGAATTGTCAAAGGATCTGCGGGAAAAGGTAGTTGAACTGTATAAAACAGGAAAGGGATATATAAAGATATCCAAGGAATTGAGAATGCCAATCAGCAGTGTTCAAACTCTAATCAAGAAGCGGAAAATGAGGGGCCCTGTTGAAACCAAACCATGGTCAGGTAGACCAACTAAAATTTCAGCCACAACTGCCAGGAAAATTGTTCGGGATGCAAAGAAGAACCCACAAATAACTTCAGGTGAAATGCAAGACTTATATATGTTAGTCATTCCAATGTTTGTCAGCTATGAGTAAGCGCTCATTATGAGTGCGAAACGCGTCAGCTGAGCCTGTACATCCTGCCAGATTGTCCTGTATTTTTGATGATCTAGTTTTTATAATAAAGACATTTTTTCAACTTTATCCGGTGTGCGGCATCCAGATTTTCTCGTCCAAAGCTCTGAAATACACGACTCTCTGAAAACCTGTGATGTGGCTGTTTCAAGATGCACAATAAGGAGGCACGTGAAGAAAGATAGGCTGCATAGTTGAGTCGCCAGAAGAAAGCTATTACTATGCAAATGCCAGAAAGTATCCTGCTTACAATACGCCAAACAGCACAGAGACGAGTCTCAAACCTTCTGCCACAGTCATTTGAATTGATGAGACTAAAATTGAGCTTTTTGGCCACAACTATAAACACTTCATTTGGAGAGGAGTCGACAAGGCCTATGATGAAAGGTATATTCATACAATCATACATTCCTACTGTGAAACAAGGAGGTGGATCACTGATGTTTTGGGGATGTGTGAGCTACAAAGGCACAGGAAATTTGGTTTAAAATTGATGGCAAGATGAATGCATTATGTTATCAAAACCTACTGGAGAAACATTTGCACTCATCAGCCAGGAAGCTGCGCATTAGAAGTACTTGGACATTCCAACATGATAATGATCCAAAACACAAGGCAAAGTTGACCTGTCATTGGTTACAGCAGAATAAAGTGAAGGTTCTGGAGTGGCCATCTCAGTCTCCTGACCTCAATATTATTGAGCCACTCTGGGGAGATCTCCAACATGCAGTTCATGCAAGACAGCCCGAGAATTTACAGGAACTGGAGGCATTTTGCCAAGAGGAATGGGCAGCTTTACCATTGGAGAAGATAAAGAGCCTCATCCACAAATACCACAAAAGACTTCAAGCTGTCTTTAATGTTAAAGGGGGCAATAAACGGTATTAAGAACTGGGGTATGTAAACTTTTGATCAGGGTCATTTGGGTAGTTTCTGTTTTCATTATGATTAAAGAGCAAACACAGTTAACTGAGAGAATATCTCCACCCAAAAACGGAAACACTGCTATCTGCTTTTCTTATGTGTCTTTAACAATGCTGGTATGTGCTAACTGAACCATCTCCACCCAAAAACTGAAACACTGCTAACTGCTTTTTTTTGTGCCTTTATTAATGCTGGTATGTGCTAACTGAACCATCTCCACCCAAAAACTGAAACACTGCTATCTGCTTTTCTTATGTGTCTTTAATAATGCTGGTATGTTATTTTTACTTAACCGTCTGTAGACCTGTCCACATTACAATGCTTTATTATCTCCCTTGTCTTACCCAAAATTATGGCCCGTTTAACTTTAGTGCCCTCTTGCTAGTCTGTTTCTGAATTAAGAATTTTGCCCTGTTAACCAACCAAGCTTTATTACCTCCTGAGTGATAATTGAAATCCACCCACACCCCACCACTATCAGTATAAATATAAGCTTCTTTTGGGGGTAAGCATTTGCAGGGGGCACACATTTGCAACTGGGGCTCTGTCTCAAAGTGGGCGATTTCTATAAGTGGGAGCACATCTGACTCTGCACTTCAGCGATGGCATAAAGCGAAGGGACACAAGAAAATACTTTGAAAAACACCACACAGACATCAGGTAACCTTGTTTACTCCTTTAGCTCTTTCTCCATGTAGCTTGCATTCTCTACCACTCCTTTTGACAGCTCTGTCCTCTATCCTAAAACTTTCCTTCACACCTCTTTTCCCCCCGCCTCCACAGCATATATGTATCACCCTCGCTTCTGTCCTCTCCTTATTACTGCACCCACCAACTCCTGCTAATTCTAAATCCACACACACTAAAAATCTCCAAGACCCTGTGGCATGCCCCTTCATATAAATCCCACTCCCATATTACCTCCCTCACCCTCCTGCTTCTCCTAACCTCTGGAGCTATATCCCCAAACCCTGGGCCTCCATCATTTAACTGTACCCCATGCACCCATCACCCTGCACCCTCTGGCAGCAGCCGCAATCAACACAATTTAGTTACCATTTCTATTCTTCCCAAGACCAGACTCCCCTTCTTTTGTGCTCTTTGGAACTCCCGCTCTGTCTGCAACAAACTCACCTCTCTCCATTACCTCTTTATCGCCAACTCATTTAACCTACTCGCCATTACCGAAACCTGGCTTCACAAATCCGACACTGCGTCTTCTGCTGCCCTATCCCATGGTGGTCTTCTCTGGACTCACTCCCCCAGATCCAGTGGACGTAAGGGAGGAGGTGTCGGAATCCTTCTAGCCCCACATAACACCTTTCAGGTACTTCAGCCACCTCCCTCTCTGTCACTCTCCTCTTTCGAAGCACACTGCATTCGTCTTTTCACTCCAATTTCTCTAAAGATAGCAGTGATCTACAGGCCCCCTGGACCAGTATCAACCTTTCTGGATGACTTCTCTGCCTGGCTACCCTGCTTTCTTTCCTCTGAAATCCCCACAATCATTCTCAGGGACTTCAACATCCCTATTAATACTAACACTCCTGCCCCTTCCAAACTTCTCAGCCTAACCTCCTCCTTTGACCTGAAGCAGTGGATACATGCTCCTACTCACTCCGAAGGCAATACCCTTGACCTTGTTTTCTCTCACCTTTGCACTTCATGCAACTTCTCTAACTATCCATTCCCTCTCTCTGATCACCACCTTATTAGCTTCACTCTCTCCCTCTCCTCCACCTTCTCTCCCTCCAGCCGCCTAAAAGTTACCCGCAGAAACCTACGTCATCTCAACCCTTCTCTTCTCTACTCTGCTATCGACAACCTCTATGACAAAATCTCACCCCTATCCTGCACAAACCTAGCCACTTCTGTCTACAACGCTTTACTTCTAGCCTCACTGGACTCACTGGCCCCCCTCTCTACACACAGAATCAGGCCCTGACCCCTTCAACCTTGGCAAACAGATGATACTAGAAGTCTGAAAAAACGTAGCTGTGCTCATGAGCGCCTGTGGCGTTAGACCAAGTCTCAGAGAGATTTCAACCAATATAAATCTGCCCTCCAAAAATACAATTCCAGCCTCCTCTCTGCCAAGCAGACCTATTTTATCACTCTCATTAGCAACTTATCATCCCGTCCCCGTCAACTCTTCTCTACCTTCAACTCTCTACTTCGTCCTCCACCACCTCCACCCGCCAACTCACTCACTGCCCAGGAGATCGCCAATAGGGATGAGCTTCATGTTCGAGTCAAACCCATGTTCGACTCAAACATCGTCTGTTCGCCCATTTGCCAAATTACGAATGATATGGGCCATTTGCGCCAAATTCGCGTGGCGCGTCACGGCCCATAATTCACTGCGGCATCGCAGTGCATTGCTGGCTGATGATTGGCCAAGCATGCACTATGACCCGCATGCTTGGCCAATCACAGGGCCCGTCAGTAGAGAGAGCTGTAATTGGCTAAAGCCAGGGTGGCTTTGGCCAATTATGGCTCAGGGGGTTTAGAACACGCCCCACACTATATAAGGTCGCCTGCACGGAGGCCCTGTGTAGTGTGTTGCGGCGTGCTTAGAGAGAGAGAAAGAGACAGTGTCATTTCATTTGAGTTAGCTAGATTAGGCAGGACAGTCAGTGAGTTAGCTGCACTTACAGTGTATTGTGTATATATATATGCATCCCAGGTGTTATATATATATATATACTGTATTCAGTTTAGCTAGATCCGTTCCTGTTATCTTCCTACTGACAGGCAGGCTTGTCTTGTTACAGTATTTACAGCTACCTGAAGAAAATTGCTGGTGTTCTTTTAAACCTATTAGTACCACAGTCAGGCAGCTAGACTATTTCCAGTTAGTGTAGTGCGTCCTCCTCACAGTGTTCAGTTAAAGCTACAAGTTTATTGTGACCTCTGCACAGTGTTCAGCTAAAACTACAAGTTAGTGTAGTGCGTCCTCCTCACAGTGTTCAACTAAAGCTGCAAGTTAGTTTAGTGTGACCTTTGCACAGTGTTCAGCTAAAGCTACAAGTTGGTGTAGTGCGTCCTCCTCACAGTGTTCAGTTAAAACTACAAGTTAGTGTAGTGCGACCTCTGCGCAGTGTTCAGCTAAAACTACAAGTTAGTGTAGTGCGTCCTCTGAACAGTGTTCAGCTAAAGCTACAAGTTAGTGTAGTGCGTCCTCCTTACAGTGTTCAGCTAAAACTAAAAGTTAGTTTTTTGTGAGCTCTGCACAGTGTTCAGCTAAAGCTACCTGTAGAAGGTTGGTGGTGTTTTCCTGATCCTATCACTACCGTAGGCAGCTAAATAAGCTACAAGTTATTTTTTGCGAGCTCTGCACAGTGTTCACCTAAAGCTACCTGTACAAGGTTGGTGGTGTTTTCCTGATCCTATCACTACCGCAGGCAGCTAAATAAGCTACAAGTTATTTTTTTGCGAGTTCTGCACAGTGTTCACCTAAAGCTACCTGTAGAAGGTTGGTGGTGTTTTCCTGATCCTATCACTACCGCAGGCAGCTAAATAAGCTACAAGTTAGTTTTTTGCGAGCTCTGCACAGTGTTCACCTAAAGCTACCTGTAGAAGGTTGGTGGTGTTTTCCTGATCCTATCACTACCGCAGGCAGCTAAATAAGCTACAAGTTATTTTTTTGCGAGTTCGGCACAGCGTTCACCTAAAGCTACCTGTAGAAGGTTGGTGGTGTTTTCCTGATCCTATCACTACCGCAGGCAGCTAAATAAGCTACAAGTTAGTTTTTTGCAAGCTCTGCACAGTGTTCAGCTAAAACTACCTGTAGAAGGTTGGTGGTGTTCTCATACTACAGGCAGGCAGTTGATTTTGCTAGCTGCAGTATCAGTATATATATATATATATATATATATATATATATATATATATATATATATATATCCCAGCTTAGTGCAGCTACAGGCCATTAGTATGTCTGGAAGGCCAACAAGGAGAGGCAGACAGTCAATAGCCAATAAAACAGGGCAAGCAGGCTCTGTGCCTAGAGGCAACAGTGCTGGTCGTGGAGATGGTGCATCCTCATCAGCACGTGGCCGTGGGACACGCTTGGCCTTTTTTTCAGCAGCTGGCCGTGTTGAGCCGCAACATGCGGAAGACTTGGTCGAGTGGATGACCAAGCCGTCCTCATCCTCTCTCACCCATGCTCAGGGTACTTTGTCTGGAAAAGCAGCTGCCAACCCGGCCTCTTCCCTCGGCTCAAAGCCATCAGTGACTCCTTCCCTAGCCCCACCATGTCCTCCTGAGTAGTCCCTCGAACTGTTTGACCACAGTGTTGGGTACATGCTCCAGGAGGATGCCCAGCATTTAGAAGGCTCTGATGATGATACTGAGCTAGATGAAGGCAGTAACGTGAACAGGGACAGAGGGGGTGCCCAAGAAGGATAGCAATCTGGCAGTCATGCTCCCCCTGCTGCAGCATACTGCCAAGTTTGCTCCAGTGATGAGGAGGAAGGGGATGATGAGGTCACTGACTCAACGTGGGTGCCTGATAGAAGAGAGGAGGAGGAGGAGGCACATCACCAACGGGGCAGGATGCCCTCCAGGGGCCAGCCTAAGGGCAGCACACTGACTGCATCACACCCCAAAGCTCCGCATGTGTAGGGCGCTGTTGTCTCTGCGCGTTATTCCAAAAGTTATTTGGTGTGGGCCTTTTTTTTGAGACGAGTGCATCAGATCGCACCGCTGCTATTTGCAACATATGTCTCAAGCGTATCTCGCGTGGCCAAAACATCTCCCGCTTGGGCACCACATGCTTGACCAGACATATGTTGACCTGTCATGCAGTTCGTTGGCAAGCGTATCTAAAAGACCCACACCAAAGAACAAAGAGGACCTCTCCTTGCTCCTCATCAGCTGAGATCTCCAACCCCACTATACCTTCAGTCCTCTCTGAGACCTGCACTGAGAGGAATGAAGGTGTAGAAGTAGGTGTGTCACAGCCAAGTACTTGTGTGTAATCTGCTTTCGTTTCACCGACATCAGATTGTACCAGGCAAATTTCCCTGCCCCAGCTGCTGCACCACAGAAAGAAGTTCGCTCCCAGCCATCCACATGCCCAGCGGTTGAATGCTAGCTTGGCAAAATTGCTAGCACTTCAACTGCTGCCTTTTCAGTTGGTAGACTCTGCCCCCTTCCGTGAGTTTGTGAAATGTGCGGTTCCTCAGTGGCCGGTACCCAAACGTCACTTTTTCTCACAGAAGGCGATTCCAGGTCTCTACCGGCATGTGGAAGGCAATGTCCATGCCTCGCTGGGCGATCAGTGGTAAGGTGCATATTACCGCTGACTCATGGTCCAGCAGGCATGGACAGGGACGTTACCTAAGTTTCACCGCGCATAGGGTGACTCTGCTGGCAGCTGGGAAGGATGCAGGACAAGGTGCAGTAGTGTTGGAGGTTGTTCCGCCACCACACCTCCAAAATGCCACTACTGATTGTGACACACCTCTTTCCTCCACCCCCTCCTCCTCTTCTTCCTCTATGGCCTCTTCCTGTGCTTTGTCCTCGGAACCAGCGGTGCTCCATAGCCGTTCAAGGGGCTACGCAAGTATGCAGGCTAAAATATGCCATGTGGTGCTTGAGCTGGTGTGCTTGGGGGACAGGGGCCACACTGGGGCAGAGGTTCTGTCAGCTCTGCAGGGGCAGGTTCAGAGGTGGTTGACGCCACGCCAACTTAAGG
This sequence comes from Lithobates clamitans, assembly GCA_037952925.1. Lineage (NCBI taxonomy): Eukaryota > Metazoa > Chordata > Amphibia > Anura > Ranidae > Lithobates > Lithobates clamitans. The sequence goes on from JBBGZY010000335.1 coordinate 4,040,701, forward strand.
CAGCAATGGTGGTTTGCGACAATGGCACCAACCTCCTCTCTGCCCTCCGACAGGGACAAATGACCCATGTGCCCTGTTTGGCTCACGTCCTTAACTTGGTGGTGCAGCGGTTCTTGGGCAGGTACCCGGGCTTACAGGATGTCCTGAGGCAGGCCAGGAAAGTCTGTGTGCATTTCTGCCGGTCATATAATGCCAGTGCTCGGCTGGCAGACCTCATAAAGGAGTTTAACCTGCCCAAAAACTGCCTAATCTGTGACATGCCCACCAGGTGGAACTCAACATTAGCAAGCGGCTGCACATGCAGCAGAGGGCCATTAATGAGTACCTGTGCGACTATGGCACCAGGACAGGGTCAGGGGAGCTTGTTTTTTTTTTCCCCATGCCAGTGGGCCATGATCAGGGATGCATGCACTGTCATGTCACCATTTGAGGAGGCCACGAGGATGGTGAGCAGTGACAGTGCATGCATCAGTGACACTGTCCCCCTTGTCCACCTATTGGAGCACACGCTGCGTGGAATAATGGACAGGGCACTTGAGGCAGAACAGAGGCAGGAAGAGGAGGACTTCCTTAGCTCTCAAGGCCCCCTTTATCCAGACAGTGTCCCTGCGTGTTCGCCGATCACACAGGAAGAGGACGAGGAGGATTGCGTCAGTATGGAGGTGGAGCCTGGCACTCAGCATCAGCAGCAGTCTTTAAGGGATCAGTCTCAAGAAACACATGGACTTGTACGTGGCTGGGAGGAGGTGGCTGCGGACCATGTCGTCCTTAGTGACCCAGAGGACTCCGGACCGAATGCCTCAGCAAACCTACGCTGCATGGCCTCCCTGATCCTGCAATGTCTGCGTAAGGCTCCTCGTATTTGTGGTATCAAGGAGAAGGACCAATACTGGCTGGCAACCCTCCTTGATCCACGTTACAAGGGTAAGGTTGCGGACCTTATCTTGCCGTCGCAGAGGGAGCAGAGGATAAAACATCTTCGGAAGGCCTTGCGGAAAGGTGTTGCTGAGGCTTCAGTCAGTCAAAGAAGGAGCGGTGGAGTGGCCGTCTGACCGATGCGTTCAGACAATTTTTTAGTCCGCAGCCCCAAGGTATGATCGGTTCCAGCAACCATCGCCAGCGTCTGTTTTACATGGTGCAGGAATACCTAGGGGCAAGATCTGACTTGGACACCTTTTGTATATACATATGACCTCGGTGGTATGGATGTGTCATTGCCATCATCCCATGTAAGAATTTTTTGAAATTTTTGAAACCTCTAAGGGGATTTTTAAGGCAATGAAATATAGATTGAAAGTTAAAAAATCAATTTATTGATATAGATCAACATTTAAGAAATACAAAATCATTACACTAGTGACACATAAATAAATATTAACAGTTCAAATTTCTGTAATCAAAATGTTATCTGTACTAAATGACAATAATTCCATTTAAGAAGACTTGGACATCTTTCCCACCAAAAATCCTCTGAGTTACTGGGTCTTGAGGATGGATCACTGGCCAGAGCTTGCACAATATGCAATTGAGCTACTGGCCTGCTTTGTAACCGATCACAGGGTGCGTCTGTCCACCGACTCGGTCGATCGACTGACCTTCATAAAAATGAATCAGTCTTGGATTACAACCAGCTACCAAGCACCTGATGCTGATGTAACCGAATTATTTTTTTGAAATCTCAGATCCCGTCAAAGACTGCCTATGCTGATGCTGAGTGACTATCCTGAGTAATTATCCTCTTCCTCCTCAATGATCACGCTGATAGCTTGTAAGAACATTTTTGGTTCTGGGCGCCGCCACCAGTGCCTAAGGCCCAATTTTTCAGCCCCTGTTTAACAGGGGCGTGTAATTACAATTTTTGATGCAATACTTTGCAGCAGGGCTCGTTTCTGCGTTCCAACTAGAGTATCTGTGAGGGGTTGCAGTGTTGTGGCACCAGCACTAGTGCCTAAGGCCTATTTTTTCAGCCCTTGTTCAACAGGGACATGTAATTACAATTCTTGATCTAATATTTCACAGCAGAGCCCATTTCTGCACCCACCAAGATCGAGTGAGGACTTACAATGTTGTGGCACTAGCACCACCACCACCAAAGGCCCAATTTTTCTGCCCCTGTTCAACAGGGGCATGTAATTACAATTCTTGATCTAATATTTCACAGCAGGGCCCTGTGAGGGCTTACAGTGTTGTGGCCACAACAACATCTAAGGCCCAAATTTCTGCTGAGTATATAGGGCAGGCCCCTACTTTCAAACATCCAACTTACAAACGACTCCTACTTGCAAACAGAAGGAGACAACAGGAAGTGAGATGAAATCTACCCCTAGGAAGGGAAATTCTCCCCTGTAAGAGTTAATATGGGAAAAACATTTCTCCTTTCCACTGATGCTTTATCACCAATCCTTGTTTCACAAAAAAACCCAAATTTTCAAAAAACATTTGTCATTGGGACAAAAAGTGAGGTGAAATCTTCTGAAGAGGAGCACAGACAGCAAAACAAATGTCACAGGGGTGATAACCCTTCCCTATGTTTTCCAAAAAGCTTAAAATTGATTTTTGGCTGGAGCTAAACACGTTAAAATGTAACAGTTCAAAATTACAAACAGATTCTACTTAACAACAAACCTACAGTACCTGTCTTGTTTGCACCGCCTGTATATTGCTGTTCAGAGTACAGAGCCTGTATACTGCTGTTTCCTTTTTTAATTTGGGTGCGGGGTTCCCCTTAATATCCATACAAGACTCAAAGGGCCTGGTAATGGACTGGGGGGTACCCATGCTGTTTGTCTCACTGATTTTCATCCATATTGCCAGGACCCGACATTACATTAACGCCGCAAGCAGTTTTAAATGACTTTTTTTCCTTAAAAAATGACATTTTGTGCAGGGACTGTTCTAAGCACGGGAAACATGCGCCAATTTACAGGCATACTATAGACACCCCCCAGGTACGATATTTAAAGGAATATTTCACTTTTTTTTTTTTTACTTTAAGCATCATTAAAATCACTGCTCCGGAAAAAACGGCCGTTTTTAAAAGTTTTTTTTGCATTGATACATGTCCCTTGGGGCAGGACCCGGGTCCCCAAACCCTTTTTAGGACAATACCATGCAAATTAGCCTTTAAAATGAGCACTTATGATTACAAACGTTCGAGTCCCATAGACGTCAATGGGGTTCTAACTTTCGTGCAAATTTTCGGTCCATTCGCAGGGGTGTTCGGCTCATCCCTAATCGCCAATTACTTCAAACAGAAGATTGATACAATTTGCGCGGAGATCTCTACTGTTCCAATACCCTCCACGCTTTACACTTCATGCCCACAGGCACAATCATTACTTCCCTCTTTCAACCCCACCACTATAGACGAGGTTGCTAAACTACTTGGTAATGTCCATCCTACCACCTGCCCTCTGGATCCAGTTCCCTCACAAATGCTACATTCACCCTCTGGCTCTATGCTACACTCTCTAACCCACATCTTCAATCTTTGTCTCTCTTCTGGCATCTTCCAACTCTCTAAAACATGCACTTGTCAGACCCATACTTAAAAAGCCCTCACTGGACCCATCCAATCTTAACAGCCTACACCCCATCTCCTAGCTCCCCTTCTTATCCAAACTCCTCGAACGTCTGGTCTACAACCGACTGAGCGTCCACCTCGCTGCCTTGTTGATCCCCTTCAGTCTGGATTTTATCATCAACACTCCACAGAAACTACTCTCCTAAAACTAACAAACGATCTACTAACGGCCAAAACCAATCGACACTATTCTGTACTCCTACTTCTGAACCTCTCTGCTGCCTTTGATACGATTGACTACCCCCTCCTCAAAAACTCCACGCCTTTGGTCTCCGTGACTGTACTCTTCGCTGGTTCTCTTCCTACTTATCCAACCGCACCTTTAGCGTTTCTCACAACTCTACTTCCTCCTCTCCTCTTCCTTTCTCTGTTGGGGTCCCCCAAGGTTCTGTTCTTGGACCTCTCCTATTTTCAATCTACACCTCCTCCCTGGGTCAACTGACAGCCTCCCATGGCTTCCAATACCACCTCTACGCTGAAGACACCCAAATCTATTTCTCTACCCCTCCGCAAACACCCCCTATATCTCCTCAATCTATCCAAAACCGAACTTATAATTTTTCCTCCCCCATATGTCCCTTCCCCTGATCTCTCTGTCAAAATCGATGGCACAACTATAAGCCCATCCCCACATGCCAAGGTTCTAGGTGTAGTCCTGGACTCTGAACTTTCCTTTAAGCATCACGTCCAAATCCTGCCGCCTCAATCCCCACAACATCTCCAAAATACGCCCCTTTCTAACCAATGACACAACAAAGCTCTTAATTCACTCGCTGGTCATCTCTCGCCTCGACTACTGCAACTCCCTTCTCATTGGCTTACCTCTACATAGTCTATCACCTCTTCAATCCATCATGAATGCTGCTGCCAGACTCATCCACCTTACCAATTGCTCTGTGTCTGCCACTCCGCTCTGTCAATCCCTCCACTGGCTTCCGCTCGGCCAAAGAAATAAATTCAAAATACTAACAACTACGTACAAAGCCATCCACAATTTCGCCCCCAGCTACATCACTAGCTTAGTCTCTAAATACTAACCTACTCATTCTCTTCATTCCTCTCAAGACCTCCTGCTCTCTAGCTTCCTCGTCACGTCCTCCCATGCTCGCCTCCAGGACTTTTCCAAAGCCTCTCCAATCCTATGGAATGCCTTACCCTAATCTGCCCGCTTATCTCCTACTTTATTAGCTTTTAGACGATCCCTGAAAACCCTTCTCTTCAGAGAAGCCTACCCTACCCACACCTAACAACTGTATTTTCATTTTCTCCATCAGCTCAACCACCACAGTTATTACCTTTTTGTTTCCACTTGACCCTCCCTTCTAGATTGTAAGCTCTAACGAGCAGGGCCCTCTGATCCCTCCTGTATTGATTTGTATTGTAAGTGTACTGTCTGCTCTCATGTTGTAAAGCGCTGCGCAAACTGTTGGCGCTATATAAATCCTGTATAATAATAAAAATTCATAATAAATGGCTTCAGCCAAACACTAACTACGAGTGAAAGATGTTTTTGTGTTATCATTCATATGCTCTGAAAAATGGCCAAGAAATCATAAATTCTGGCAGGTTATGTAAACTTATGAACACAGCTGTATATATAACTAAATACCTTTTCCTTTAAGAAAGAAATACAATGAAAAAAATGACCAAAATGTGTATATAATAAGGTTCTTGATGTTTAAATGCCTCCAAGATTTGTTTAAAGGTATTCTTAAAGCCAAGCTTCTCATGTTATGAGATAATGTGAAACAAAGCACTTACATAGCAATCCATAATTATATATAGCTTGTTCCGAACTGTCTGAGGGGATGGTTGTGCCATTTGGTCTCATGAAATCATCACTCTGGTCATTATTCCAGGTACCTATGAGATATTATGTTCGTAAACAAGAATTAATAATGCACAAGACATTTCTAAAGTTGGAAATAATGGGAACCTGTGAGTGCTGGGTCCATAGCATGGTCAGCACTCTGAGTATAAGACAGATACATACCTAGCAATCCTTTTGTTTTACCAAGAAACTCATCTGGAAGATTGGACACAGCACTAAACATTTCAGAATACTGAGACACTGACACAGACAGAATCCCCTCAAAGGTTGCAGTGATGGAGTCATTTTTAAGTAAAAAGACAGTCGGGTCACTGTCATTAATCTCAGCATCCATGTCTACAAATCAGAAAAACATACACAGATTGTTACATTTACATAGCACACATATACATTTTCAAATGAACAACAGGGTCAAGTCACTAAAGTCATTAAATATTGTTGGTATTATAAGCTGCACACATTATTTTTTCAGTTATACAATGAGAGATATTTTTTTTATAATTTACTAAATCTTTTGTGTATTGACGGTCAGATTTGCTGCATGCATGGTAAACTATTGATTGGGTTATTACTTCTCAGAATACATCTATTTCTGACTCGCAGGAACTAGAAGATCTGTTTGGCGTCTTATGTTGAGGGTAAATAATCTTTTGTAAGATAAAATACTACATCATAACAAAAGAAGGCTTTTAGTGATTAAATAGCATTTTTTTTAAACATGACCATGTGATATAATGACATCATTAAAAAGTATGAGGGTTTTCTCACAAACTGGTATCTCTAGTTACGCAGGTACAACCAGGCAGGTGACATAGGAAAAAAATATTTGCTTGGTGTAAAGATGAACCAAAAAGCAAAAAGCAAAAAGTAGAAAAAAAACATTTGCCTGGCTATGCAGTGAGGCACGGGTATAGGGGTCACAGCACTATAAATCCTTCGGTAGGTAAAACAACTTCATATATTACTTACTGTGTTTGAACTATTTTACCTTCCAAAGCTTTTTTTTTACAAATATGACTAACCTCTGAAATCACAATGGCATGATAACTGTCTATAGTCCTCATTTAAAATTTATGGACTGTATATTGAACTGTCACATTTTTTATTTCAACTGTACCAAGGGATATGTATGTACCTACCTTCTGAGGAAGTGAATGACACAGTTTGACCATTTAAAAGGGTAGTTATACTGCCATTATTTTCAAGATACCACTTTACCTGTAAAAAATAGCAGAGAAATTATATAAAAATTTAGATATAACATACTTCTATGACTGTTTTTTCACCTTTTTTCCCTATGGTTCCTGTGCAGTGGATCTCCACATTCTATTGGCGGACGGCGTTTTCCATCTTCCTTGGTAGGTGGGTGGGACTCCCACTGTCTTCCTGCCCCCTTGAGCTGGTGATTGGCTGGCGGGGGTGTGTGCGATGTTGTGCCTTTTCAGCGGTTGTTATGATGGAAGGGGTGTGGTGCTGGGACCGTGACGTGGTCCGCTGTCTATGGCCCGGTGTGTCCTCTTCGACGCAGTGGCGCCAGTTGCTGAAGCTGCCCACCTGTAAACATCAATTGGCAGCTATGCATGCCATTAAATGGGATCCGCCCCCTCATCCTACATAGACACCCTTATGTTGTTAGGGAGATGAGGAGTCCTTTGATGCTGACATAGGGGACAATCGTTATGGGACCCCCTTCTTTACCATCCTGCACCACATGTCTTATAACACACTCAAGCTTACATGTGGCTAGTGCACCTAATATCAGGAGTCCTGGGTGAGTGTTTGATTTGGGTGACATTTTCATATAATCCCAGTTTGGTATACCTTTATTATATATGTGAAGGGATGCTAAGGAGGGTGGGTATTTCCCCTAATACTGCCAGTAATTAGAGGCAGTATAAATAACCTGAGTAGATATGTTTTTCTAAACTGGGGAGTAGGGTTGTAGTTTGTATTCTACAGGGGACCCACATTAAACTATCCTTTTGCCCTATTTCACACATTGTTAGATGTGTCTGTATATTATGCATATTGATTACCATGATCTCCATATGATATACCTTTTCATGATTGGTATATCAGAGCTTGGTGTCCTTAAAGAGCTGTATGCGGACTAACCCAGGTGACCAGAAGGTGGTGGCAGTTGACTATATGAAGACCATGAATTGTGACTCCATTTATTTGTTTTTGTATACATCTTTGAGGTATGTGGCAATACAGTATTGTGCCATCATACCTACTGGCATATTGAGATTGGAATTGATATTCATATTTCTTATTCTAGTGTTTTGACTGCAAAATATTTTTCCTGAAGAAGTGGGCTATGTCACGTGAAATGCAACTGCGCTGAAGTTCAAGCAAGTCCCTCATCTCCAACTGCAGTAGGATTGATGAGCATTTACACTTAGAAGAGCAATAAACTGTTCTTATGGTTATGTCTGTGGTATATGTGTATATTTTCTTGTTTTCTTTCATTTTTAACCTGTAAAAATAAATATCTTTGATACTTTTTTACTCCATTGGTACTGTTATAGTCCTTCCAATCTAGTAATTAGGGTTTTCGTGTGCATTTATCTTTTCAAGATGAGGTACTGGACATCTATTGTCTAATTTTTGAGGGTTCTCGTATGAGTCCCTGCTCCCAGCATTCCTTTTCAGTACCAAAAAGTGTTTCAACTTGGACTGTCAGAACACACTAGTATTTGGCCATAATTGCAAGGTTTTCAAATTTGCTGCAGGAATGTGCACACATCTCTAAATTCCTGCAATTGTTTTGTTCTCCTGACAGTCTCTTTGACCATTTGAATTTATTCAGTACAGACGCACAAAACATGCATATATATTTTTCAATGCATGAAGTCCAAAGGGTAACACCGCTAATTTTTTTTACAATAAGGAAGCAATTACTAAAACGCATGAAGTACTCTCTAGTGTGCTAGAAGTAGTATGGCTAGGATTTTTGATAGAGAAGGTAAATTTCTAGGCTTGGCTGGCAGCCAAGCCTGGATGTGTTTTGATCTGGGTTGGGAGCAGAGCTGGTGACTCACGGCAGCATCACCAACACGTCCCACTTCTTTCCAGAATGTGCTGGTGTCTTCTGGAAAGGAAGGAGGAGAGGAGAGTTGGAGCTGTCTGGGGTGTTCTGAGAAGCCCTGACAGGTCCCCAACTTTGATTAGCAGGGGGCAGGCCTCCTTAAGTGCTTAGGGTCAGCCCAGCTGGGGGAGGAGTAGTTTGGGTGGAAGCTGGAGATGGAGTACTAGGCTGTCGTGGCCTCTGAGGGAGCTCTCCAGTCTGGGGGGGTGACCTTGGGCCTGGGCTCGTGTGCAGACAGGACCCTCTAAAGACACACAGAGGTGTCCTGGACAGGTGGCACGGGAGCACAGAGAGGACAGCAGGAGAGTACTGCTGGGCAAAGTCTCCAGGGAAGAACTACAAGCCTCAGCCAAGAGGGCTGGTGAGTTTCACACAGTCGGGAGATCAGGGAGGCATACCTGGGAAAGTGCAGTCTGAGATGGGTGCAGAGCCAGAGGAGTGGACTGTTGTATCACGGGCAGTGGAGAGAGAAGCAGCTGCAGCCCAGGGGGCTGGCAGGGCCTGAAGGTGTGGTACTGGGCTCAGTATCCACATGGACAGCTAGCACTAGGACTACCTTGCACCTTGCTAGCACTTTGGCTACACCATAGGGGTCCGCGGTCCCTGCCTGCAAAGGGCATTTGTTAAGGTCTGGTTGAGCCAGTGTCAGGCCTGCAATCAGTATTAGCTGGTCCTGAGAGCTGATCAAGTGATGTGCTGGAGGAGTAAGGAGAGATACTCTGCGAGCAAGTATGTGATGGAGCTGAAGTGAGGAGATGTATATACAAGGGTGTATATAGTTGTGTCCCAAGAGCTATTTTACTTTAATCAAGTGGGCATCCCATACTTTCCTTACTCCATCCAAGTTCAAATCCTCCCAATAAATATGAAAAAAAAAACTAAGTTCAAGGCCTGGTTTTCTGACTGTGAATGGAAGTGAACTGTGTGCCTGGCTGTGCAGGGTAAGAGACGGACCACAATACTCAGCAGCCCCTATGGGGGTACCGCCACACACACACACACACACATACTAAAATACATAACAATTAAATTCATATAGAGGCTGATTCAATAAAGGAGCTGAGAATCTTCCTACAATAAAATTGTATAAACATGCAAGTGAATATTTACATAAAGATTCTCAACTCTTTTAGTAAATCAGCACTAGTTGGTTAGTTTAGTAAATCAACCCTGTTCGGTTCGCACCAGAACATGCGAATAGGCAAAAAATTTGTTCGAACAGGCAAACACCGTTAAAGTCTATGGGACTCGAACATGAATAATCAAAAGTGCTAATTTTAAAGGCTTATATGCAAGTTATTGTCATAAAAAGTGTTTGGGGACCTGGGTCCTGCCCCAGGGGACATGGATCAATGCAAAAAAAAGTTTTAAAAATGGCGTTTTTTTCGGGAGCAGTGATTTTAATAATGCTTAAAGTGAAGCAATAAAAGTGTAATATTCCTTTAAACTTCGTACCTGGGGGGTGTCTATAGTATGCCTGTAAAGGGGCGCATGTTTCCCGGGTTTAGAACAGTCTGACAGCAAAATGACATTTCAAAAGAAAAAAAGTCATTTAAAACTACTCGCGGCTATTAATGAATTGTCGGTCTGACAATACACATAAAAGTTCATTGAAAAACGGCATGGGAACCAAAATTGCGTGGGGTCCCCCCAAAAATCCATACCATACCCTTATCCGAGCACGCAACCTGGCAGGCCGCAGGAAAAGAGGGGGGACGAGAGAACCCCCCCTCCAGAACCGTACCAGGCCACATGCCCTCAACATTGGAAGGGTGCTTTGGGGTAGCCTTTCTTCCTCCATCTTCTTCTTCTTCTGGATCTTCTGGTTCTTCCTCCGGTGTTCTCGTCTGGCATATTCCTCCACTGCGTCTTGTTCCCTTCTTCTTCTCGGGCCGCTCCGCATCCATGATGGGGGGCTCCCGCTGTGTGACGCTTCTCGTCTTCTGACGGTTCTTAAATAATGGAGGGTAGGGCCACCCGGTGACCCCACCCCCCTCTGACGCATGGGGACTTGACGGGGACTTCCCTGTGGCATTCCCCTCTGAGGTCACGGATGACCCCACCCCCCTCTGATGTCATGGGGAATGCCACAGGGAAGCCCCCGTAAAGTCCCCCGTGCGTCAGAGTGGGGCGGGGTCACTGGGTGGCCCTGCCCTCCGTTATTTAAGAAGAAGAAGAAGAAGATGGAGGAAGAAACCGAAGGAAGATAGAAGAAAGAGGATAGAAGAAAGAAGATGGAAAAAAGAAGACTTTAAATAAAGGAATTGTCAAAAACTGTCTCTTGTCATTTTTAACATTTTTGACAATTTTTTTGTGAAATGGTAGGGGTACTTTTGTACCCCCTTACCATTTCACACAGGGGGGGCCGGGATCTGGGGGTCCCCTTGTTAAAGGGGGCTTCCAGATTCCGATAAGACCCCGCCCGCAGTCCCCCACAACCACCGGGCAAGGGTTCTGGGGATAAGGCCCTTGGCTACCCCAAAGCACCCTCCCAATGTTGAGGGCATGTGGCCTGGTATGGTTCAGGAGGGGGGGCACTCTCACCCTCCTCTTTTCCTGCGGCCTGCCAGGTTGCGTGCTCGGATAAGGGTCTGGTATGGATTTTTGGGGGGACCCCACGGCATTTTTTTTTTATTTTGGCGCGGGGTTCCCCTTAAAATCCATACCAGACCTGAAGGGCCTGGTATGGAATTTAGGGGGACCCTCATGCCATTTTTTTTTTAATTTTGGTTTGGGGTTCCCCTGTGGGGAAATCCTATGCCGTTTTTATCAATGAAGTTTTATGTGTGGTTCTCTGCATGAGGACTAAAAATTGTGAAGATTGTGCACGTCATATGAGTGTAATACACACAAAATATAAAAATGGTGAATAAAAAGAAACAATAACTGAAATGCTAAACTGCAGATGCTACAAAAGTGTTGGAAATCCGGCTTCCATAGATAGGATATCAATCCTCAGAAGTAAGGAGGAAAAAACAGAGACTTCTCCATAGTGTAAGTCCGTTAAGAACCAGTTTTATTTAAAACAAGGAGATAAAAAACACTCTGGCTCTTCACAAGCAAAAGCAATAAAAATAGCGCTGAAATTCGAATGGTGGCAAGACAGGCATAACAAACCCTACGCGTTTCGTCTGATGGGACTTCAACTGGGGTATATGACTGGGAGTCCACCATCTCTGGTAAGGGTATTTATGCCTACACCTTTCACACAGATGTTTATCACCGCATTCCATGAATGCCATCTTTAGATCCACTGGTCCTCCCACACTGATCTTGGCAGCTGCTGATCGTTTCCCATTTCATTATTTGGACTTTGAGTCACTAATTACTTTATATATATATGAGTTCCGGGTGGACTTTTTGTAGCATCTGCAGTTTAGCATTTCAGTTATTGTTTCTTTTTATTCACCATTTTTATATTTTGTGTGTATTACACTCATATGACGTGCACAATCTTCACAATTTTTAGTCCTCATGCAGAGAACCACTCCTCTTCCATTGCGGTTCTCCCTACATTGTTTTTCTTTTATGATTACTTGCACATGTATTAGTTTGTTCACTGGTTCACTTCTGGTGTTATCACACCGTTTATAGGATTCACCCACATTTTATCTGCTTACTTTGCGGGTCGGATTATTTATCTGCTTTATGGGTGCCAACCAACAGTCCTTATAGGACTTACTCCCATTAAATTTTTGTTGTGCATTTCGCCCTTCAGACACCATTCTGTTTGGCTTTGCCCAATAAAGGACATTCTTAGCGCCACACATATTCTAATTTTATATCCTCCTACAATTTGTCTGATTGTGGTGTTGGCTGCTCTGCTCTCCAGTTGGCGCATTATCTTATTCTTGATTTCTAAGTTTTATGTGTATTGTCGGACCGAAAATTCATTAATAGCCACGAGTTTTAAATTACTTTTTTTCCTTTGAAATGTCATTTTGCTGTCAGACTCTTCTAAATGCAGGAAACATGCGCCCCTTTAGAGGCATAATATAGACACCCCCCAGGTATGAAATTTAAAGGAATATTACACTTTTATTGTTTTACTTTAAGCATTATTAAAATCACTGCTCCCGATAAAACAGCCGTTTTTAAAACTTTTTTTGCATTGATTCATGTCCCCTGGGGCAGGACCCAGGTCGCCAAACACTTTTTATGACAATACCATGCATATAAGCCTTTAAAATTAGCACTTTTGATTTCTCCCATAGACTTTTAAAGGGTGTTCCGCGGCTTTCGAATTTGCCGCGAACACCCCAAATTGTTCGCTGTTTGGCGAACTGGCGAACAGTCGATGTTCGAGTCAAACATGAGTTTGGCTAGAACTTGAAGCTCATCCCTAATCAGCACTAATGCATATGCTCTTTTAGCTTCATTCAGTTCAGAGTGCAAATAGGAACTTAATATATATAATTCTTTTTTTGTTGTTGTTGGAAAAGTTCCTATATCTTTAACAAAGTATACACTTTTAGCACAATATTATTAGTATTTTTGTTGTTCTTGATTTGTTGCTTTCGGGCATCACTAAGACATATCTATTATATATTTAAGCTGTAATGTGACAATTTTCATTTGAATGGAACTTACTGTAACTCTGCCAGTACTGGAGGTGTACTGTACAGCAAATGCTGCAAAGTTGGTAGCCTGTGCAGTGCCAGTCTGCACTGTACGTCCTTGTAGAATGAAGTTGATATTTTCAGCTGATGCATTAACAAGTGTGAAATCTCCAAGTCCATTGAACGTGTAGCTGAGACCATCCAGGGTTGTGATATGAGGATCTCCAAACATCCATCCTGTAAAATGTAAAATAGCTAGCGTGAGTGTGTGCTTCTAGAAACATTTTTCTTTTGAAAAAAATAAGGCAAGTCTATACTATAGTGTAGATTTATATTAGTTGTGTATTGATTATAGAAAAAAGGAACAGTAAATTGTTTACCAGGGACTAAAGGCCTGTAATTACGGCAGCTGATTGGGAATCTCTTCTGCATGTACATAGAGCAAAACTGGGGATCATCCACTCCATTGCAGCACGTCTCAAAAGCATCCAGTTCAGGGTCTAAGGAGAAAAGTGTGCTAAAAAAGTGAAAACTGACTTTTCAAGGACTTTAGAATCTTTAAACATTTTAAACATATGTATGTGAATGTGACCAGCACCCTGATGATAAGATATCAAAATGTGCTAAATTTCTCATGAAATTTTTTTTGTATTATTGCAAAACATTTTGCACTTGCAGCTCAGTTTGCAGAGCTATATGTACAACTAGAGATCTACAAAATTAGACTAAATCATTGATACTCAGGTGTTTTTAATAGATGGAGGGAAAAATGTAGATATTTTATCTATACTATTCAACCAAAAATAAAGGTTGGATAAAATAGCTGAGTGTCAATAATTTAGGCTAGTCTTGTGGATTTATAGGTAAAATTAAGTAGCAACTAGACAGCAAATGGGAAATTGAATAGGTTGATATTCTGCCCATTGAAATATAAATGAACTAATATATGCCTTTATTGGTTAATTAGCTCATGGCACATGTATACCTTGTCAGCCATAATTGCCTATTACATATACTAGTGTGCTTCCTGCTAAACTGATAACCATAGTTCATAAAATAGATATGTTCATACAATAGACATTGAATGAAAGCGGACCTTGCACTAACAAACAAGGTCCATTTAATACCTCCCGGTTCCTCCTTTATAAGAAATTACTGCAATAAAGTAAAAAAAGAAAAACTGTGGGGGGAAAAGTAAATATACTCACTGTACCCCCAGCTTCTGCACTGCAGGGGGTGCCCTCATACTCCTTCCTGTAAGATCCCTGAAAATGCTGAGTAATCCACATTTAGCAAGAAAAGGCTCCAGTATGGTGCAAAAGCAAGATTGCAAAATGTAAGATTACTCAGCATTGCCATGATCTCACAAGACGCATGGCAGCACCCTCGTCTAGACTCTACATGCAGAAGTCAGGAATAAGGTAAGTATAGTTCACTTTCCTAAAACATTTGTTCAGCAGAGAGGGTTACTGAGCTGTGTATACTGCAGTGTAAATCTTGATGTGTAGCTCCAGACATTTTTTTTTCTCATCTAATTGTGAGCAAGGAGGGGTTGGACCCTCCATTGGGGTTTTTATTGCTGTCTTAGACCCCATTGTGGAGATTTGCTCACGTTTCTTGTCCAGCTGATACTATTGTCAGTAGAACAGAAAGTGAAAGCAAATGTATTCTAATAAAATGTTTTTATTGTAGCTTTGTCCCCAGAGAAGAGATAATCTTCTGTTTTGGTGATAATGTGAAGAGAAATATCCCTGAAGGGGAAAGAGCAAAAAAAAACCCTGACAGAAGTTCTAACCCTTCCCAAATCTACCAAAAAGTATTGCCTAGAGTTACACTTTAAAGTAATACCTCAAAAAGTGTATTCAGTAAAAAATATGAGTATTTCCTTTATCGATCTGTAAATAATCACTGTTTCTTTCTTTAGCATAGACTCTAGACTCTAAATTGAGATACTAAAGGAGTGTTTCATTACCTTACTGAAAAAAGGTACGCTTTGTTGAGTTTGCATATCCACTCATGTCTTTCAGAATTAAAAAAAAGGATTTCTCCATGCATATATTTATATTTAAATGACTGAAGGAATTACATCTTCGCTTTGCTGAGAAAACTTTTGCATTAACTTTAGTAAATGAGCCCCAGTATTTTCACTTACCAAACTTAGAAGATGCGGAGATCCATGCCCTTTCTTGGAACCCTTCTAGGAACTGATTCTTCCGGTAGTACACACACCTTATACCAGCTTTAAACCGATTGGGAGATGTGCTGCGGAGCAAGCTGATTGTGCTGCTCCCACCTATAAGTCCCAAATACAAGATAACACCATTAGAAATACTCAAAAAGTAGTCATAGTGCCTAAATTACAATTCTGCAGCTAAAAATCCCTTTTTACATAAACAAACTTCCATTTGTAAAGATGTACAAGGAGCATAGTGCTAATTTGTATAGTGATTGTAAAGCCTCTTTTTTTAACTTATTAAAGAAAATAACAAACAAGTTATACTTACCTTGGTTTTGCAGAGATCAGCTCAGATCCTCCTCTTCTCCGGTCCCTCTCCGTTGCTCCTGGCCCCTCCCTCCTATCTAGTGCCCCCACAGCAAGCAGCTTACTATGGGGGCACCCGAGCTGAGCTGCAGCTCCGTGTGTCCATTCAGACACAGAGCTGGCATTCGGCCCCACCTCCTCTATCTCCTGATTGGCTAACTGACTTTGATTGACAGCTTTGAATGGCACTGCTGCTGTGTCTCAGCTAATCAGGAGGGAGAGTCAGGGATGGCCGAGGGACTCGTGGACATCGCTTGACAGAGATGGGGCTCAGGTAAGTATTAGGGGGTGCTGGGGAGGCTGCTAAACACAGAAGGTGTTTTATCTTAATGCATAGAAATGCATCAGCAACTAGTCTGACTTTAGTAGGGCAATTTTGGTTGGTTGCTATAGGTTACAGTTTTTACGAATTAAAACGTTGGTCTTTTATTGAAAAAGGCCAAAATGGGCCAGTGCTGATAATGTAACAACACAATCTTAGTTTTAATTATATTTTATGCATGATTTATACATTCTTAACTCTTTAAACTTATAATAGAATACTGGAGAATTAGAAGCAAAGGGAAAGAAATACAAAAAAATGAGGTGGGGAATTGAAAGGGAAATTAATTGAAAGAAAAGAGAAGAAAAAAGGAATTTGTAAGGAACAGCAAAGGAAAGAAAAAAGAGAAGAAAGATGGAGAATGGGGAATTAAAAGTGAAAAAACTAGAAAAAAGGGGCAAAGAGAAGAACAATGAGTAAAAGAAAGGAGAAAGGATCGCAATGGAAAGAAAGGAGAAGAGAAGAAATATGCAGAATGGGGAATGAAAAGTGAAAAAACTAGGAAGAAAGAGGAAAGAAAAGAACAATGAGGAATGGAAAGGAGAAGGGACAGCAATGGAAAGAAAAGGGAGACAAAAAGAAGAATGGAGAATAGGGCAGGAGAGGAAAGGGCAAAGGGAAGAACAATGGGGAATGAGAAAGCAAATTAAGTGGAAAGGTGAACAAAAATTGAGAATAAGAAGGGAAGTAGAAAGTAAAGAGATGGGAATGTGGAGAAGAAGGGAAATAGATGCAGAATGGACAGAAAAGATGGGAAATGAAAGCAAAAGGTGAAGTAGCTTTTTTGGCAAAAAATAAATAAATCAAAATTACATCAAAGGGATACTTCCTGGTGTCATCATAACTATTAAAGCTTAATGGTCCCATTATTAGCTCTTTTATTAATCCCATGGTTAAAGTTGGTTAAAGTGAACGGAAGCATTTTCTCCTTTATGTTTTACCAAAATGTATATATGCTGCATTTCAATTTACAAATGTGAATCATAATTCTAGTGAAAGTTTATAGTTGCCCAAAGTAATAATCACATCCAGTTTCATTTTATAACTTTGGTACTAAAAATACATTGGACATGCTTTCTGTACCTGCTTTTGTTGTTCTGAACCGAAAATCAGAGGTCCCTTGTCTATATAAGCAAGGACAAGAGAGCAGGCCTGAATTCCATGATGATGGCGACGACTGAGTATTGTACCAGTTCAGGCAATTCATACGACTGTTATCCAGACGTGTACTGTTCAGCAAATATAATTTGAGACCTTGCAAATCTGCAAATAGAGATAGAACACTTATACTGGATAAAAAAAAAACAGTCATGTAATACATAAAAATATCACAAATAGATACAAAATTAGTAGATAATCGATGCAATGGGGGTTATTTACTAAAGGAAAATACACTTTGCACTGAAAGTTCACTTGGAAATAAAGTCGCTGTAGATCCGAGGGGGACATGCAAGGAAAATAAAAAACAGCATTTTGGCTTACACATGATTGGATGATAAAATCAGCAGAGCTTCCACTCATTTCAGATCTACCCCTTGATTTAGAGCGAATGCACTTCCAAGTGCACTTGCAGTGCAAAGTGGATTTGCCTTTCGTAAATAACCCCCAATGGACAGATAAACATTTACTGAGGCAAGTTCCCTGTAGAAAATGCTTGTTATGGAACTAAATATGGAAATGCAGGCATGTTTTTGGGGGGGGGGAGAAGAGACATACCAAAAAAAAGTGCCTTGAAGCTTTAACTAAGCTTCAACTCAAAAGTGATGAGTATGTTTTATAAAATGAAAAACTATGCAGCATAACTTTCTTTTTCTGTTACTGCTTCTATATTTAAATCAGGTAAGCCTATAACTACATGCGTAGTTTAGGAGATATTTACCTTGTAGTGCGTCGATGATGTCATCGGCGCATGCGCTGTGAAGAAAGGCCCTCTGTGCCGTTTCTTCACAAGTCACAAAGCCGGAGTCCGCGGCCCCGGAAGGTAGAAGGTCGAAGATGGATGTGGCTACCAGCTTGACCAGTTTGTTTGCAGGTAAGTGCCACATAATGGGCTAGTATGCGATTCATACTAGCCCAATATGCTTTTACTTTGCAGGGGAAAAAAGAGGAAGTAAAACCTATTAGGGTTTACTTCCTCTTTAAAACAGGTATTCCACCAACAAGTAGTCATGTAGGGCCTCTTATGACACTCCACACCCAGTGAGCAGGGACGCTTATCAAATGATATGGACCACCTATCGCTAGGATGGTCAAACAGGCAGGCAGAACAACCTCTGCAGGGTATATGGAACAGGAAAACCTCTAGGACACTCCAATAATGAGATGGATCCTCTATTGTAGTCACACTCACAGCAGGATCTCTGACGGCAAAGGAACTGGATCCTCCTCGCTCACTCCTGCAAGTCTACTGCGGTTTCTGTCAGTCTCCTGCTTGTCTGACCATCCTAGCGATAGGTGGTCCATACCATCTGGTACGTGTCCCTGCTCACTGGGTGTGGAGTGTCATAAGAGGCCCCGTATAACTACTTGGTGGTGGAATACCTGTTTTAATGATTTTTTGGACTTTTATATGTTTCAATTATAAGAATTCACTCTCTGCACAACTTTAAACCAATTTATGCAATTTTACATTTATTTGCTATTTGGAAGTAATTTATGCACTGTATGTATTAATTGTATGACTAGCGCGATTTTTTGTCTTAAATATACTATATGGCAGCACTGGACAGTGCAATAGAGCCTGATTTGCATGTTTTGCTGTCCCTTTCTCTTCCATTCTTGGTGCAGGCAATTAAAAAATGACTTTATCAACCACTTCAGCCCCAGACTATTTGGCTGGCAAAAGAACAGGGCACTTATTGCGAATCGGCACTGCGTTGCTTTAACTGACAATTGTGCGGTCTTGCGACATGGCTCCCAAATAAAATTGACATCCTTTTTTTCCCACAAATAGAACTTTCTTTTGGTGGTATTTGATCACCTCTGCGGTTTTTATTTTTTGCGCTATAAACAAAAAAATAGCGACAATTTTGAAAAAAAAACGCATAATTTTTTACTTTTTGCTATAATAAATATCCCCCCCCAAAAAATAAAATATATATATATATATATATATATATATATATATATATATATATATTTTCCTCAGTTTAGGCCGATACATATTCTTCTACATATTTTTGGTAAAATAAAAAATTGCAATAAGCGTTTATTGATTGGTTTGCGCAAAAGTTATAGCGTCTACAAAATAGGGGATAGTTTTATGGCATTTTTATTAATTTTTTTTTTTTTTTACTAGTAATGACAGCGATCAGCGATTTTTATTGTGACTGCGACATTATGGCGGACAGATCGGACACTTTTGGTGCTATTTTGGAACCATTCACATTTATACAGCGATCAGTGCGATTAAAAATGCATTGATTGCTGGGTAAATGTGACTGTAAGTGAAGGGGTTAACCACTAGGGGGCGCTGTAGGGGTAAGTGTCTCCTAGGGAGTGATTCTAACTGTGTGTGGGGGGCTATGTGTGACATGACACTGATCACCGCTCCCGATTTCAGGGAGTTGTGATCAGTGTCGGTGTCACTAGGCAGAACGGGGAAATGCTTGTTTACATCGGCATTTCCCCGTTCTTCCTCTCTGTGAGACGATCGCGGGTATCACACTTACGGAGCTTGCGGCGGGCGCGCACGCCCGCAAGCCACTTCTTAAAGGGCAACGTACAGGTACGTTAATATGCCTGTACGTGCCCTTCTGCCGACGTATATTGGCGTGAGCCGGTCGGTAAGAGGTTAATGATATGTAACAAGATTAAATTGCAGAGTTGTTCAGACTTAAACTTCCAAAAACATTTTTTTAGGGTGGCCATTACTTGCAGACCAACAGATTTTTAATGGTTCATACCTGATTTGCTATTTATAAAGGTGTTATTGAAAAATGAATCCCCGTTGCCACTAGAAAAATAAAAGGAACAATAATGTCAAGTTCAGTTTTTTTAGATATCTGTGTAAAACTGATAATATTTATAATCTAATCTGTTTTTGTTTGTATGTAGAGTTTGTAGGTATATACAATCTACTGTATGCATTATTTGGAAGTCAAATTTGCTAATTACATAACAAAGCCCTGATTCATGGTGAATGAGACTAAGTCAAGTACAATGTTCCCTCAAGTTATTAATTTACAAATCTCTGTATTTAATGCAACAACAACATTTTGAAGCATTTAAAAATTTAACCATTTCATAAATTAATTTAGGCCTGACACTGCAATAATAGCTCAAAATGTAAATTAACTACAAATATTAATATAATGTACCTTTAATTAATTTCTAGAAATTCAGCAGACCTAATTTTTAAATTTGGAGCATTTAACTACATGATTTGTAGACATAATGTAGCAGCAATCAAACCTTACCTACAATAGCCCATCAATGGTTTTGGGAAGCATGTAGTTAGATCCCAGTTCATGCCACCATCTTTATATAACATCAGCACATAGGAGACAAATCCATCCGTGGTCAGTACAGCCTGGTATGTGCTAGTCTATAAATGTACAATATGACAGAATGTCACTTTCAGAAGTAAAGCCATTGCTATTATGCTGTAAGATTTATTATATGCAATTTACCTTGACATCATTTTCAGTTGCTGGATAAGCAGTAACATTCTCCCAGGTAATCTTCAATGTCCACTGAGCAGCGTATGATGTTTTTATATAATTCTTAATCAAGCCTTCAACTCTTTCAACTACAGCATTATTTCTTGAAACATATTCCTGTTATTTAAAAAATTTGTGTGAGTTATTATTAAACTACTATCAAGCTTTCTTTCACAATATCCTCATCATTTTACATTTTCTATGGCTGTAGAAGTATTTATTTAATTTTATGGTCATAAAGGACACATTGTGTATATATAATGAAGGTTTGAGAATCCTATTCAAAGAATGAAAGCATTAATGAAATCTAGTAAGACTCACTTTGTAATAGGTAGTTCCCACATTTTTGGAAAAATCTGCATCATTCCAAAACACAGCTATGGATGCGGGGGTGCAACCTTTACTGAATCCATCGACTGGAGGATTTGAGTAAGAGAAGATATTATTTCTGGATGATGGAAAGATGATTTGCCCATTGTCTGTGTACTAAAGAGAAAATAAACTAATACAATTGTTGTTCTAAAGCAATATATACACATTGAAATTATAATCAAACTAAGCAATAAGAACTCACATAAAGGAAATTCCTTATTTGGTTTCCAAAGGGGAATCCCATCAGTGGCTGGAACAAGGGGGAGGTAAAATCTGTGCTTCTTGATACATAGGCAGTATCACCAGCACTTGTTCCATAATCAAAAAGGTCTACAGCTGTAACAATACAATATGTTACAATGCAAAATCATATTAATATTCATAAGTATGGTAATTGTGTTGAAAGATGTGTAACAAAAGAGACATCTTACATTGCCAATATCTTCATTTGTATATCTTGTATGTTAAAGTTGAAGTTTATTCTGCTTATTGTTTGTTTTCCCTGGTTCCTCTTTTTGCCCCCTCATTAAGATGCTAATGATATTTTTATTACATACGTAATTTTAGTAATGTCAGCAGTTGATCTCTGTGCTTCTCTATGCAACATAGGCAGACCATGGCTGAAGGGAAGAGTCAACATAAGGCTGCCCATAGATTCTAGGGATGACCCAAATGTGCCTGGGTTCCGGTCATGGGAGGTTTATCAAACTGTGCTGAAGTTCTGAGCACAATTGAAGACAATGGGAGCTGGATCTTTAAATCAGTTCCAGCCATTTTCAAGATTTATAGGCAAGGAATTGTCAAACAAATGGCATGGAAGATTGGATATTGCCCTGGGGGACATGTACTAATGGATATGGTAACATTTGATCAGTGATGTCAGCCCCTACCTCTTCCCCTTTCTTTACATACACATCTCAGCTGGGAATTTGCAGATGACAGGATGGGCCAGGTGAGGTTGCTAGGAAGTCAGTGGCCACTGGTTCCCTAAAAAACAGCTATAACATTTAGCAGCAGTAGCAATACCATGCCTAAATGTAACTGCAAGTTTGGCTCAGGAGGCATGTGAACAGCCCGTTACGTTCACTGTTCCCCAAACACGAAACAGGGAAAATTCAGACCAGAACTCTGGTTCAGTCCCAATCTGAAGCTCATTCCTAATAGGTTTGTGAAAACATCATAGCACCCTGCCCTGGTACTCCTCTCAAGAGTCCTCAGCCTTGATGCAAGCAATGCTCTGACTCTTGGGAGAAGTTATGCAAATATCAAAATGACTTGGTGAGTGAAGGCCAATCTTGAAGAGTGGGAGTTCCTAGGCAGTCTTGTCTATATTCCCATCACTCACATTCCTGGATCAGAGGCTCATCTCTAGCGGGTGCTGTAGCGATTACCAGACGGATACTGGATATATCACAGATCAATGCACATATTTGCCAGCACACCATGGATCTTCAAATGCAGTCTAAACCTTTTATTGCAGAGAGATCACATAAGAATAAGTGCAACATTTTGGTGCCACGCATGCCTGACGAAGGGATCCAGAGCGGCTCCGAAACTTTGCACTTGTTCTTTTGTGATGAGATCTCTCTACAAGCTTTGGACTGCATTTGGAGTTTCTAGGCAGACTGCATTTGCATGCAGACCATTCTGGGTAACACATACATATGATACTAAGACTCTATGATTGAAAGAACAGAATTACAGTTAATAAACGGGAACATCAACAGCAAGGCTGGGCAAGAAAGTACTAGATGATGTTAAAAAGTCCTATGGAGTAAGAATGTGCTGAACACCTCCCTGTTTGGTTCACAGCAGAACTCCCGAACAGGGGAAATGTTCTAACCCAAACGGCAAACCCCACTGAAGTCCGTTTTGAAGGCTTATATGCAAGTAATTGCCCATAAAAGGGGTATGGGGGTTTGGGTACTGCCCTGGGGGACATGTATCAATAATTTTATTTTATTTTTTTAAACAATAGTTTTTTCAGGAACTGTGATTTTAATTAATTAATTAATCGCCCAAATCGCCCCCTCCGCTCCTCCCAGGACCTCCTGCTCTCTAGCTCCCTTGTTACCTCCTCCCATGCTCGCCTTCAGGACTTCTCCAGAGCCTCTCCCATCCTCTGGAATTCCCTGCCCCAGTATGTCCGATCAGCCCCCACCCTGTCCACCTTTAGGAGATCCTTGAAAACTCATTTATTCAGGGAAGCCTATCCCACACCCACATAACTGTCCCTGAGCCACCCCCATCAAATCATTGTTTGCAGCTATTACCTTTTGTACCACCACCCCCTCCCTTTAGAATGTAAGCTCTACGAGCAGGGCCCTCCTGTACCTTTTGTATTGAACTGTACTGTAATTGTGTTGTCCCCCTTATACATTGTAAAGCGCTGAGTAAACTGTTGGCGCTATATAAATCTCGTATAATAATAATAATAATAATAATTATGCTTATGCATAAAGTGCAACAATAAAAATGAAAAATTCCTTCAAATATAGTGCCTGGGGTGTCGCTTAATGTGCCTATAAAGTGGCACATCTGAAGCATGCATAAAACATGCTGCAGCAAAAATTAAATTTCTAAAGAAAAAAAAATGAGCCAAATCCCATGTAAAATGACCCTGGTTTTGAAAAAACTAAGAAAAAAATGAACTGCCAGGCTGCATGCCCAGATAAGAGTCTGGTATGGATTTTGGAGGATCCCATGCCATTTTCTTTGTTTTTTAACTGACACTGTTTTTTTTTTTATTGTTCTGCTGTCAGCGGGGAAACCCATTGACAGTTGATGACTCATCAGTTGTTAAGGACGCCGCGGCTGGCCTCCCAGCCCTGATCCTTAACAACCAGCTTACACTGCACCCTCATTGATCAAAGCTTTGAACGATCAGGGCACAGTACATTGCAGGGTGTTCATCAGGGCTGAATGGGCAAATGTTCGGCCTAAACTGATGCTTGGGCCGAACCATTCACCCACCCTACTATAGTGTAAGCCATTTCAGTACATGACAGAAGCCTGTACAATGTGAAAGGCTGAAGGTAAGGCCAGAGTTCAGTTTTAAATAGTAAAGTTGACATAAAAAGTGTCTATCATCAAAACATATATAGCCTCTTCATTGTCGTTTATCTTCTGCTAGCATTGCTTTTACCTGCAGGTGCACTTTCACTCGTGGTAGGCACAGTAGTCCTGGCTGCTGTTCTTGCTGTAGTTGTAGGTGTAGATGATGTTGTTTTAGTTGATGTAGCAGTAATAGCTTTAGCTGTTGTTGTTGATCCAGTTGTAGAGCTCACAGATGTGCTGTTAGTAGACAGTGGTGTAACTGATGTGACTGTGGTCTGGTTTATATTTGTGGTTGAACTTGGACTTTGAACAGCTGCAGTGGTGGTTGTATTCTGGTTTGTAGGTACTGTTGTGCCCTGGACTGTTACATTTACACCAGATGTAACTGAAGTTGTATTTGTTTCAGGTACTGATATGGTAATTTTGGTCTGTGTTGTTGGCTGTATCGTGATGCTTTGGGTCTGTACAGTTAAAGTGGTATTAGGGGTGGTAACACTAATGTTTGTGACTGGTGCTGCAATGGTGGGTGTTGTCTGGTTTGTAGGAATTATTGGACTTGTCACATTTACACTAGATGTGACTAAAGTAGTATTTGCTTCAGGTACTGGGGTGGTAACTGTGGTCTGGTTTGTTGGTAGCGTTGTTGTACTTTGGCTCTGAACAGTTGAATTGATATAAGGGGTGCTTATATGTATGACTGGAGCTTCAGTGGTGATGACAGTCTGGTTTGTAGGTCCTGTTGGACTTGTTACATTTACAGTAGATGTGACTAAAGAAGTATTTGCTTCAGGTACTGGGGTGGTAACTGTGGTCTGGTTTGTTGGTAGCGTTGTTGTACTTTGGCTCTGAACAGTTGAATTGATATCAGGGGTGCTTATATGTATGACTGGAGCTTCGGTGGTGATCACAGTCTGGTTTGTAGGTCCTGTTGGACTTGTTCCCTGACCTGTTACATTTACATTAGAGGTGACAAGAGTTGTGTTTGTCTTAGGCACTGGAGTCGTCACTGTGGTCTGGTTTACAGGTGATGTTGGGCTCGGGCTTTGAATAGTTTCATTTACACCAGTTGTGACACTGCTGGCATTAGTGACAGGAACTAGGGTGGTGACAGAGGACTCATTTCCTGAGGGTGTGCCTGTATATTCCGCTGTTGTATTGTTAGGTTGAGGAGTAGTTGGAGTTTCAGTTGTCATATTTATGGCTACAAAAATAAAAATTAAATTGTCATGATGCGCCTCTTAAGTTTCTTAGGACCCTGAATGCAAAGACTATAGAAAAAACTATGCACCTATTAGTAATGCATAAAAGATTATAAATGCCCAAACATAGATTTTACTGACATACAGTTAGAAGGAAAACTTTAATTTAGTATATGGGTCATGACTGTTACACTCGACATTTGGTATTATTTACAACACAGAAGCAGTTAAAGGTCTGTATCAGTGCATGACACAATTGTTGCTGTATATATGGTTAACCTGGAGCGTAGTGTTTTCATGACAAAACTGAAGTACTACTTTAAACTATATAGTGGTTAATTGCGCTAATATTATCCTCTTGTTACTAATTGAATACTACAATCCGTGACTAACTATAACCATTCTCCTTAAATAATAAAAAAATATATAAATAAAAAAATATAAAAAACCCCTCCAAGTAATCTCAAAATTAGTGAAAAAACCTCATACAATATTATATATAAACAATACTAAAATTCACCCTCTGTCATAAACATGAATGTGCTCATAAATAAATACATAAATTATTAAAACGAATTAATATACAGGTGCTGCTGCTTGGAGAAAATATACATATGTGCATAAAATAGATGCTTAAATAATTTAAAACTAATTAGTATACAGGTGCACAAAAATATATCTGCTGTTTAGAAAAATATATAAATGTGTGCAGTACCACATAAATTATTCAACATAAACTGAAATCCAATGTATGAAAAAGGTGAGTTTGTTTTTTTAAAAATTCATTAACATGAGGTGCTCCAAATCCATCAAGTGTTCTATGTAACAAGTTCAATCAGTGCCGGTTATACTGTGGCAAAATTTATAAGTAAATAAATAAATAGTGTCAAGATAAGTTTTACTTTCACTTGTTAAACTCCGCTACTCCGCTCAGAATCCCGGACATGTAAAGATAAAAATATATACATCCATTGCGCAGAGATTTTAATCAATTGGCTATAATGTATCAGACTTCTCAGTTTCACTCACATACTCTACTCCACACGATCGCGTTTGTATTGATCAGCTGCACGGAGCTTCAGCGGTGAGACAATTCATCCGTCACCGCTTGCTCACACACTGCAAAGACTGGGGACGTCACAGGCTCCTCCTACGCGTTACGTCACTTGAAAAAGTCATGTAGCAGTGACGTAACGCGTAGGAGGAGCCTGTGACGTCCCCAGTTTTTGCAGTGTGTGAGCAAGCGGTGACGGATGAATTGTCTCACCGCTGAAGCTCCGTGCAGCTGATCAATACAAATGCGATCGTGTGGAGTAGAGTATGTGAGTGAAACTGAGAAGTCTGATACATTATAGCCAATTGATTTAAATCTCTGCGCAATGGATGTATATATTTTTATCTTTACATGTCCGGGATTCTGAGCGGAGTAGCGAAGTTTAACAAGAGAAGAAGTGAAAGTAAAACTTATCTTGACACTATTTATTTATTTGCTTATAAATTTTGCCACAGTATAACCGGCACTGATTGAACTTGTTACATCGAACACTTGATGGATTTGGAGCACCTCATGTTAATGAATTTTTAAAAAAACAAACTCACCTTTTTCATACATTGGATTTCAGTTTATGTTGAATAATTAATGTGGTACTGCACACATTTATATATTTTTCTAAACAGCAGATATATTTTTGTGCACCTGTATACTAATTAGTTTTAAATTATTTAAGCATCTATTTTATGCACATATGTATATTTTCTCCAAGCAGCAGCACCTGTATATTAATTAGTTTTAATAATTTATGTATTTATTCATGAGCACATTCACGTTTATGACAGAGGGTGAATTTTAGTATTGTTTATATATAATATTGTATGAGGTTTTTTCACTAATTTTGAGATTACTTGGAGGGGTTTTTTATATTTTTTTATTTATATATTTTTTTATTATTTAAGGAGAATGGTTATAGTTAGTCACGGATTGTAGTATTCAATTAGTAACAAGAGGATAATATTAGCGCAATTAACCACTATATAATTTATTGACCCTAACACTCATTTTAGTTGCAGCTATATTATTTGGTCATCTCTTGTTAACTATTTTGTATCCGCATCAGTAGTTTTTTTCCCACGTCAGCGCTTGAGTCTTTTGAATAACTACTTTAAACTAAATACCACTTTCATCCAACTTGGTTCTTATTAGAAATACTAAGCTCTCAAATGGATGTGCAAGAAGGAAGAAAAACTGTGCATTGCAAGGTGAAAAGGATACAATTGGTAACCCGATTTAACACCAATGAATGCATTCAATATAAATATATGAAATACTCTGTGTAGCAAGTAAACAATTGCACTTTCACTGAAAGTGTCCATAATAAAATCCTAGGATAAGCCAATTTACACCTGGACTGTCATAAATAAATACACAGGAGGAACCTATCCATTTACTACAAAATCTACCACCAATTAAGTTTAAAACCAGTTTGAATTGTGCCATACTGATTTTGGCTAAGAACATATATGGAACCTGAAATAAATGGAAGCCCACATGGGTAATCTAAATATTTCTACACTGGAGAAAGCCAAAACATCTTTAAATGTGCCAAAGAGGTAGCTAATTGTTTGCTGTTATTTTGGACGTACAAAAAAGTCTGCACAAAACCATAAGAAGAAAACTCTTCTTTCTTAATAAACAGAAGACGAAACCTATTTGCTTTATCTATGTGATAAAAGAGGCTTAAGGCATTTGTAAGAAGAGTGATGATGTTTATAAAGAATTTGATTATTTTGCTCCATCCAAATAGATGACCTACAATGTATGATCCCTAGTATTCAGTGAGAACGCAATCTCCTCTCCTTCCCGTCCCTCCCCTCTCCTACAGCCTTCATTGACTACATATGTCAGCAGGGAATCTCTGCCCCTCCCTCTTGGCTCCTTTAGATGAGGATGAACAGCAGAGAAAGGACACATGAGGGCAAAGAGAACACAGAAAAAAGGCAATTAGGAGAGGAAAATAAAAAGCAGCACACTGCACTGCTAAACAAGGCAAAACATGGAGGATAAACTAATTCTGGGCATTTGAGTTTACAACTACTTTAAGCCATATTGCACATGATTATTTCATCATCACTATATTGATTATTTCATAATGAAAATTGAAATCTTCCTGAAAGTTGCCAACTTTCCACATGTAAAGTGAACAAACCCTGTGGCTAAATTTGTGTGTTAACAGAGATTAAATCAGATTACCCGACACACCATGCATAATGGAAATATATCACTCAGCCCTGGCTTAACATGAAAATATGTGACTTCCATAATTCATAGAAAGTGTCCCCAATATCAGTACATATTAGAAGTGGTCCCGGTCCAATAACCAACAGAACTTTGGATCTAGACAGAAATTTCTTGATAGACGTTTCTCCATTTTTTACCTGCTTAAAAATGTACATATCTGAAATAAATACTATTGTGGTAACTTACCTGTGCAAATAACACCATTGCCTGTGTAGTTTACCATACATTCACAGAAGAAAGATCCAGCCACATTGGTGCAGATGGCATGCTCAGAACAGTTGTTAAGCCCAGAAGAAAAACATTCATCAATATCTGTCAAAACATCACATATTTTAAAATATAATATGCAGCATACAGTCACTTTAATAATGTAATTAAACCATATTTATCAGACGTATTAATATACTGTATGTAATCTGAGTATCTGAGTATTAATCTTTACAGCAAGCACATTTATATAACGATTTCATTTTGCTATTTAGCTAATAAACTGCTGTCACAAAATTATCTTTGCATCCTTCAAAATTTAGTCCAACCTTTTCCAGACATGCAGATTTACCAGGTTTTACTTACAGTTAGTACCAATGCCTTTACATTCTGACCCTTCTAATTGACTATAGTGTTCATACAAACTTTACATTAACCCAATGAGTTATGTTTCTTGCAACTACTGTATACAGATAATTTTAGATTAAAAAAATCGGAAACAATTTTTTCATAGTCAGTTTCAACCAATGATATTTGACTCAGATATGACTTTGTAACAGCTTTATTAACAGTAAGTATACATACCTACGCAGCTCTCATTGACTGATTGGTAACCTTGCTGACAACTGCAATTATAGCTCCCTTCTGTGTTTATACAATTTCTTCCAGCACCTTTACAATACTCAGGCGAGGCACATTCATCAACATCTTCAACACAAAATAAACGGTATGTTAAGCTTTGAATGGCAGTCAATAAACTACAACATCTACTAAAGATTATATTAAGGGGAGGGTGGATTATTTCAGTTTTCTATAGCACTGAATGCAATTTCAGAACTAAAACCTTGGTTGGCCACCATTCTTTTTTTCCTTTTCATGTTTCTGGGGAATTTAAAAAAAAAAATTAAAGAACAAGTTCATTGGCTGGTATGGACAACAGAGACAAGCAGAGTTTACCTTGTTCATCATAATATACAAGAGCAAATAGTATTTATACAGTTGCAGTCTATTTATACAGCGAGCCACTATTTTGCTATTTCTTGCCTTAATTAGAAGCCTCTGAATGCTCCTAATGAAGTTCATTCTCTTATTTTATTATCTAGAAAATGACTTCTCCATTTCAGGTGTAATCCTTTTATTATAATTCACAATTTGGTAATTCCCAGGCCCACCTGCATATGTTTCACTATTTAATTTATTTTGTTGCTATTTTTTTATTTATATGTTTGCTATTTCTCAATATATTGTGTGTTTTGCATATTCACGAATTTGTAATATTACACGTTTGTATAGATTGTAAGCGCACTTTTTTATTTTTCATCTTGAGTTTGTACACAGATATTGGTGTGTTATTGGTGCAGCTATCAGTCTGCTTTCTTATATTTGGCTCCGCAGCGCGTTTTTTTTTACTTTTTTAGTTATTTTTGGCCACTGAAGCATATTTAGTGAATAGTGGGATGGTAGTTGAGACCTAGGTAAGAAAAGGTCAGAATCCAAAAACAAAGAAGTCAAGCCTATTGTAACAGAGTTAGGGTGCACAGACAAGATTTTAAATCTTTTGTCTCCCTGTGCCCAGAAGACTTTATCAGATAATCCATGTATAATGGATAATCCAGTTCAGTACATTCAGGTAAACACAGCCCATGACTTTAAAAATAAAAAGGCACATTCCTCAACTTCATTTTTCCTACTGGGACTTGGAAAGAATTGACAGGTGAATATCCAAAACCATCTAAACAATACGTACCTTTACAAGTTCCATTCACCAAGGTAAATCCATCATCGCAGTGGCAATCATAGCTGCCAACGGTGTTGTTACAAGAGGCATGTGCTCCACAAATAGAAGCATTTGTTTGGCACTCATTAATATCTGAAAAATGATATAGAATTTAAGATGTAATGCAAATAGAAATATAACTGGAGATGGCAAAAGAGGTGTTTATAAGAGGACAACAAGGTCAGTAGTAAGGCAATAAATGAAAACAATCATTGTAAGCAATTATGATTGCTGCTTTGAAAACCTTCATAATCTTGTGTAAGTGGCTGTTAAGTAAATCCTGCGTTGTTTTTTCATTAGCAGTAATGGGAGGGTCCAAGTTTGAAGACTTACCTTCGCATACCACTCCATCACCAATGTATCCTGTCCTACAGATGCAGTTATAGGATCCTACAGTGTTCACACACTCTGCCCAACTACAGTTGTTTGTTCCAAGAGTGCATTCATCAATATCTGTGCAGTTTTCTCCACCAAAACCGACATTACAAATACAGACGAAAGAGCCAATAGTATTGTTACAGTTTGAATTTAGGGGGCAGACCGTGGAATTTCCCAAACATTCATTTATATCTGTAACATATAAACACATAAAAAGATTTTTAATTCTTGATGCTTCTTAAACGATATCCTCTTCCACATTCTCCTTCTAACCTAACCCCCAAAACGCCCAAGGGGAAAAATCTTGTTGGACATACTATATAGCCAAAAACATATTGCATTATCATCTAAAATTTTTACAATCTGCTCCTTACACCTATTTCTTTTTTCTTTTTCTTTTTTTTATTCTACTAAACACACTTGAATGTGATAATAAAATCAGATTTTACCATAAACAAGAGTATTTTGGGGGCAATGGGTGTTGCAAAAATAAATCCAATGAAAAGCCAACAAATCTTTTTTGTTCATAGCTTGTCTGAGACTTTAGACTAAATCTTACCAGAGCAATTGGCTCCATCAAATCCTGGCAGACAGTCACATTGAAAGGATCCATTAGTGTTAATGCATAGAGATTGTTCGGGGCACACAGTCTCATTCATGGAACACTCGTTGATATCTGCAAAGATTGCAATGATGTAATTTTTTCATACTGAAGAAAATGAAGATGACTAGTCAAAAATGATGGCTGTTTATCAATACATCTCTGCTCTATTTTTGCGTAATTATTGTAATGTTCACAATAATGGGGTCTATTTATGAATTGTTTACAAGATTCACAGAATGTTCACCCAGGATTTATATTTTTATCCAATTTAATCCAACTAGAAAACTGTTTAAATCTTGGCTGAAAATTCTGTGAGTTTTTGGTAAAAACATTTATAAATAGATCCAAAGTGTTTTAGAGTAATGTTCACATATCATATGCTTGATGTACTACATTGCTTTATTGTATTACACACAGGAGGATTCTACCTCTAGTGGTTATCTATATTTCCCTGCAGTCATTCAGACCGTTGTGACCACAAGATGATATCATCTGGGCTACACAGAGACTTTTTAATTGTGCCAGTTGCATCTAAATAGTAAACATATAATGAGAAAGATGAACAGTACAGCCTTTGTGTATAATGAGCAAATATGAATGCCCTTATGTATATACTTTGCAATTCAAATATAGAAACCAGGTAGTTTTTAAATATACTAACAATACATTGATAAAAATTCATTTAGGCTAATCACTTTTAAATGTATGTCATAAAAACATTAAAAAATATACTGCCTTGTCTGTAATGGTATTTATGTTTCAGAAAATAGCTGTGTAGAACCCTAAACCAGGGTCCTATGCAAACTTTTGGCAAGGAGGTTTACACAGTAAAGCCACGTACACACAATCGGACATTCCGACGGGAAATGTTGGATGACAGGCTGTTGGCGGAAAATCCGACCGTGTGTATGCTCCATCGGATAATTGTTGTCTGACTTTCTGTGGACAAATGTTGGCTAGCACGTTCTCACATTTTCCCTGGACAAATGTGTGTTATTGGATTTTCCGAGCGCGTGTACACAAGTCCGTCGGACAAAAGTCCAAAGTACAAACACGCATGCTCAGAAGCAAGGACGAGCCAGAAGCGGTTGGTCTTGTAAACTAGCGTTCGTAATGGAGAATTAACATTCGTGACGTGGCAAATTATGAAATCTCTAAATGCAGCTCACATTCTCTCCTTCTTTAATGGGATAATAATGAAGCTGCTTTGCTGGTGATACTGATGGATGGTTATTGCAAACAAATTTTCAAAGGCTTTTTTTTCTAGTGATATCAAAAATAATATTTTTATGATTATCACCATTATCCCGTAGTTTTTAAGATCAAAGATACAACTATGTTGGTGTCTCTTGTCAATTTTACATTGTATTTTTTTTAAATGTAACTGCCCACTTCCACACTGTCATTTAAAGTAAAACACAAGTATTATTCTCCACAATTTTTTTATTGTGCATTAAAAAAAGAAAACAAATAAAATTAGACATGCTATCTGCCAATAGAACTTAAGCAAAAGTGCATTCTATGCGTCCAAAAATATAGAAAATATACCAAATCAAATCATTTTTCAACCAAAAAAATAATGTCAAAGCAATAACTCCAAGGCCAATAATAAATAACACGTTATCTCCTCCGATTCTGCAACATGGCTGGTTGATGAACGGCCGTTCAGAAACTAACTGAAAAGCGCGAACTGAAAAGCGCGAAATGAAAAGTGCGAAATGAAAAGAGCAAATCAACACTCACCAAACTTCTGCTAACACGAAATTAGCAGAAGGAGCCCAAAGGGTGGCGCTAAAGAGCTGAAAAACCACATAGTATGTCTAGTATGTCACTACAATCGTAATTGTTGGCTTACAATTGTGTGGTCGTGCGTATGCAAGACAAGTTTGGGCCAACGCCCTTCGGACAAAATTCCACGGTTTTGTTGGCCAACAATCTGATCGTGTGTACAAGGCTTAAGACCAGATTTCTTTCGATTTTAAATGTATTCCTTTGCAGGAGAGCATGTTCGTTATCTAACATTTCCATGAGTTTATCAATGCAAGTTGTTGGTTATACAGGACAGGGGAACTGTTATACTAACCTTCACACAGCCAAGTTGGAACACCTTCATAACCAGGCAAACACGCACAGGAGTAGTTTCCAGGTACATTTGTACAGTTGGCATTTATACCACATGGAGATGTGACGTTGGCACATTCATCAATGTCTGAAAGGAAAAGCGCAGAAACTTACATTTCTTAAGATTTTTTTTTAACCAAGGTAATATCTCATCTCTATAGTATTGAAATGATCTGACTTTACATAGATGAATGCCAGCAATGTGTCACCTACTTATCATGTAAAAGTATGTATTATGAAGCATGTGTTTTATAATCCTGGACTCACCATCACACAAGGAGCTGTTCAGTGAATTAACTTCATAACCTTCCTCACAACTACAGTTGTATCCATCCACATTATTGTTGCAGATTTGCTGACAAGTCGAAATATTTAGATAACATTCATTAATAGCTAGTGAAAAAAACAGAAATATTACAGATTAGTTCTTTAACATTTATGATGTCAGCTTCTTGGACAATTCACCATTTCCTTATCATACATCCATCAATGCACAGAGATTCTAAAATGCTTCTAAAAGACCTATCCATTGCACCAAAGGAGGAGTTTCTGGCTGAGGAGGTGTCATGCTGAGGAGGCTCCATAAATGATATTATGGCCAAACGGGAAAAGGTTATCTTATAACTAGTAGGGAGGAAGGACCTAACAATTACACTGAATCTATTTATCCATTTAAGTGTTAAAACCTAAGCTTAGAATAACTAGTTTCAATACAATAACATTGTAGGAAAAAATGTTAATGTTATTTGTTAGACTACAATAAATGTAAGAAGTCCAGAGCCAGGGAAATATTGTGTGTGTCATGTCCTATTTTAGCCAATGAGAATGGGGAAGCCCTCTAGAACTTGCTCAGCGAGAAAATTCTCATTGTTAGAAATACTGTAAAACTTAAACGTGACTACAGAATCTCACAAAATGTAGAGATCAGTTTCCCTACCAGTACAGGTTGTTCCATTTCCTGTTAAACTAGGAGGACATGGTCCGCACGTAAATCCTATATCTGGAGCTTCTTTGTCTTCACAGGTGGTGTTATCAAAACATTGGTTCTGTTTACAAGCATCGAAATCCTCCTCACAGTACACCCCTGTCCATGCAGCAGAACAGTTACATCCTGCAACCTGCAAAAAGACAAGAATTCATTTGTGACTTAAAACATACATACATATATATATATATAAAACTGTGCTTTCAACATCGTCCATCATAGCCAATATTATATCTTTTATTTTTTTACGTTAAAAACATAATGCTTTTACTGCTTACCATGAATGTTGTGGTTTCATTCCCCAAGCTTACTTGGCTGTCATACAGACAACTGCCATTGTTGGTACAGTTGCAAAGAACCAACGTCAGGTCAATGGAAGCAGGGGTTTTGGAATTATTAGCTATAGCTATTACAGAAACATTAACGGGAGATGAACTGGTGGGAAGCCATACCAGCATTCCATTCTCTGTGTGACAGAAAGGACACATAATTAGTGAGGCATCAGAAGGTGAATTGCTAGTCATGGAAATAAATCTTGGCATTGGAAAGTAATGTATTCACCTGTTATATTGATATCAGAGGAGTCTTTCTGCAGGGAAAAGACCACTGTGTCATTGTTGTTATCGGTGGCTGTATACAACACTGTCACAGATTCAAAGAGTTTGGTCTGAAGGGTGGTTGGTCCGGTCACATTTGGTGGAAAACTGTCTGTAGAGGAAAACATTGTTTAGGCAAAAATCTTGCTTGTATTTAGGGGGTAACATGTAACATGTTGCCAAGCATCCCAAGTCTCCTCCCCGTGACAGCATGTGGGGGTTCCTCGCCCCCTTCACCACTGTCACATTTAAAATAGGCACAGCTGTGCAGGGCTCCTCCTACACAGCCGAGTTATTAATTCACAGAGATATGTGAAAGAATAAACTACAAGTCCATCTGCCACCGCAGCATACAGACTCATAGTTTCAAAGGAGTATGAGTGCAGTATTCAGCACACTTGTAGTCCATGAAATCTTCCTCCAGCTTTCTAACTGAAAGCCTGTATAGAGGTAAGAGCAGAAAGCTGGCGGAAGAATCTGCAGGAGTCTGACACTGCACCTGTGATTCACTGATCCTAGGTGCAATGCTTTGCAGTCTCCTGTGGGAAAAAAAAAAAATTTTCTTGCAAAAATATGTGCATTTATAATTTTTTCCTTAAACATGAACTTAGCTTTTAATTTGTCGATGTGTAAATTAACCCATGTATGTGTGTATGTGTATATGCATGCATGTGAGATAGGGATGTACAATTTGTAAAGTGCTGTATGAATTGATGTTGCTATATAAATGCCTGTAATAAAAAAAATGAATATTTAAAGCCATTATTCACCATGTTTTGAGTGAAGATTCTCACCTCTTAGTAAATCAGCTAACGTGTTTCATTACATTGTGCTAAGTTAAGTTTGTGTATGTCTGATTTAGTAAAAGCATTCAAAACACATTCAAAAGTTCAACAACTACATATGTATTATATATATATATATATATATATATATATATATATATATATATATATATATACACACACAGTATCTCACAAAAGTAAGTACACCCCTCAAATTTTTGTAAATATTTTATTATATCTTTTCATGTGACAACACTGAAGAAATTACACTTTGCTGCAATGTAAAGTAGTGAGTGTACAGCTTGCATATAGCAGTGTAAATTTGCTGTCCCCTCAAAATAATTCAACGCACAGCCATTAATGTCTAAACTGCTGGCAACAAAAGTGAGTACACCCCTAAGTAAAAATGTCCAAATTGGAAAAGGAGAGTTTGCCCCAGCAAGCTGACTTAGCTGTTTGTGGACCACATCCCGAATACATATAGTAAAAAATCTGAGTCATAAGATAGACCCCTATACGACCTGATCGGTGGTTTGTGGAGGCGCATATATAAAGACTAATGCCGCGTACACACGATCGGAATTTCGGCCCGCAAAAGACCGATGAGAGTTTTTCATCAGAAAATGCGACCGTGTGTATGCTCCATTGTTTTTTTGCTGGCCTAATTCCAGCCAGCAAAAGATTGAGAGCATGCTCTCAATTTTTCGGTCGGGAAAAGTTCCTATCCGAAAATGCGATCGTCTGTGGCAATTCCGACGCACAAAATTCCTATACATGCTCGGAAACAATTCGACGCATGCTCAGAAGCATTGAACTTCATTTTCTCAGCTCATCGTAGTGTTGTACGTCACCGCGTTCTTGACGGTCGTAATTTCAGCGAACTTTAGCGTGACCGTGTGTATGCAAGGCAAACTTGAGCAGAATCCTGTCGGAAAAGCCATCATATCTTTTTCCGACGAGAAAACCGATCGTGTGTACGTGGCATAAGATTGTCTCCATTATTGATATAATACGCCCTTGGATGACGAACACCCTCTACTTTTTGAAGTCCCTGCAAACCCTGAAAACTGGAGGTATGGTCAATGTGTGACTACTGTGGATAGTGCTTATTTTGGCTTTTTTTTATCTCACTTTCAACATTTTAAGACATTATACTCAAATCAATGAGTAAACAACAATTGTTTATATCTATTTAGATTTGTTGCGGTGAAATCCATTAGCCCGATGCACTCCTTTTAAGTGTTCACTGGGCCTTATGTGACACTGTGGCCGGTATCCGTGCGTGGCTTTGACGGACCACCTACTCTTCACCTTTTGAGTAATTTCTGCTGTTGAGTGGAATGCTTACATTTGGGGTCAGTATTTTCAGCTGATCAAATTCCTGGCTGTGTTGTAATATGCATGCTCGTTTGTTATGCATAAAACTGTATGATAATTGTAATATGTACACTGATGTATATGTATATATATATTTCTGATGACATATACTTTATCATCATAGATTTAAGCTACAGCTTTGGAATTTTCAAGCCCTTTTAGGCCCTGAAGAAAATCTACATTGTGTGTTTTTGAAACGCGTTGAATACTTTGTCGATTGACAGTTCTTGGGCTTCACTTTCAGCTGGCTGTATACTCATCTCCAACTTTATGTGTTTGCTTTTATCGCTTAGAATTTTTGTTATTTATGTCCTGTGTCTTATATATACCAATACATTTTTTATTTTTACGAAAAGTCCAAATTGGGCCCAAAGTGTCAATATTTTGTGTGGCCACCTTATCTTCCAGCACTGCCTTAACCCTCTTGGGCATGGAGTTCACCAGAGCTTCACAGGTTGCCACTGGAGTCCTCTTCCACTCCTCCATGACGACATCACAGAGCTGGTGGATGTTAGAGACCTTGCACTCCTCCACCTTCTGTTTGAGGATGACCCACAGATGAAAAGATATAATAAAATGTTTACAAAAATGTGAGGGGTGTACTCACTTTTGTGAGATACTGTGTATATATAGTATTTTTGAGTGTAATCACATTTAATTTGTTATTAAAATATTTATTTACCCTTTGTTAAGTTTTATTCTGCAGTCACTTGCCTGCATAGCCTCATAGTGGGGAGTGTGACTGTTTAACCAGTGGATGGGCGGATGGATGGACAGACACACAGAGCGGGGGAGAATGTTCTGTGTCTGTGTGGGCGTGGTGTTTTACAATGATGTTCCTTCTGAGATCCATGCAACTACAGGCTACAGTTGCATAAAGCAGGCTGTGACTGGCTAATGGTTCTCAGCCACTGTCACAGCCTTATTGCAGTTGTAGTGGGGGACACAGTGACTAAACCGAATATGGGATTCATAAACACTGTGCATCAGCAAGCATCCTGTATCTCTAAGAAGAAGTAACTGCAAACTGACCATGCCAGCATATACTGTATCTGCTTCTGTGCTTGGCAAAAGGATAAAAGTGGGACAGGCAGGATCAATAGGTACCTTTGGAAACATCTACATGGAAACATGGACTCTAATAAATATGTAATTTTTAGTAACATGCACTTTAAGATAACATCGCAAAGGTAAGTGCTGGCCTTTATAAAGGGTTTCGTAGTTTCAAGTTGAAAATATCCTCACATCTTTGCATTGTATATAAATATTGGTACTGGCTGCAGAGGGCTGAAATATAATATAATGTACATAATATCAAAACGGCATTTCAATATTCAGCCAGTCATAATACTGTCATGTATTAGCAATCAGAACACTATTTTGCAATGTAAACTTCTTGCAATGTATATAGCTCACCTGGATGTTGTTTTGTAATGCTCAACAACTCATAAGAAAACT
The DNA here is from genome assembly GCA_037952925.1 of Lithobates clamitans. Lineage (NCBI taxonomy): Eukaryota > Metazoa > Chordata > Amphibia > Anura > Ranidae > Lithobates > Lithobates clamitans. Next base: position 4,079,501 of record JBBGZY010000335.1, read on the forward strand.
GGAGTCTCACCTTACAATCTTAATACCAACAGAAACATTTTTAAATACTTGTGTTTTCCAAATTTGCCTATTTTGTTTCATTTGCCATGATTCGATAATAAACATTAAATGCATGACTTGATAGATGATCATGTCTTACTCATTGTGCTGCTCTGTTCCTGGGCGGCGATCACAGTGTCCAGTGTGCTCTCTCCCATCTCAAAATCTTTTGTACTCAGGATGTCAAAAATACATTCATCATTTCCTTTGCATGTTTCATTTGCTTGGTTGATAAGACTGAGGTTACTAGTCAGTAGCAATTGATCATAAAACAATGGCACAAAGCTGTTATTATTGTAGGTGTACCAGGATTCTCCGTCTGTCTCACTGTAATTAAAAAGACTGCTTAAGGGAGTTGTTTTCCCTGCAAAGAAAAAATAATACATTTATAGCTTTATACAAAGCACAGATAGCTACAAGATTTTTTTTTTGTTTTTTTTAGCACTGGGTTTCATAAATGTACACCAGTGTGATGTGCTTGACTGAATTCAAGTTATGAAGCTTCTGGCATAATTAGGTTGTTGTTGAAAATAACAGTAGGCAATTGTAGACATAGACATATTAAGACCCCTTTCACACTGAGGTGTTTTTAAGGCACTTTAAAAAAGCGTTAAAAAAAGCGCCTGTAAAGCATCTGAAAGAAGCCTCATCTGCAATCCCAATGTGAAAGCCAGAGTGCTTTCACACTGAGACCCCTTTCACACTGGGGCATTTTTCAGGTGCTTTAGCGTTAAAAAAAGCACCTGTAAAGCGCCTGAAAGAAGCCTCATCTGCAATCCCAATGTGAAAGCCCGAGTCCTTTCACACTGCGGTGCTGCGCTGGCAGGGCGTCAAAAAAAGTCCTGCGAGCAGCTTCTTTGCAGCGCTTTAGGAGCAGTGAATACACCGCTCTTAAACGCCCCTTCCCATTGAAATCAATGGGAAGTGCCTGAAGAGCGCCTGAAAAGCGCCTTGGCAGCGGCGCTTTGTGGGTGCTTTTAACCCTTTATTCGTCCACTACCGGGGGTTAAATACGCCCCGCTAGCACTCGAAAAATGCTGGTAAAGCGCCGCTAGTTTAAGCGTGCTTTACCAGCGTTTTTCGGGCGCTGGCAGTGTGAAAAGGCTCTTAAAGGACTCGGGCTTTCACATTAGGATTGCAGATGAGTCTTCTTTCAGGCACTTTACAGGCACTTTTTTTTAACGCTAAAGCACCTGAAAAACGCCCCAGTGTGAAAGGGGTCTAAGCCTATATATGCAATGTAATGCATACGCATGCACTGACTCCTATTACAGAGAATTATAGAAAGATTGTAGAAGAGTAGAAGAAAGAGTCTGTGTCATTTACGTGACAAGAAATCATTAGTGTTCACCAATGGTTTTAAACATGCTATATTACAATCCAAAGTACAGTCTAGTATGAATGATCTCTTATAGTCTAAAGCTGCCAATATACAGTACAATCTATACATACAATCTTTGAAAATCTCTTTTAGGTTTACCATACTTTTGTAATGTGAGAGCCTACTAATAAACACATTCAGTTTAAATTGAATCAGGCAGACCTTTGTACTACATAACTATGGGCAGGAGCGGACTGAACGGCCGGGCACTGTGGCTGTGGTCTGAGGACCCTGGGTCAGTAGGGGGCCCCATGAGAGGCTGCACATGTGTCACAGAGAGTGGAGGACTGCTGGCGAGAGGAGCGAAAGAGGCGGCGGTGGCACCCAGGGACGCCGATGTAGGGGGCCCGGCCAGCCGACAGCTTCAAGTTTTTTAATGAACTAATAATGGATTTTTGTGTTTGGCTTTTGGCTTCTGTGTTTTTTAAGTGACAGCGATCCCGGCGGCACACTCAAAACCCTCCCTGCTCTCCCTGCATGTTCAACAGAGGAGGTGGTGGGATGAGGGCGGGACAGGCACACAGCTTTATCCTCGAGCCTGCAGCACAAGAAGCCCGTGCCGATTTTCTGCCTTCCAAATTTTCAATTATTGATGCTGGAGAGTCACTTCCGGTGACTGTCCAGCATCAATAATTGAAGATTAAGACTAATTGGTTGTTTTGACAGAACAGCAGCAGCGTATACAGTACAGTACACTACAAGTTGGCTTTTTTGAGAGAACACCAGGTAAGGAGGAAAAAAGTTGCCGCCACCTTGAAGGCGGCCATGATGTTGGCTAGTATCGGGCAGACTAACAATGTCCACTCATTATATGGTGTACTGTACTGTATACTCTGCCACTGTTCTGCCAAAAGAGCCAACTCGTCCAAATCTCCAATTATTGGTGCTGCAGAGTTACTGGAAGTGATGTGGTTGAAGATTTTGGCCAGTTGGAGTTTTCGGCAGAAAGCTGGCAGCCTGACCTCCTGCAACTTACAGTTAATTTTTTCTGTGGGGCAGAGAAGTGCTGTGTCCTAGACAGTGAGGAGAGGTCTGTACTGGAAAAGGAGGAGAGAAGCACTCTGCACTGGGCAGGGAAGAGAGAAGAGATCTTTACTGGAGAGGAGGGTGCAGAAGTTTGGGGGGAGAGCTCTGTACTGGGGGGGTGTTCTGTGAGATATGCACACCTGCACTCTGTACATAGTACAATCCTGAACCCTGCACTCTGTATGTAGCGCAATCCTGAACCCTGTACGTAGCACAGTCCTGAACCCTGTACTCTGTACGTACCACAGTCCTGAACCCTGTCCTCTGTACGTAGCGCAATCCTGAACCCTTCACTCTGTACGTAGCGCAATCCTGAACCCTTCACTCTGTACGTAGCGCAATCCTGAACCCTTCACTCTGTACGTAGCACAATCCTGAACCCTGCACTCTGTATGTAGCGCAATCCTGAACCCTGCACTCTGTACGTAACGTAGTCCTGAACCCTGCACTCTGTACGCAGTGCAGTCCTGAACCATGCACTCTATACGTAGCGCAGTCCTGAACCCTGCACTTTGTATGTAGCTCACTCCTGAACCCTGCACTCTGTACATAACACAGTGATGAACCCTGTACTCTGTACCTAGCACAATCCTGAACCTCGCACACTGTACGTAGTGCACTCTGAATGTAACGTACTCCTGGGCTCTGCATGTAGCGTACCCCTTACCCCTTCACTCTGTACATAGCACAATTCTGAACCCTGTACTGCGTATGCAGTGCACTCCTGAGACCTGCAGTCTGTACACTGCACACTTTGTACAAAGTGCACTCCTGAACTCTGCACTCTGTAGGTAGTGCACTCCTCAACCCTGCAATCTGTACATATCTCACCGCTGAATTCTGCACTTTGTATGTAGCACACTCCTCAACTCTGCACTCTGTTCGCAGTGCACTGCTCAAACCCCACACTTCATGTATAATGCATTTCTCAACTCTGCACTCTGTAAATAGCGCCCGCCTGAACTCTGCATTTTCTGCATAAACTGCTGAAACCTATACTCTGTATGTAGCGTACCACTGAACTCTGCATTTTGTATGTAGTACACCGTGGGGGGAGGGTGTTGATTATGTTGAGGCGAGTGGTACAATGGGGACGTGATAGAGTTTCTGCTCCTATTTTTGAGTAAAAAGTACTATAGCCATAGGCCTCATTTACACATGATTTTTAACAACAGCCCTGCCGGCACCTGATCTGATGCCAGAAGTAGCTCAGCTGTCCAGTAGTGGCGAAGCGGGTCGGGGTCCCGTGCTGTGATCTTTCCTTGATACATGCTTCTGGTGATGGAGCCGGCAGGAAGGGGAGAGGAGTCCCTGACTGTGTGACATGACTCTCTCACCCCTCCCTGTCTGCCTCACCCCCTCTGTCTCTCCCCTCTCTCTCACCTCCCTCTCTCTCTCCCCCCTCTCTCACCCCCCTCTGTCTCTCCCTCTCTCGCCTCTCCCTCTCACCTCTCCCTCTCACCCCCCTCTGTCTCTCACCCCCTCTCTCTCTCATCCTCTCCTCTGTCTCTCACACCCCCTCTCTCTCTCTCATCCTCCCCTCTGTCTCTCACCCCACCTCTGTCTCTCACACCCCCTCTTTCTCTAACCCCCTTTTCGTCTCACCACCCTCTGTCTTTCACCCCTCCCTCTGTCTCTCACCCATCTCTGACTCTCACCTCCCTCTCTGCCCCTCCTTTCTCTCCCCCTCTTAGGGCCCAAATTATGATCTCGTGCACAGGCCCACTGCTTTTATAAAACACCCCTGGCTGCATCATAAATATGGCTGCCAAGTGCCCAGCGGCCTCTAAGGAAAGAAGGCGGGAACATCCATGCAGGCTATGCTGCAGTAAATATTTAAATGTCCCCTCTATGCAGCTGAGCTGCAAAATGTAAGTGGCTTTGTGTGGGTGTGGCTTGAATGTGGACACAAAGGGCCCCATGATCTCCTGTTGCCCAGGGGGCCCCATGAGTTGTAAGTCCGCCCCTGACTGTGGATATATCTAAAGGCACGTGTACCAACAGATTGTTACATTGTAATGAATGGCTTGGGTAAAGAGAAAGAGGGACAGAAAAACATGAGAATGTAGGTTTTAGGAGAATGTTTAAAGGTTATGTCCACCTTTGCATGAAAATAATAATGAATGCACATATATTTGCAAAAAAAAAAAATGTGCATTTTTTTATTTTTGAAAATGGACCTGGAAAGCATTCAACCATGGCCAGAGGACTGCGGGTGCATTGCCAGGCTCCTACAGACTCTTCCTCTAGTTCCCTGTTTGTAGCGATGTACAGGCTTTCAGTTAGAGAACAGGAGTACATGTCAATGGATTATGAGTGCGGTGATCACCTCACTTGTATTCCCTTGGGATCTATGAGTCCACCTGCTGTAATGGTAGACAGAAATTGTAGATTTTTCATTCATAGATCTCTGCAAATGAATGATGTGGCTGTGTGGGCAAAGCTCTACACAGCCTGCCAATTTAAAATCTGATAGCTGCTATTGGGGAGAAGAACCCTCACATGCTGTCAGAGGAAGGCCACATTTTGGGTGTGGGGGAGTCCGCCTGGCACCGGGTTACATCCTAAATATGGGTGTAACATGTAACATGCCCTTAAAAGGTGACCTTAGCATTTAAAGTGGTTGTAAAAGCACAAGGTATTTTACCTTCATGCATTCTATGCATGACAATAAAAAACCTTCTGTGTGCAGCAGCCCCCCCCCCCAATACTTACCTGACCCCCCCCCCCCCCCTCCTTGATTCAGGGATATCCACGAGAGTCTTGTCTCTCCAGGGACTCGCACTCCTGATTGGCTTTTGGCAGCAGCGGGAGCTGCTATCGATCACAGCCAATGAGCCAATCAGGAGAAGGTGGGGGGCAACATTGCAGCTTCATGTGTTAATGGACACACAGATCCGCTGATTGGGAGCATGTCTGCTTGGGTGCTCCCATTGCAAGATGCTTGCTGTGGGGGCACCTGGCAGGAGGGAGGAGCCAGGAGCGTCGGCAGAGGACCCAAGAAGAGAAGGGTCTGGGCTGCTCTGTGCAAAACCACTGCACAGAGCAAGTAAGTATAACATGTTTGTTATTTAAAAAAGAAAAAACAAGACTTTACAATCACATTTTAAAAATAGAGTCTAGTGTAATGGGATAAGGTAGATAATTGCAGAGAAATGGGAGCCGCTTTAGAAAAATCCTATTGTCATACATAGGAAGAGTGAGGAGTACAGTAGTGGGAGAGCAAAGAGGGGGGGGGGTTGTATATAAGCCCAGAAATAAAAGTAGAGAATGGGTTCTGAATAGCCAAAGAAGTGTCAAAGCATAGTAGTTTGTATTTTATGCTCGGGTTGACACAGAACTTAAGCCAAAAGTAACAAACAAAAATGTATAGCCCATTAAATGATACATTAACAAAACCAGTTTGTGCTGCATCATTCACCTTCAATATAGAGATTTTCCCTTCCAGTATTTTTTTGTGACGTTAGATATTATCAGATGGCCAACATCGTTCAACAAATTTCCACTGAGTGCAGGTCATACTGGACCTACCCCACCTTGTGCCCGGACAGTGAAAGGTGATGCAGCACAGTAATCAGCTCAACTCTCTGTCACTCTGCTTTCTCTTCCTATCAGCATGGTTATTTTAGCACATAAAGCCATTGGCTCCTTGTGCTGCTTGCAATGAAAAAATACATTGAACAATGAGGTTGCAAAATCTGGTGTAGTTCTGCATAGAAACTAATCAGCTGCCAGTTTTTTTTAGTCAAAGCTTAATGGAACATCTGACGTCGAAGCTGATTGGCTACCTTGCACAGCTGCACCAGATTTTGTACTTTCCGGTAGTAAACCAACTCCAATGTATTACCGATTAGAGCTGCATCTGTCTAGCGTTCAGGTTTTTTTTTGTTTTTTTTTACCAAACAGTATGAAAATGTTTTGAACATATACTTACATGTCATTCCAATTTCAAAAATAAGGGATTCATTGGGGAGCTTTACTCCATCAAATTCCAGTTTTGTTCCATTAGAAGCCATGAGATCATCAGTTTTATCATCATTAAACACACCTAAAATGACATTTCATCATTTAATTTTCACTTTTACTGCTAGACTTGCTATTATTATTAATCAATCAATCTCAATGAAGGAACAATTGTCAATTTTTTTATTTTGCTGTCAGAGTAATAAAACATAACTCACCCAAAAGGCCTTCTGTCTTGTTCTTGTAAATAACGTCTAGCATTGTGGTAAAGCTCAAAGCTCCCACCTTAGCAGACACGGTGACTGAGATCCCACCATTAAAGGTAGCCATTATTTCATTGTTCTCTGTCGTCTCTAGGGTCAAAGTATCCAACTGTGTAGCATTATCTTTAAAAAAAAGCAAATAATTGAAAATTATACTATATCCATCTTTTAAATTACATGGAGGTGATAGACACTGCCCTGGGAATTAATGATAGGAGAAGAAAAACATAAGACAAGAGATAGTGGTTACATAGTTGGCCAAATATGGCATGTTTAAGCAATGGTGTAACCCCTCCAATCCCTGCCCATGTTATGTGGCCGTGTATTTCCAGCCATTTAAGTAAATTTGAGGGTTGATGTTAGTGGTTGGTAAGGACCTAGCAGGTGCAGGGACCTGCTGCTTCCTTAGCAACCATTGACAGCTGGAAGCTGTCTTGTTCGTCCACACAAAATGCCTATGACCCCTTTCACACTGGGGCGTTTTTCAGGCGCTTTAGCGTTAAAAAAAGTGCCTGTAAAGCGCCTGAAAGAAGCCTCATCTGCAATCCCAATGTGAAAGCCCGAGTGTTTTCACACTGGGGTGCTGCGCTGGCAGGGCGTCAAAAAAAGTCCTGCAAGCAGCACTTTCGTGTTTTTGCCACGGGGCTGGGTGCACCGATGGCCCGAGCCCTTTCACACTGCCAGCGCCCAAAAAAACGCCTGAGAAACGCCCCAGTGTGAAAAGGGTCCTAAGCGGTGCTTTACCAGCGTTTTTCCAGTGCTGGCAGTGTGAAAGGGCTCGGGCTTTCACATTGGGATTGCAGATGAGGCTTCTTTCAGGCGCTAAAATGCTAAAGCACCTGAAAAACGCACGAAAAATGCCCCAGTGTGAAAGGGGTCTATACGTACGTTAGGACCAAACACTGAGCTCATTCCTATTCAACACTCTATTTATTAATAAAAACTGACGCCGTGTTACCTGGTAAGGTAAATGCGGTACCGTTAATCTTCACAATGGTTGTATTTTTGTCCTGCAGTAACCACTCCACCTAAAATAAATAACCAACAACCATCAGTTATTCCATTTTCTTAGCTTTGGGCAGCAGAAAAAAAAACTTGTTCCATGTGGAAGTTATTTGTTATTTCTGTTACCATATACAACCACTATAAAGCACTATAAAGGCTACCTGATACATGAGTCTTACCGTTGTTTTATTTTGAATCATTGCAGCAAGTCCAACAAAGTTAGTTGCCTGTGTTTCATTGCCAGCCATGGCTGTGCGTCCTTGGAGTGTGAAGATAAGTGTGTTGTTCTCATCTCTAACATTGGCCAAGGTAAACTCCCCCAGTCCATTAAAAGTATACTGTACATCATCCAGTGTGTTGATGTGAGGGTCTCCAAACAGGGATCCTGAAAAAATAAATAAATAGATAAACTCATAATATTAGGAGGACTGTTTATAAAGCATACAGTGAGGGAAAAAAGTATTTGATCCCTGCTAATTTTGTACATTTGCCCACTGATGAAGAAATGATCTGTTTATAATTTTAATGGTAGGTTTATTTCAACAGTGAGAAATAGGATAACAACACAAAAATCCAGAAAAACACATCTAAAAAAAGTTATAAATTGGTTTGCATTTTAATGAGTGAAATAAGTATTTGACCCCTCCGCAAAACATGACTTAGTACTTGGTGGCAAAATCCTCGTTGGCAATAACAGAGGTCAGATGTTTCTTGTAGTTGGCCACCAGGTTTGCACACATCTCAGGAAGGATTTTGTCCTGCTCCTCTTTGCATATCCTCTCCAAGTCATTAAAGTGGTTGTAAACCCAGGGAAAAAAAAAACCCTGCAAGACAAAGGCATGATGAGCTAGTATGCATAGCATACTAGCTCATTATGAATTACTTACCCGAGAATGAAGTCCCCGCAGCCGTCCTCTTCCACCCCTTCGGCCGGTGACATCTATCCCAGGGGTTACTTCTGGGTATCGTGGCTCCGGCGCTGTGATTGGCCAGAGCCGCGATGACGTCACTCCCGCGCATGCGCGCGGAAGCCACCAGGAACGGCACAGTACAACTGAAGCAACGGCACGTACGTGCCATTGCTTCAGTTGGCTTAAGTGCGCATGTGCCGATGACGTCGGCACATGCAAATACAGAGATATCTCCTAAACCATGTAGGTTTAGGAGATATCCAGCACAGCTACAGGTAAACCTAATTATAGGCTTGCATGTAGTAAACCCTTTACAACCACTTTAAGGTTTTGAGGCTGATGTTTGGTAACTTAAACCTTCAGCTCCCTCCACATATTTTCTATTGTATTAAGGTCTGGAGACTGGCTAGGCCACTCCAGGACCTTAATGTGTTTCTTTTTGAGCCACTCCTTTGTTGCCTTGGCTGTGTGTTTTTGGTCATTGTCATGCTGGAATACCCATCCACGACCCATTTTCAATGCCCTGGCTGAGGGAAGGAGGTTCTCACCCAAGATTTGACGGTACATGTCCCTTTGATGCAATTAAGTTGTCCTGTCCCCTTAGCAGAAAAACACCCCCAAAGCATAATGTTTCCACCTCCATGTTTGACAATGGGAGGGTGTTCTTGGGGTCATAGGCAGCATTCCTCCTCCTCTAAACACGGCGAGTTGAGTTGATGCTATATAGCTCGATTTTGATCTCATCTGACCACAACACTTGAACCCAGTTCTCCAGTGAATCATTCAGATGTACATTAGCAAACTTCAGGCCGGCCTGTACATGGGCTTTCTTAGGCAGGGGGACCTTGCAGGCGCTGCAGGATTTTAGTCCTCGCTGCGTAGTGTGTTACCAGCTTTTTTTTGGTGACTACGGTCCCAACTGCCTTGAGATCATTGACAAGATTCTCCCATGTAGTTCTGGGCTGATTGCTCACCGTTCCCATGCTCATTAAAACTCCATGAGGTGAGATTTTGCATGGAGCCCCAGACTGAGGGAAATTAACAGTTATTTTGTGTTTCTTCGATTTGCAAACAATCGCATCAACTGTTGTCACCCTCTCACCAAGCTGCTTGGCGTTGGTCTTGTAGCCCATTCCAGCCTTATGTAGGTCTTCAATCTTGTCTCTTCCATCCTTAGACAACTCTTTTTTCTTGGCCATGGTGGAGAGATTGGAATATGATTGATTGCTTCTGTAGACAGGTGTCTTTTATACAAGTAACACGCTGAGATTGGGAGCACTCCCTTTAACCACTTCCCTACCCGCCCATAGTCATATGACGTCCTAGGATGGGATCTCCCATCCTGGGTGGGCGTCATATGACGTCCTGGGATTCCCGGCCGCCTAGGGGGCGCGCGCGCGCCGCCGGGAGCGCGCGCGCGCGCCCGCCGCGTTCCTCGGGACCCGGTGCGTGTGCCCGGCGGCCGCGATGTCCGCCGGGCACCCGCGATTGCCCGTTAACCGGGCCGGCATGTGGATCTGTGTGTGTAAACACACAGATCCACAGCCTGTCAGTTGTGAGGAGAGCGATCTGTGTTCCCAGAACGGAGGAACACTGATCGGTCTCCTCCCCTTGAGCGTCCCCTCCCCCTTCAGTTAGTAATCACTCCCTAGGAAACATATTAACCCCTCCCCGCCCCCTAGTGGTTAACCCCTTCACTGCCTGTCACATTTACACAGTAATCAATGCAATTGTATAGCATTGATCGCTGTATAAATGTGAACGGTCCCAAAAATGTGTCAAAAGTGTCCGATGTGTCCGCCATAATGTCGCAGTCACGAAAAAAAATCGCGATCGCCGCTAAAAAAATAAATAATTTTTTTTTTTTTAAAAATGCCATAAATCTATCCCCTATTTTGTAGACGCTATAACTTTTGCGCAAACCAATCAATATACGCTTATTGCGATTTTTTTTTACCAAAAATATGTAGAAGAATACGTATCGGCCGAAACTGAGGAAAAAATTTGTTTTTTAAAAAAAAAATTGGGATATTTATTATAGCAAAAAGTAAAAAATATTGTATTTTTTTCAAAATTGTCGCTCTTCTTTTGTTTATAGCGCAAAAAATAAAAACCGCAGAGGCGATCAAATACCACCAAAAGAAAGCTCTATTTGTGGTGAAAAAAGGACGTCAATTTTTTTTGGGTACAACGTCGCACGACCGCGCAATTGACGTTCAAAGTGCGACAGCGCTGAAAACTAAAATTTGGCCTGGGAAAGAAGGGGGTGAAATTGCCCTGTATTGAACCGGTTAAGAGAGTGCTCCTAATCTTAGCTCGTTACCTGTATAGAAGGCACCTGGGAGCCAGAAAACTTGCTGATTGATAGGGGATCAAATACTTATTTCACTCATTAAAATGCAAATCAATTCATAACTTTTTTTAAATGTGTTTTTCTGGATTTTTTGTTTTTATCCTGTCTCTCACTGTTAAAATAAACCTACCATTAAAACTATAAACTGATCATTTCTTTGTCAGTGGAAAAATTTACAAAATCAGCAGGGGATCAAATACTTTTTCCCTCACTGTAAAAATCAATGTTATCAAATTTCCTAGTTTTTGCCCTTTTAATTTTTGCGCTATTTACAAAGCCTTGTTTAGCAATATTCCACACTATTTTATTTTCACATGTTTATAAATAAGGTAAAAGGTGGTAAAAGGGTAAAAACTCTGGTGAAATTAAAACCTGCAAATAACTACTTGATGCAGTGTTATACAACACTGCCTGGTGTCAGGTTCATTTTAAAATATGAATATGCAGTTTGTTGTAATGCTACTTTGAAATTTGCTTAGGAGTGTTTTACTAATAGTTTACCGAAACTTGGTGGAACATATCCAGAACAAAAATCATAAGGTCTTCTTTGTCGGTATAAGGAACAGAGGTGTGAAGAACCAGAGTATAAACAACAATTATTATAAGGATCCACTTCCTGTTCTGCAAGCACAAAAAAGAAAACGTAAAAATTCTAAACACCAATGCTAAAATCACTCTATGCCTATTGTAAAGACTTAGGTTGGTGTAGGGTATAAAAAACATAGCACGTTATATAACAATATAGGAAATCAGATGTAAAAACACCTTCAATGAGTTTGGTGCAACCACTGCAAAAAGTATAGTCTAGGCCAGTGATAGCGAACCTTGGCACCTCAGATGTTTTGGAACTACATTTCCCATGATGCTCAACTACACTGCAGAGTGCATGAACATCATGGGAAATGCAGTTCCAAAACATCTAGGGTGCCAAGGTTCGCCATCACTGGTCTAGGCACTGCATAATGTACAAAAGAGTCATTTGTCAAGTACTTTTTTTTGTTTTTGTGTGATATTAGTTACCTTGGTATTGCTGTCTGATCGTTTGCATCTGAGACAGGTAATAGCTATAATACCAATTGTAGTAATAGTTAGGGTCATACCACCGAAGCCAGCTGTTCTCATACTCCCAGGGAGTTGGTAAATATCTCTCTTTCTCCCCATAGTTCAAACTACCCCAGTAACTGTAGTAGCACCTGGTTCCTCCTCCAAACCAGGTTGAAAATGCAGTCTGAAAAGTGTAGGACTGACTATACCAATCTGAAAGGGGGAAACAACAAGTAGTGAATACCATAGACACCACAGTTATGTATACATGTCTGAATAATAACATCACATCTGTCATATGGACATTTGATATAATTCCAATTGTGAGTCAAAAACATAACAGCACCATTTGAAAAAGTATGATTTGATGATAATTCAGCTTGACACTAGAAGTGTTTAAAAAAAAGAAAACTTGAGCTGAGAAGCAGTGTGAATATTGGAGCTGGTCTGTGTATTATTCTCTATATTAAAGCACTCTCTAAAATGTAACCCACTCTTCACTTGAAAAATTATCCTACCCCTAATGCCACGTGCACACGGTCGGACTTTACGGCAGACTTTGCCCGGCGGACTTTTCGACGGACTTTATGACGGACTTTCTGAATGAACGAACTTGCCTACACACAATCCACCAAAGTCTGTCGAATTCGTACGTGATGACGTACGACCGGACTAAAACAAGGAAGTTCATAGCCAGTAGCCAATAGCTACCCTAGCGTGGCTTTTTGTCCATCGAACTAGCATACAGACGAGCGGACTTTTCGACCGGATTCGAGTTCGTCGGATAGATTTAAAACATGTTTCAAATCTAAGTCCGTCCAACTTTTGAGCAAACAAAGTCCGCTGGAGCCCACACACGATCGAATTGTCCGACCAAATCCCGTCCCTCGGGCAAAGTCTGCCGTAAGGTCCGCTCGTGTGTACGCGGCATTACACTCACTCCTGCAGCAAATCATTAACACTTTATCCCGCCTCTTCCACAACCCTTAATGATAATCTAACCCCTAAACTGAGCTCTTAATATTTAAATTCTCCCCCAAAGTGAACGCTTAAAGCATATCTATGGTCAAAATGTAAAATCCTATATTTATTTTCCACATTGTATTTCTATTATTTTTAGCCTACTCCTACAAATCTGAACAATCTTGAAGTTTGAAAACTTATCCTGTGAAGAGCCCCACATATTTACTTCCTTGAATTCTGTGTCACGCATTCACTATACCCTGTGTGTAGGCATTGCTGTGTCCCAGAGTTCATAGAGCCTGCCTTCTGAGCTACAGAGGTGCTCAGAGTAGGAGTTTCAGGAGGAGAGGAGTCAGTACAGGAAGCACTGCATTCAGGCAGCAAGGTACCATGGCATATGTAGTCCTCAAAGTTGTGGAAAGAGATGGCCTGCAGACAGGCCACACTCACACCATGAAAGGAGATTTTTCAAGTAATTTTATTACTATTAAATAAATTGTCAAAAATAACTTGTGTTTGTATTGTTAGTACAATGCTGATGTTATAAAATTAACATGTAAGCTATACCTATATATTTCATTTAACTTTCTTGCAAGCCTAACAGGTAAACCAACCCCTAAACTGAGCATATTTTCCTCGTCCAGCTTCAGGAAACTTAGGAATTGCTGATAACCAGTAGTCCTACACACAAAGAAAACATGAAGCACAGAGATTGAGAGAAGAACCTGTTCTGACGTTACGTGATTTTATTTGCTTCTGCAGACAAATACATTCTGTGTAACATGCAAACTCTCATGTTACAGTGCATGTCACAGCATGAGCTCAGGCCATGGCTGGGGGGTAATGACCAGATCCCAGAGCACTGTCATACCATATACAATAATGTGATGGTCAAAATCTGGGCTGATGGCTAATTGGTTCTAACTACTTAAAACTGGTCATGAAAAAGAAATTCCATATTCAGTAAAGATTTTGGAAAGTGTTAATAGAAAGCCCCAATTGTGGCTATAACAAAAATGGTATCCCACTTCACTATTGGATTCTCTATAGTGCAAAATTTACCAAATTATAAGGAAGTCCAGATGTGAAAAAGTGACACCTTTGCTACAAATATTTTTTGGAAACATCTGATGGAGAGAAGCACAGATGTAAATGACTGTGTCCAGCATGAATTTTCTAAAATATATACCAGTGGCAGCATAACATTAAAACCTCAGTCATGGTTTGGAGTTGGATTTTAACAATCCTCCCCAAATGAAATTTCAAAGCGCTAGTTAACTATTATTAATCTAAAGAACATTCCCTAATAGCCTGGCATGTCTTACATGCATTTTGTGTCTATAAGCAAAATATATTGGTTCATGCAATGGTTGATTAGATTTTTTTCATCCTGAAATGAAGCCCCCTCCCTTCCACCATAATTGTTACATGGATTATTGTACAGCTTTTATGAACATTAAACATTATGGAAGTAATATTTGCCAAGGCAAAGTTTATAGAGCAAGGTTATTTTTTTTTCCGTGAATAGGTTGTTAGATCAAACAGAAGAGCAAAGTACAGGGGAAGTGTAATATGAGAAATACGAGGGACAGAAATAAAACGCAGGCTGAGAGACATACATGCAGGGTGTGATGTCTCTGGCCTAGGGCTCTCAGATCTGGGGTTTTCTGCTCTGACATAAATGTTCTCTGCACTCATTTCTAATATGATGGTGAAAAATAGACACTGACACAAAAAGACTGACCTGTGTATTTCTGAGGAATGCCATAGTATGGTAGAATATTTGCCTCTCTGTAGGAAGAATCGAATACCGCCTGCCAGTATGTACATGGGCATGGGCGTGAATAATACATCCAATAAGGGTAATCATAAGAGTTAGTGTCATTATAGTACCAGTTCAAACATTGTTTTTTGTAATTTGCTGTGATTCCTGAGTTATATTCCAGCCGATATGCCCAGTACCCTTTTTTATCTGCAAAAAAAAAAAAAAAAAATGGAAACATGCATTTATGTGAGATTATACAGTTTATCTACTTGCCCACTGGGCACTTATACCCTCTTCATAACCAGGCCAATTTTCAGCTTTCAGAGTTTTTATACTGTGAATGACAATTTCTCAGTCGTGCAACACTGTATCCATATTACATTTTTGTCCTTTTTTTTCACACAAATAGAGCTTACTTTTGGCGGTATTTAAAGAGGAGTTCCACCCAGGGGGGCCGTCAAAAAAAAAAAAAAATTAAAAGTCAGCAGCTACAAATACTGCAGCTGCTGACTTTTAATTGGACACTTACCTGTCCCTGGGTCCAGCGATGCGGGGGATCGAAGCCCCGCTCGCCCCCCCCCTCCGCTCGTCGGCGCCGGCTTTTCAACTGTGGGCGCCGGGCTGTGGCTTCACAGCCTGGCACCCACTGCGCATGGGTAATGGGTCCCAGATGATTGACAGGAGGGAGGGAGCAGAGCGAAGCCCTTCCTGTGCCGAGGGGGAAGTGATGTCACCAGCCCAGGCAAAGGAAGAAGCAGACTACGAGGGACCACCTAGCAACAGGCAT